>JALJCO010001473.1:0-440438 GCA_023101725.1 Atherinomorus stipes | reverse complement strand
CAGGCTAAACAGGACTAAACCAGGACTCATTCAGAACAGCATTTACAAAACCAGGTACAGGCTAAAGCAGGACTAAACCAGGACTCAGTCAGAACAGCATTTACAAAACCTGGTGCACAGGCTAAAGCAAGGACTAAACCAGATCTAAACCAGGACTCATTCAGAACAGCATTTACAAAACCAGGTACAGGCTAAAGCAGGACTAAACCAGGACTCAGTCAGGAACAGCATTTACAAAACCTGGTACAGGCTAAACCAAGACTAAACCAGAACTCATCCCGAACAGCATTTACAAACCAGGTACAGGCTAAACCAGGACTAAACCAGGACTTTTCCCCATCCATTTACAAAACAGACAGGCAAACCAGGACTAAACCAGATCTAAACCAGGACTCATTCAACAGCATTTACAAAACCAGGTGCAGGCTACAGGACAACCAGGACTCATTCAGAATTCTATACTACAAAACCAGGTACAGGCTAAAGCAGGACTAAACCAGGACTCAGTCAGAACAGCATTTACAAAAACCAAAGGCTAAACCAAACTAAAACCAAACTCATTCAACAGCATTTACAAAACCAGGCAGACAGGTTAAACCAGGACTAAACCAGGACTAAACCAGGACTAAAGTCAGAACAGCATTTTACAAAACCATGCACAGGCTAAACCAGGACTAAAACCAGGACTCAGTCAGACAAGCATTTACAAAAACCAGGTACAGGCTAAATCCAGGACTAAACCAGTTCTAAACCAGGACTCATTCAGAACAGCATTTAGAAAACCAGCTACAGGCTAATCCAAACTAAACCAGGACTTAGTCAGAACAGCATGTAATAAAATCAGGTACAGACTAAAACCAGGACTAAACCAGCACTCAAAAGAACAGCATTTACAAAAAACCAGACAGCTATACCAGACTAAACCAAACTAAACAGGACTCATTCAAACAGCATTTACAAAACCAGGTACAGGCTAAACCAGGACTAAACCAGGAGTCATTCAGAACAGCATTTCTACAAAACCAGGTACAGGCTAAACCAGGACTGAACCAGGATCAGCCAGAACAGCATTTACAAAACCAGGTGCAGGCTAAACCAGGACTAAAACCAGGACTCATTCAGAACAGGAATAAACAAACCAGGTACAGGCTAAAACCAGGACTAAACCAACAGAACTAAACCAGGACTCATTCAGAACAGCATTTACAAAACCAGGTACAGGCTAAACCAGGACTAAAACCAGAACTCATCCAGAACAGCATTTACAAAACCAGGTACAGGCTAAACCAGGACTAAACCAGAACTCATTCAGAACAGCATTTACAAAAACTACCTACAGGTTAAACCAGGACTAAACCAGGACTCAGTCAGAACACCATTTACAAAACCAGGCTAGAGTCAAAACCAGGACTGAACCAGGACTCAGTCAGAACAGAATTTACAAAACCAGGTACAGGCTAAAACCAGACTAAAACCCAGGACTAAACCAGCCACACAGCGGAAAAGCATTTACAAAACCAGGTACAGGCTAAACCAGGACTAAACCAGGACTCAGTCAGAACAGCATTTACAAAAAACCAGGTACAGACTAAACCAGGACCAAAACCAGGACTCAGTCAGAACAGCATTTACAAAACCAGGTACAGGCTAAACCAGGACTAAACCAGGACTCAGTCAGACAAGCATTTACAAAAACCAGCTGCCAAACTAGACTAAACCAGATCTAAAACCAGGACTCATTCAAAACAGCATTTACAAAACCAGGTACAGGCTAAACCAAGACTAAACCAGGACTTAGTCAAAACAGCATTTACAAAACCAGTGGCAGGTTAAACCAGGACTAAACCAGGACTAAAACCAGAACTCAGTCAGAACAGCATTTACAAAACCAGGTAAAGACTAAATATGACTAAACCAGGACCATCAGAACAGCATTTCGAAACCAGGTACAGGCTAAACCAGGACTAAACCAGAACTAAACCAGGACTCATTCAGAACAGCATTTACAAAACCAGTACAGAATAAACCAGAACTAAACCAGGACTCATTCAGAACAGCATTTACAAAACCAGATACAGGCTAAACCAGGACTAAACCAGATCTAAACCAGCAGACTCAGTCAGAACAGCATTTACAAAACCGGGTACAGGCTAAACCAAGACTAAACCAGAACTCATCCAGAACAGCATTTACAAAACAGGTACAGGCTAAACCAGGACAAACCAGGACTCAGTCGAACAGCATTTACAAAACCGGGTACAGGCTAAACCAAGACTAAACCAGAACTCATTCAGACAGCATTTACAAAACCAGGTACAGGTTAAACCAGGACTAAACCAGGACTCAGTCAGAACAGCATTTACAAAACCAGGTACAGGCTAAACCAGGACTGGAGCCAGGACTCAGTCAGGTTACATTTACAAAAACCAGGTACAGGCTAAACCAGGACTAAACCAGGACACAGTCAGAATAGCATTTACAAAACCAGGTGCCAGGCTAAAACTCAGGACTAAACCAGGACTCAGTAAGACAAGCATTTACAAAACCAGGAACAGGCTAAACCAGGACTAAACCAGTTCAACCAGGACTCATTCAGAACAGCATTTACAAAACCAGGTACAGGCTAAACCAAGACTAAACCAGGACTTAGTCAGAACAGCATTTACAAAACAAGGTACAGGCTAAACCAGGACTAAACCAGTTCTAAACCAGCACTCATTCAAAACAGTATTTACAAAACCAGGTACAGGCTAAACCAAGACTAAACCAGGACTTAGTCAGAACAGCATTTACAAAACCAGGTACAGGCTAAAACCATACCAACCAGAACTAAACCAGGACTCATTCAGAACAGCATTTACAAAACCAGGTACAGGCTAAACCAGGACTAAACCAGGAGTCATTCAGAACAGCATTTACAAAACCAGCCCCAGGCTAAAGCAGGACTAAACCAGGACTCATTCAGAACAGCATTTACAAAAACCAGGTGCAGGCTAAACCAGGACTAAACCAGGACTCATTCAGAACAGCATTTACAAAACCAGGTACAGGCTAAAGCGGGACTAAACCAGGACTCAGTCAGAACAGCATTTACAAAACCAGGTACAGACTAAACCAGGACAAAACCAGGACTCAGTCAGAACAGCATTTACAAAACCAGGTACAGGCTAAACCAGGACTAAACCAGGACTCAGTCAGACAAGCATTTACAAAACCAGGTACAGGGCTGGAAATCCAGACTAAACCAGTTCTAAACCAGTACCATTCAGAACAGCATTTACAAAACCAGGTACAGGCTAAACCAAGACTAAACCAGCACTCAGTCAGAACAGCATTTACAAAACCGGGAAGAAGCTAAACCAAACTAAACCAGAACTTCCCTTTATTCAAACACATTTACAAAACCAGTACAGGTTAAACCAGGACTAAACCAGGACTAAAACCAAACTCAGTCAGAACAGCATTTACAAAACCAGGTACACGCAAACCAGGACTGGAACCAGGACTCAGTCAGAACAGCATTTACAAAACCAGGTACAGGCTAAACCCGACTAAACCAGGACTAAACCAGGACACAGTCAGAAAAGCATTTATTAAACCAGACAGGCTAAACAGGACAAACCAGGACTCAGTCAGAACAGCATTTACAAAACCAGGTACAGGCTAAACTGGTGACTCCCCCATTTTAAACAACGCAGCAACAACATTTACAAAACAGGACAGTTACAGGACTAAACCACTTCTAAACCAGGACTAATACGAACAGCATTTACAAACCAGGTACACCCAAAACCAGCACTGAACCAGGACTCAGTCAGAACAGCATTTACAAAACCAGGTACAGGTTAAACCAGGACTAAACCAGGACTCATTCAGAACAGCATTTACAAAACCAGGCCCAGGCTATACCAGGACTAAACCAGGACTCAGTCAGAACAGCATTTACAAAACCAGGTACAGGCTAAACCAGGACTAAACAAGGACTCAGTCAGAACAGCATTTACAAAAACCAGGTACAGGCTATACCAGGACTAAAACCAGAACTAAACCAGGATCTCATTCAGAACAGCATTTACAAAACCAGGTACAGGCTAAACCAGGACTAAACCAGAACTCATTCAGAACAGCATTTACAAAACCAGGTACAGGCTAAACCAGGACTAAACCAGAACTCATTCAGAACAGCATTTACAAAACCAGCTGCAGGCTAAACCAGGACTAAACCAGGTCTCATTCAGAACAGCATTTACAAAACCAGGTACAGGCTAAAGCAGGACTAAAACCAGGACTCAGTCAGAACAGCATTTACAAAACCAGGTACAGACTAAAACCAGCACTAAACCAGGACTCAGTCAGAACAGCATTTACAAAACCAGGTACAGGCTAAACCAGGACTAAACCAGGACTCAGTCAGACAAGCATTTACAAAAACCAGGTACAGGCTAAACCAGGACTAAACCAGTTCTAAACCAGGACTCATTCAGAACAGCATTTACAAAACCAGGTACAGGCTAAACCAAGACTAAAACCAGGACTTAGTCAGAACAGCATTTACAATCCAGGTACAGACTAAAACCAGGACTAAACCAGGACTCATTCAGAACAGCATTTACAAAACCAGGTACAGGTTAAACCAGGACTAAACCAGAACTAAACCAGGACTCATTCAGAACAGCATTTACAAAACCAGGTACAGGCTAAACCAGGACTAAACCAGGACTCATCCAGAACACATTTACAAAACCAGACAGGCTAAACCAGGACTAAACCAGGACTAAAACCAGGACTCATTCAGAACAGCATTTACAAAACCAGGTGCAGGCTGAAAAAGGACTAAACCAGGACTCCATTCAGAACAGCATTTACAAAACCAGGTACAGGCTAAAGCAGGACTAAACCAGGACTCAGTCAGAACAGCATTTACAAAAACCGGGACAGGCTAAACCAAGACTAAACCAGAACTCATTCAAACAGCATTTACAAAACCAGGTACAGGTTAAACCAGGACTAAACCAGGACTAAACCAGGACTCAGTCAGAACAGCATTTACAAAACAGTACATCTTAACCAGGACTGAACCAGACTCAGTCAGAACAGCATTTACAAAACCAGGTACAGGCTAAACCAGGACTAAACCAGGACACAGTCAGAAAAGCATTTACAAACCAGGTACAGGCTAAACCAGGACTAAAACCAGGACTCAGTCAGAACAGCATTTACAAAACCAGGTACAGGCTAAACCAGGACCAAAACCAGAACTAAACCAACTCAATCAGAACAGCATTTACAAAACCAGGTACAGGCAAACCAGTACTAAACCAGGACTCATTCAAACAGCATTTAAAAACCAACAGGCAACAACACCAGGACTCATTCAAACAGCATTTACAAAACCAGTACATTTCAAACCAACTGAACCAGACCAGTCAGAACAGCATTTACAAAACCAGGTACAGGCTAACCAGGACTAAACCAGGACACAGTCAGAAAAGCATTTACAAAACCAGGTACAGGCTAAACCAGGACTAAACCAGGACTCAGTCAGAACAGCATTTACAAAACCAGGTACAGCAAAAAAAACTAAACCAACTCAGTCAAACAGCATTTATTAAACCAACAGGCTAACCAGGACTAAACCAGGTCTCAGTCAGACAACATTTACAAAACCAGGTACAGGCTAAACCAGGACTAAACCAGTTCTAAACCAGGACTTATTCAGAACAGCATTTCATAAAACCAGGTACAGGCTAAACCAAGATTAAACCAGGACTTAGTCAGAACAGCATTTACAAACTAAGGTACAGATTTTCCCAGGACTAAAACCAGGACTCAGTCAGAACAGCATTTACAAAACCAGGTACAGGCTAAACCAGGACTAAACCAGAACTAAACCAGAACTCATTCAGAACAGCATTTACAAAACCAGGTACAGGCTAAACCAGGACTAAACCAGGAGTCATTCAGAACAGCATTTACAAAACCAGGTACAGGCTTAACCAGGACTAAACCAGGACTAAACCAGGACTCATTCAGAACATCATTTACAAAAACCAGGTGCAGGCTAAACCAGGACTAAAACCAGGACTCATTCAGAACAGCATTTACAAAACCAGGTACAGGCTAAAGCAGGACTAAACCAGGACTCAGTCAGAACAGCATTTACAAAACCGGGTACAGGCTAAACCAAGACTAAACCAGAACTCATTCAGAACAGCATTTACAAAACCAGGTACAGGTTAAACCAGGACTAAACCAGGACTAAACCAGGACTCAGTCAGAAAAGCATTTACAAAACCAGGTACAGGCTAAACCAGGACTAAACCAGGACTCAGTCAGAACAGCATTTACAAAACCAGGTACAGACTACACCAGGACTAAACCAGGACTCAGTCAGAACAGCATTTACAAAACCAGGTACAGGCTAAACCAGGACTAAACCAGGACTCAGTCAGACAAGCATTTACAAAACCAGGTACAGGCTAAAACCAGGACTAAACCAAGTTCTAAACCAGGACTCATTCAGAACAGCATTTACAAAACCAGGTACAGGCTAACCAAGACTAAAACCAGGACTTAGTCAGAACAGCATGTACAAAACCAGGTACAGACTAAACCAGGACTAAACCAGGACTCAGTCAGAACAGCATTTACAAAACCAGGTACAGGCTATACCAGGACTAAAACCAGAACTAAAACCAGGACTCATTCAGAACAGCATTTACAAAACCAGGTACAGGCTAAACCAGGACTAAACCAGGAGTCATCCAGAACAGCATTTACAAAACTAGCTACAGGCTTAACCAGGACTAAACCAGACCAAAACCAGGAGTCATTCAGAACAGCATTTACAAAACCAGGTGCAGGCTAAACCAGGACTAAACCAGGACTCATTCAGAACAGCATTTACAAAAACTGCACAGGCTAATGCAGGACTAAACCAGGACTAGGTCAGAACAGCATTTACAAAAACCGGGTATTGGCTAAACCAAGACTAAACCAGAACTTATCATTCAGAACAGCATTTACAAAACCAGGTACAGGTTAAACCAGGACTAAACCAGTGGACTAAACCAGACCGCTAAACAGCATTTACAAAACCCTACAGGCTAAACCAGGACTGAACCAGGACTCAGTCAGAACAGCATTTACAAAACCAGGTACAGGCTAAAAGGAAACAACAGGACTAAACCAGGACTAAACCAGGACACAGTCAGAAAAGCATTTACAAAACCAGGTACAGGCTAAACCAGGACTAAACCAGGACTCAGTCAGAACAGCATTTACAAAACCAGGTACAGACTAAAGCAGGACTAAACCAGACCAAGAACAGCATTTACAAACCAGGCACAGGCTAAACCAGACCAAACCAGAACTCAGCTTCAGACAAGCATTTACAAAACCAGGTACAGGCTAAAACCAGGACTAAACCAGTTCTAAACCAGGACTCATTCAGAACAGCATTTACAAAACCAGGTACAGGCTAAACCAAGACTAAAAGGAAACCAGGACTTAGTCAGAACAGCATTTACAAAACCAGGTACAGACTAAACCAGGACTAAACCAGGACTCAGTCAGAACAGCATTTACAAAACCAGGTACAGGCCAAATCCACCAAAACCCACTTTATCCTCCTTATTTACAAAGTCTCTGATCATTTTCAAGCCTTAGATTTAAGTTTTTACCATCCAGTGTCCAAAGACAAAGTTTAAAATCCCAATTCAGCTTTATCTGGATGAGAGAAGCTGATTTTAGGCATGCATGTGTTTAAATTTATCCTCCTTATTCATGGAGATTCTGACAGTTTTCCAAACTTGCATTTAAAATATTTATCATAAACACAAAGTTAAGCTATTTCTGCGGCTATCTGAAATATGTGAGGTGGGATCAAACCATTTTTGAGGGGTGGGGTTGCCATATTTTTGTTGTGGAAATATCACATTTAAACAAAGTACAGTATGGGCTTTCTTATATTTTTCAAGTTTGAAAAAAGCGCATACAGTTGAAATATATGTATACATATATATATATATATATATATATATATATATATATATATATATAGATACATAGAAGAAGAAGATAGATAGATAGATAGATAGACAGATAGACAAACACATACCGATACATATACGCACACAGACATATATATATATTTATATATATATATATATATATATATATATATATATATATATATATATATATGTACACAGTATATATATGTATATATAGTCGTCCTCAAAATCATACCCTCAAATTAGAGAGGGGAAAAAATCAGCTATCAGTGAAATAAGTTGAAATTGGCAGAAATAATAATAAATAAATATTCTATGAAAATCATTACATTTATTTTTGTTTGTCTTTAAAAAAAAAAAAATATATATATATATATATATATATATATATATATATATATAAAACAATAATTTATTTCACTAAATTATAATTTTGTACATTTTTATTTATTATTAGTTTCTTTGGTTTCTTGTTATTTGAAATACTATTGTCAATTTAGCCTTTTCTTTAATTGGAGGGTATGAATAATTTTGAGGATGACTGTATTTATGCAAATCAAATTTTAGTAGTGTTGGGATTCAATTCAGGGGTGCTTCTCCATCCTCAAAAACAGGCTAAAATTGTCTCTTGTCTACCCGGGTGCTTTAGGTAGCAGCCCACTGCTCTCTGGTACTAATGTACAGAGATGGGTAAAAATGCAGAGCCCTAATTTCCCCTCAGGGATGTAAACAGTATATAAAAAACAACAACAACAACAGCAAAAAATAAATAACAAGGGTGGTTATGATGCCCAGAAGAGGAACCTGGGCTCAGAGGTCTGGGCCAAACATTGCTCGTGCTGCAGACATACTGTAGCTTTACTGACGGCTCACATCAAAGCTATAAAAGACATTGCAGTGATATGACAATGTGCAGTGATGCTGCTAATCCTGTGCTCTTACCTGACTGCTGGAAAGTTGACATATTGCCCTATTTAGCACAAGGGAGGTGTTGCAGAACTTGCCAGCACAGCCAATAGCACATGATCAAAGACGCAGCATAGCACCGGTGTGTGTGTGTGTGTGTGTGTGTGTGTGTGTGGGCATGTGAGTGGTTGCTAGTGACCTACACACTTTCACACATGTACACAGACATTTTTACCCTCATCTAAAAAAAGAACACCACAATGGAGTGAGATCAGTATTATCGGCCAATATCAGCATAAAAATGTGATGTTGGAAAAATGTTGGTATGGATTCTGACCAAAATTCATATAAAAAAAAAAATCTTGCAATATCTCGTTCTGTTATGAAATCAAAAAGATGTCCGATATTATTGGCCTACGGATATTATTGGTTGATATCAACATTAAAATGTGATATGGGAAAATATCAGCATTGAGTTTTTTTGGACGATATTTACAAACAAAATCTCATGAGATCTCGTTCTGTCATGAAATATCTTGCGATATCTTGTTCCATTAGCAGCAGCCCAGCATGTATAAAAGTCCCTGTTATTCTGGTAGAACTTCATTACCCAGCATTCCTTTCAGAGTCATGTGACTACAGTGCAGCTGCTGCTGCTACAGACTGACTTGCTTTGAAGCTGCTTATAATATGTCTGATTTTAAGTTGTTGGTTAAGTTAGCAAGTTGTCAGAAACATTAGAATTAGCCACATGTTGGCTAATACCTGCTAGTATCTGATATCTGGCAGCCAGAAGTCCAAAATGAACTATTTTGGCTGAGTTAAGAAGATTTTGAGAAGTTTGTTCTCAAAGTAGAGTAAAGTTGTATTTTTCAAATAGATACAACTTCCCAGTTGTCTGCATATATCGGTATCTGTTGATATCGGTGGGCGCTAGGGACTCGGGCGGGGGGCGGGGGCCCGCGTTCGCTCCCCCCCCCCACCCCCTGGGTGAACTTGCCCCCAGGGTCTACCCCCCCCCCACCCCCCCCGGCCCTTTGGTTGCCACCCCTCCCTTTTTTCTCCTTCTAGAGAGGGGGGAATTCCAAGCCCTAATTTCCCCCCGGGGGTATTTCAAAATTAAAAAAAAAAAAAAAAAATATCGGATATTGGAAATTAAGAGTTGGGTAATATTCGTATACAGATATCGGTAAAAAAGTAAATGATGAACAGCCGTTCTTGATACAGATAATAAAATCAAACTATTTATCTGAGGGAAACATACACTACATTGCCAAAAGGATTTGCTCACCCATCCAAATTTTCAGAATCAGGTGTTCCAATCATTCCCATGTCCACAGGTGTATAAATGAAGCAGCTCGGCATGCAGACTGTTTTTACAAACATTTGTGAAAGAATGTGTCGCTCTCAGGAGCTCAGTGGATTCCAGCGTGGAACTGTGATAGGATGCCACCTGTGCAACAAATCCAGCCGGGAAATTTCCTCGTTCCTAAATATTCCACAATCAATTGTCAGCTGTAAGACAATGAAAGTGTTTGGGAATGACAGCAACTCAGCAATGAAGTATTAGGCCACGTAAACTGACGGAGCGGGGTCAGCGGATAGTGAAGCGCATAGTGCGAAGAGGTGGCCAACTTCCTGCAGAGTCAATCACTACAGACCTCCAAACTTCATGTGGCCTTCAGCTCAGTTCAAGAACAGTGCGGAAAGAGCTTAATGGAATGGGTTTCCATGGCAATCAGCTGCATCCATCCATACATCACCAAGTGCAATTCAAAGCGTGGATGCAGTGGTAGAAAGCAGCCACCTCTGGACTCTAGAGCAATGGAGGCGTTCCCTGGAGTGATGAACCGCACTCTCCATCTGGCAATCTAATGGAGGAGTCTGGGTTTGGCGGTTGCCAGGACAACGGTACTGGTACTGAATTGTGCCAAGTGTAAAGTTTGGTGGAGGGGGATTATGGTGTGGGCTTGTTTTTCAGTTAGTTTCAGTGAAAAGAACTCTGAATGCTTCAGCATACCACGACATTCTGGATAATTCCATGCTCCCAACTTTGTGGGAACAGTTTGGAGCTGGCCTCTTCCTCTTCCAACATGACTGTGCACCAGCGCACAAAGCAGGTCCATAAAGACCTGGATGCAGAGTCTGGTGTGGAGGAACTGGACTGGCCTGCACAGAGTCCTGACAACAACCCGATAGAACCCCTTTGGGATGAATTAGAGCGGAGACGGAGAGCCAGGCCTTCTCGTCCATCATCAGTGTGTGACCTCACAAATGCATTTCTGGAAAAATGGTCAAAAACTCCCATAAACACACTCCTAAACCTTGTGGACAGCCTTCCCAGAAGAGTTAAAGCTGTTTTAGCTGCAAAGGTGGACCAACATCATATTGGACCCTATGGATTAGGAATGGGATGTTACTGAATATGTGAGTCAAGGCAGGTGAGCGAATACATTTGGCAATATAGTGTAAGTAGTGAGTAGCTCCATCAAAACATACATAACAAGTAAATGCTGTGTGAAATGAGACATTCTTGACCTGCCAGAGTTTCTGGTCTGATAAAAATAAAGAAAACCATGAAAAATAAGAAAAGTCTCCTATTTGAAAAAGAAAAGGCAGGAAAATATACTGAATGTGCAGCAGCAAAGGGATAAAAAGGACCAAGGTCGAATGAACTTCCCAGAAACAAAAAACATTTCAGAGTTTTTTTAAAGGTGTGAATTTTAAAGATAACTCTGATTTGAATGTGAGGTTTCACTCTGAGGTATAACGAGTTGAAAAGCCTTTATCACAAACTCACATGTAGCATCTACAGTGAAAACAGCAAGGCTTGTTGCTTAGTAACAAACCCTCTGTTTTTCCTTTCTCTTTTATGTCCAGTCCCTGTCCTCATTCATAAAAAAATACACCTTTTTTTGTATGTAGGCCCACACAATATAGCACACAGCACTAAAAGCTTATGATTTCAAAGGGTTCTCTTTGTAAACATTGTAATGTTGCCTTGGCTTGTAAAAATATGACCCATAGAGCTGCTGTTAGTGTTTAATAGACCAAATTATTCAGAGTTGTTTCACTTCTGGAGAGCCTGACAGCTCCTTCACGTCATTTTAATGGTTCCTTGAGTAAGTATGAGAAGCATCCCAGCATGGAAAATTCTTTCCATACTAGAAACCATCCATTACTCCATGTTTCCACATGACTGAGTTTCACCTAAGTGTCTGGAAAGAGATTAGAAATGTGTGAGTGGAGACGTGTTTCATTATGATCACTGGTAAGCCTTTGACTTGGCTTGAGAAAGAATGATGCTTTTAATCTGTCAATCTTTCAATATTTCAGCATCCGGGATGATCCCTGCCGTTGTGTTATGATTTTTTAATACCGAGACATTCTCTGGCTTTCAGAGACTTCTGTTATACTAACAGGGCTTCGCGTGTTAGGTGTGAGCCAACATTCAAAATCAATCGAGCGATACGTTAAGTGAAATGTCATCCAGATTTGACAATTAAACTGGATTTAATCTTTTATAGCCTCGGCACAGCATCAAAGAGCGCTTCCTCGAGCAAAAAAAAAGCGCAGAGTGAACACACGAAGCAGCTCGGCTTTATTCAAGCAAATCCCAGAGGTTTAACGCCTCATCCGCAGGAGAAACATTTAATGTGACGGTTGTTGTAACCATATTTACTCTGAGAGTCGAACCATCCCAAGCAGACTGAGGTCCTGTTCTGTAACCGTTTTAGCCGTCGTATTTTCCAGAAGCTGTCAGCTTTAAGATGCTTTTAGAGGATAAATGCAAAGATGGATGTGAGAGAGTGTGAAGAGTGCAAGCGACGCGCTGTGTTTGCAAAGTGATCAGAAAGCAGGTGGAGTTCAGAGGATGGTGCGAAAGTATGTGGGGCAAGATTCAGGAGTGTGAAAAGGTTCCAGGGCTGAGCTGGGAAAGAGGGCATGACTATAAATACAACTTCTGATGATAAAGAGTCATGTTAAAACACTGATTAAGACTTAGAGGGAAGAGAAACGCGGGTCTTGACATGCTTGTAAAGGGAAACATCTTTGATTATGACTTGATTTGTTTGCCAGCCAGAACTTAAAGGGATGATGTGCGACCTTTTGGTGAGCGCTGCACATAACACGTTCAAACAGCTCATAAATCTTTCTCTGAAATAAAACAGGCAAATATGAAGTTTAATCTCATGTCTATGAAGTTTATTAACAATTTAAAAAATGTGAAGACGCACAGGATGCACATACTGTACTACTGAGCAGCTTCAGAAAATGTTCCCAGATAGCTCTGATCTTTGCGTCAAATGTAAAAAATTTAAAGGCTCTTTGGCGCTTTTGCTAATCTGAGCTTACATTTGGTAATTCAGCAAATCATTGGTATTTCTTTTGACATGTCAGCATCACTGTATTGAATCTCTGTCCAGATAATATCTCTGATACTTCCATGCAGTCTTTGCTGACAGTCATTTTGTCTTTGGCAAGAATATGTATTCTTGTCAAGTACCAACACTGGACATGTGGCTAACTGAAGTAGCCTCTACTCTCATTCTGGAAAAAGCCACTTCTGAATTTAATGATAAGCAAAATCTGTTTTGGAAAATTTGGGCACCAGGAAAATCTATTGAGCAAAGATTTTTTATATATTTTTTTTCCCTTATTTAATTTCCCTTTTTAAATTTTTTTTTTTTTTTTTTTTTTTTTTTTTTTTGTTTTTCTTTATTTGTTTGTTTTGGGGGGTTTTTTCCACGATGACTTCACCACATTGTACAGTATCACTGCAAAAACTCAAATCTTAGAGTATATTTTTCTCATTTCTAGACTAAATTAACCTGATTCCCCAGATGGATTTGCTCCCGCATATCCATCTGAGAATCATCCGTTAGACTAGTTTTGGGAAGGGGCGAAAATACTGGTTAGCTGATTGGATAAGGCATCTGTCTCTCACCGCCTATGTTGGTGATAGACGGGCCAAATCAACCAATCAGATCAACGAAGCATATGACGTACGAACAGAGCGACGACGAAAGCACAACCGCAAGCCAGGCTACTGTTGCTGCTGCCGGCAATGGCTCGTTAGCTCAGCGAACAAGAAACACGTCGGCAGTAAATCCGATAAAACTTGAGCGATAGTCACGTTCACGCTAGTTTCATCCGCTGAATGTTGTTTGGACTGAACTGTCGCTTCTCGTTGCGTCACACCTCAACCCGCCTCAAAGCCAACGTTTGGTGAACTGCTCCAAATTCTCTTCAACGGAAAGTAGCCAGACTGATCTGCGAGTGAAAACCTGAAGCGAGGCTAAGACAAAATATCTCATCACACATTTCTTTAAGAGAAACATTTCAGTAAGATATAATATCTTGTTTTAAGGCGATGCATCTCATTTCAAGAAATCTCATCAAGAAAATTTTGCTTGTCCCATTGGCAGATTTTTTTCTTATTACAAGCAAAAAAAAATCTTGGCCACACTTAAAATAAGTTTTTTTAAAAAAAGGTTTTTCTTTTTGCTGAAGTAAAAAAAAATCTACCAATGGGACGAGCAAAATTTTGTCTTAAAACAAGATTTTATATCTTACCGAAGTGTTTCTATTTAAGAAATTTGAAGTCTGATGAGATATTTTGATTAGAAATGAGAAAAATATGCTTGCTAAGATTTGAATTTTTGCAGTAAGGAAGCGGCAATGATGGTGGCAGTGTGCCGCCCTCATAACAGCTTTCTCACAACTTATTCATTTACCCTTTTTTCTCTTCCTTATGTATATGCTTTATGTGAGTATGTAGGTACTGAGGGCTTGATGGATTGTGGGGAGGTGGGGTGAGGGAATTACCTCTTGTGCTCTGGTCTAATCTGTTTGGAACCTTGATTATCTGATTGACCTGATGGTCACAGAAATATAAAAGAAAATCAAAAAAAAAAAATCAATTACAAAAAACAAAAAACAATTTTAAAAACCTTTTTACAAAAGAAGATGATACAATATCTTAACTAGATTTGTTTTTATTGTCATCAGTGGTTGTCAACGTTCTTTTTTACCTCTTTAATTCACCTACAGTCCTGCTCAAGATTATTGACACCCTCAAATGAAAGAAAAAGCTAAATTCACAATAATAATTTAAATAACAAGAAACTAAAGAAACTAATAATATATAAAAATTTACAAAATTACAATTTAGTGTAATAAAATATTGCTTTTGAATTGTGGTTGGAAATAATAATTAAAAAAAAACTCTTCCATACACATTTGAGCACCTTTCCCATGAACAGTGGACAAAAATACCTGTCATCAGGAAGTGTTTTTGAACATTACAGAAAACACCTGATTGCAATGATTGTCTCAGAATGTTGCTCAATAAAATTTTATCTTCAGAGCCCCATCATGCTTGTTTGCTTGTTTTATTTTTTTGTGTGTTTGTTTTTAATATTTCTTTTGAACCACAATTCAAAATCAGTGTAATGATTTTCATAGAATTTTTATTTATTT
This sequence comes from Atherinomorus stipes, assembly GCA_023101725.1. Lineage (NCBI taxonomy): Eukaryota > Metazoa > Chordata > Actinopteri > Atheriniformes > Atherinidae > Atherinomorus > Atherinomorus stipes. The sequence continues at coordinate 425,034 of JALJCO010001473.1, read as the reverse complement.
ATGTTTTTATTTTTAGTCAATTTCAACTTATTTCACTGACAACTGATTTTTTTTCCTTTTTAATTGGAGGGTGTCAATAATCTTGAGCATGAATGTTAGCACGAGGCACATCAAGACCGTACTCAATTTCTTCCCATGTTGCACTGTACACTAAAAAAACTGATTCAAGCCCTTCTTAAAGGTGACACATTGAGATTTAATTTATTTTACACAAATTTACCAATTAAATGTAACTATATTTATTTTTCATGGATGTAAAGTAAAATGATTTCATAGGAAAAAAAATCTTCTCAACTCAATCAACTCAAATTTAATTATTTTGATGGGCTTATTTACATATTTCCCATCATGCATTACAGTACTCTTTGTTCTTCTGTGCACCATGAGCAACACGTTTTTTTTTTTTGTTTTTTTTTATTATTTCTATTATTTTCAACCACAATACAAAAGCAAAAATTCATTTCGCTAAATTATAATTATGTAATTTTTTTTTTTTTTATTGTATTATCAGTTTCTTGTTATTTGAATTACTATTGTCAATTGATCCTTTTCTTTAATTGTAGGGTCATTTTGAGGATGAATGTGGTTAAATTAATTATAATATATATAATTGTATAGTTTGAGTTCACCCTGCATATTATTGGATGGAAAAACTGCCCTCAATTTAACACAATGAATCATTTTTCTGAGTGAGCCTCATTAATGGTGGTGCGGATATCAAAAATCTTTTGCTTCAATCATTAATGTCTCTCGTATCTTTGTCCAATGCACGGCATAACCCCGTAGAAAGAATAGAAAAGAATGTCTCAATAATCAATTGTGCCTTCTCTTGAGGAGTATTTTTTAGGGTTTCATTTTCCAGTTCCTCCTTTACCAATAAGATACATGAAACACACAATTTCAATGTGATTACCAACTCTGATAAACACTGATTACAGCAGAACAGATCTGGTGAGGACATCTGATCTGCCTTTGTAATGCATTTTAAATTGTAGAGAGACTTTATGGACAGCCTGCAAACAGAAATTTACTGGGGAGAAGTTGGAGGTGCAAGCCCCGACACATGCTGCTGTAAATACAAACATGAAACACGAGGCTCACAGACAGAGACAGGCAGCACACTCAGGTAAAATCATCACCACACGGCCGCGTCTTCCAGCAGCAGAGCGGCTGTTTTTATAGGCTGCTGGCCTGAGACCACCATCACCCCATAATTTCCACGTTGCTTCTTCTTCGTATTTATTTCCATCTCAGGGCATGATTGCTACGTGGAAGTGTGAAGGCAGCTTCTGATTCATCATGTCAGATCAGAAGCAGCTGTTTATGCAAAGTTTGCTCAATTACTGGAAAATAGTCAGAATGGTTTTAAAGTGCAGCAAATACCACAGATGATACTCCTCAGCATTTATTTCATCCTGCTAAAATAGTTTGACTAAAATATTCTCTAAACCTGAAACATTTCTATTATTTTCATTATTATTATTAGCAGAAGTAGTATTATTATCATCATCATCTTCATCATTATCGTTATTATTATTAGTAGTAGTCGTAGTAGAAGTATCATTATTGTCATCATTATTATTATTAGTAGTAGTTGTTGTTGTTGTTATTATTATTATTAGTTGTTGTTGTTATTATTATTATTATTAGTAGAAGTAGTAGAAGTATCATCGTCATCATTATTATTATTAGTAGTATTTTTAGTTGTAGTAGTAGTAGCAATAGTAGTATTATCATCATCATCATTGTTATCATTATTATTATTATCATTAATAATAACAAAACAATCAGAGATTGTTTTTAAGTTTCTTTTTAAGGTTTTATTACATAAGTTGGAACTTTGGTCAACTTTGTTGTTTTTAAAGTGTGTTTCAGATAAAGTTGCATCAACTTTAACATCAACAGCAACTCCGCCTTCAGATTATTTTTTCTTATCGCTGTCAAAGATCACAGGTTGATTGATTGAAGTATTAATTCTGTCACAGATTCCCATTATTTCCATATATAAATCCCTTTTTCTGCAAATAGGTCAGAGAAAAAACATTTTTCCCCCTAAATCTTACAAGATGATTAGAATTTTATTGAAAGTGAGTTATTTCTAGATGGACACTTTGTTAGTAATTAATCACTGTTGGTATGGCAACAGTGAATTAAAGTGAATGGGTAAGGCGTGTCCAAACTCTGAGTGGTACTGTATCACAGGTAATTAGGCTCATTATGTAATTTTGTTTGCTGCACTGGGTTTAGTCAAATATTTTGGCAAACTGCCCGTCAGATCATCCCGCTGTTTACAGTGATGGAAAAATTTACTTTACATTCGCTTTTTATCTTAGATTGATGTCATTAGAAAACATTTTTCCTTTTGGCTTCTGTACATGAAAAAAAGGATAAAAATTGTTTAAACTCTTAAGTGTTGGTATGAAAACAACAAACGGCTGCTGAATCCACGTTAACTCTCACTGGAAATTTTCTCTGAAAACAGAATATAAGAAGAAGCTGTGTGAAGGATTTAGTGACGTGCAGATTACATTGTGTAAAGTTGTAGCCTTTAGAAAACTAACCTCCACCCACAATCTACCATCCTGTTCTTCAAAGGTCAAGAAGAGAAACTACAGCAGCTGCTTAAACCATGAATTATGCAATCTACAGCAGGTGGTTACACCCTGACCTCGACTCTAAAGGAGATGGCCCCTCCAAGCCTGGAGACAGCTAATTTACTCCAAAGTACCAAAACCAGAACAAATGAAAACAGTTATGATCATATTGCTTTTCTTATGCTAATCCATGCCATTGTGCCGTACACCACTGAAACACTCATTCATCTTTTCTTACTTTCTTCATTTCTGGCCCTTTCATATTTGGCAGCACTCTATATTTTTATATTTTGTATGTGTATGAATGCAACACTGAAAAAGAAAAGTACTAGATAGCTTTAACCACTGACTAATTCATATGAGCATGATGTTTAAGCAGACCTTTTAGCCATAAAGACTCTTTTAGGTAATATATCAATACAAACTTATCACTCTGTCACCAAGCGGTGAAGGACTTTGAAATGAATCTGTTTTGTCTCCTTTTACAGATGAAAACTGCACCTACTTCGGACACTTCACTCCAGGGCAGGATGCTGAGATATTTGAATACAAAACGCAAAAAGGTAGGTTTTCTTCATTTGTTCCATAGTAATGATTATTTTATCCAATCTTGTCTAAAGATTGGATGAAAAAAAAAAATAAAAATTGGAGATGTCCAATATTGTTGGCCTACCGTCGTTAAAATGTGATATAGGAAAATATCAGTTTTTCCATTACAAAATCTTGCGAGATCTTGTTCCATTCGCAGCGGCCCAGCATGTATAAAAGTCCCTGTTATTGTGGAAGAACTTCATATCCCAGCATTCCTTTCAGTCATGTGACTACGGTGCAGCTGCTGCTGCTACAGACTGACTTGCTTTAAAGCTGCTTATAACATGTCTGGTTTTAAGTTGTTGGTTAAGTTACCAAGTTGTCAGAAACATTTTAATTAGCCACATGTTGGCTAATACCTGCTGGTATCTGACGTATGGCAGCCAGATGTCCAAAATGAACTCCTCTGGCTGAGTTAAGGCTATTTGGGGATCTTTGCTCTCAGAGCAGATTATAGTTGTATCTCTCAGAAAATGAGAGATACAACCTCACATAGGAGTGCACGATAATGATCAGGCCAATAATAGGGGATTATCATGCTTTCTGGAACTTAACGGAATCTAGGCGTTTCCTCTTTCGGGCCATTTTAACAATAGCTGTCCCTGCTCTGTTACACTTTGTAAATCAGATAAACGCCAACCATACTTAAGTTTTCATTGATTCCCGACTGGTGATGCTAAGGAAGAAGTGGATCAAAGCGATCGATTTGCTGGTGTGAAGGGCCGAACTTTATAATAACACAACGTAGCACGTTTGTTTGTAGCTGGCAGACTACACTATGGTGTTAGCAGGCTAGCGTTAGCCAGCTAGCGTTTGCTGATGTGCCTAACTTTGTGCGGCTGAAAACACACAAACATCTGAAAGTGTCTCCTTTCTTGGCAGTCCCCAGTTGTTCCACTGGAAACGGGAGGGTACAGACCCCATTTTCAGATGCTTGTGTGTTTTAAGACACACAAAGTTAGGCACGTCAGCTAACGCTAGCTGGCTAACGCTAGCCTGCTAACACCATAGTGTAGTCTGCCGGCTACAAACAAACGTGCTACGTTGTGTTATCATAAAGTTCACTCCGGCGAATCGCTTTGATCCACTTCTTCCTTAGTATCACTTCAATCGAGAATCCATGAAAGTTTAAGTAGGGTTGGCGTTTATTCAATTTACGAAGTGGAACATAGCAGGGACATTGAACTGGCCCGGCACAGGAAGCGGCTAAATGTTTCAAGTTCCAGAAACCGGAACACGGAAGCGTGATAATCCCCTATTATCATCATACGTCATTATGATAAGTTTGATAACATGATGACTTGCCCTGATAACATATATATTAGTGTAATATATGTGATTTTTCCTAAATAAACTGTTACCATTTAAAAGTTTTTTTCTCTTTTAATTTCAGTTTATGGGAAGCAATACCACTTCTGAAACCTATTTTACTTTAATCCACATTAAGATTATCCAAAGTAATGAACATCTGTTGAAATGACACTTTACTTAGGATTGAAAATATAAATCATACTGATTGGACGTCAAAAGGCAACAGAATAGTAAAGCAGGAACATCCCTGACAATCGTTACAACTCATCTCCTCGTCTGCACCAGTAACTAATCAGTTAAAGCAGTGAAGCACTAACGTGTCACAAACTTGTCATGACTATAATGTTGTGTGAAGTTGCGAGTTACGCCATTTTGATGCTTAGAGGAGGAGCTGCAGACGGCGACACTGAGGGAAACTGAAACAGCATTAAAATGCTGCGCGCGCTCCCGCGGCTGTCTTTCAGGCGAACGATCACATTGGGAACATCACCTGCTGCAGCAGAGGAGTCGTGATCCGTCTCGCTGTGACTTTTAAACAGTAGTAAACTACTTGTTTTAGAGGGGCCACAGAGCGGTCACGCCACTCGCGCCTCTATTAGTGCCAAGATATAATACTTTTTTTTTTTTTTTTTCATACAATGGACGATCAAGTGGAGGCCCTCCCAGAATCTGAGGCCCCACGCAGCCTCAGATCTGTGTGTTGAAGCTCCCCACAGAGTGCCCCCACCATAGATGGGTTTCCAAGCAACGTCACAGATGTGCGCGCAACCAGGGGGCAAGAAAACCCAGGAGAAGCATTACTGAACTGTGAGATGACGTGTGTTTTCCATGAAAGACTCGACTTTTAATGCAGATGAGGTCATGATATGATGTGAAAGTGTCGGGAAAATATAATGTTTGAGTCCTGGTGTTTGTTTGGTTGCAAAAATCAAAACATTAATGCATGTAAACAGTTGAAAATGGAAAAAATAAGACAGTAGGAGTGACTGTCTTCAGAAAACCCTCAGATAACGTATGCAGGTTCAGATACATTATTTATTTAGTCTTTCATCATGGTCACCATGTCAGATTAAACCACCGCGGTGGCAGAAATTATTCCCGTGTTCTAGTCGGGAGACTGGTACTAATACCAGCATCACTGTCATGATCAGCTGCATCTCTACGCTGTAGCTGTGTGTGACGGCCGTCCTCTGCTCAGACAGGAAAATAAAAAAGAAGAAGAAACTGATTGTGGAGCCGTTTACAAACATTCACGCTGCATAACAACGCATCCCGGAGATTTAATACTAAATACTAATACTAAATACTAATACGGTGTCGTAAATCAGATGGTGTTTGAGTTTATACTGCTAGCTTGTTAGCAGTTAGCAAGTCTGTTTACTGTCTACCAGGATTTCACACACAACAAAAATTTATCATAAGCAACCAGCCTCACCGACACAATTCCTTGTTTTACCCTATCATTTGGATTCACCCCCTTTCTAAATTTTTTTTTGTTTTTTTTTTTTCGGGTTTAATCCCAAACTAGTGAAAGTTGCTCCTGTGTGGAGGAGGTGAAGATGAGACCAGAGCTGAACCTGCTGCAGACAGCAGACTGTTGTGGACTATTTTGGTTTTAACAAAGAGTCTAAACGAAAGTTTAAGCCGCTTTCTAACTCAGGTTTTTCAGGCAAATTTCAAATGAGGTCCAACACGAAAAATATCCATGTTTTAACAAGAAAAATGCCGTTTCCGGGTGATGACTCCCTTGCCAAGTTAGTGTAATAGTAATAGAAATATAAAACGGCGACGACGAGTCGGTATTTTTTTATTTGTCATCAAAATACCGATTTATTCAATATAATTTAAAACACAACGATCTCTGTTTGTTTCATCAGGTTACTTTACATTTTTATTAATGATATGAGTGCGTGTTTGGCCGTAGACTGCAGCACAAGAAACAGGCTTTTGTACCTACTGGTTGCTCCCCCAACTGCCAATGTTTGAAAATGGGAAACCCATCTATTGCTTAGCAACATATGAAATGCTTTATATTCCAACAAACTACTTGCTCTGTGAACAATTGTTGAAGGAATTTCCTCCCTTTGATGTGATCAACGCTCCATATGTGAAAACTCGCCCTTTAATTGTATTTTTCATGAAATACAAACAAACATGGCGTTGACGGTTTTTCCCATTTTTACGGCTCCACGTCCGCTCCAGCCTCTATTTCCCTTCACCTCCCATTCCCTCCATCCTCACTTCAGTGACCCTGTCAGTACGTTGGCCCCACGGAGCCTGAGTGTTGGGGGTCAAGCACATGTGGAGCACTGTCACACCCAATTATTGGGGTGTGAATGTGAACAGACTTGCGTGTGAAGTCACAAACACCCACACAAACTTAAAATCCTAGATGTTAATGCAAGCTTTCATGGGTGCGCTTCTCCCCATCCTCCTACACAAACACACACACAGGCTTCTATACACAACCATGCTAAATCCTTCTGCTCGCAGAAAGTTCTTGTAATAATTGCAGCACTGACCTCAGTCCCCTGTGGTTTTATGCACTGACAGAAACAATTTAGCTTTCCTATAATGGTGCACAACATTTAAAAGCAGACATATAACCGCCCATACATCCTGTTGAGTTTGATCTGCTACAGTGGCAGACTGACCATCGAGAGCACCGGGACATTTCCTGGTGGCCTGCCTGCCAAAACGGCCCACTCAGTGATTGCCAACGTCACATGAGTTTAAAAAAAACATTTAGTTGTGCGGCTCATTAGGGCGTCACTGAAGATCACACAGACCCAACAATGTTGAGAAGGTCCTGCATGCAGCTTGCAGGACGAGGTGGAGTCAAACAGCCCATATTACAGTTTTGAGCTGTTTATTCTAACCCTTCCCCCCCATCCTTAAAGGAATAGTTCACCCACAGAATGATGTGCGTTTATTTTCTACTCACCCTCATGCTGAGCAAGACTCTGGAGCACTTTTTTAATATCTCAAATGCAGCTGGAGATCAGACAGGTTTTCGTTTTCCTCCAAAATTTCATATAATGGAGTTCACCTGCGACTGGACCAAAAAGGTCCTAAAAGTCCACAAAAACTTGGCAATATTCCTCCATACTGCTCATCCAATGTAATCCACATGTCCTGAGTGAGTAGCGTCCATAATTTACTCGAAACAACATAATTTAGTGTGGCAGTTGACGGTCCTGTCACGATGCCTCCGACTGATCATGTGCCCTGGCCACCTGTGCAGAGGGATGTCCCTTTGGCTGAATGGTCAGCGTGCATGACCTTCCCCCTGGAGTCTTGGGACCAAATCCCTCCTGGGCCCTCTGTTGTGTACCTTGCCACATTAGTATATTTTTATAGCTTAAACAGTACTACATCTAGCTGCCATGAAAAGTGTCCTTGTGAGTTTACAACACTACGGAAGCTGCGGCAGACGAGATCACGCGTTCTCTTTTTCTTTCTTTCTTTGTTTTAAATCAATAGCCAACCCCTTTTGTGTTTGTCCCGGTTTCGTGAACGCGCACAAACTTGCAAATAGAAACAGCAATGCAGTACTGTTTAGGCTATAGAAATATACTAAATTATGTTGTTTCGAGTAAATTCTGGATGTTACCCACTCAGGACACTTGGATTACATTGGACAAGCAGTATGGAGGAATAATACCAAGTTTTTGTGGACTTCTAGGACCTTTTTGGTCCGGTCGCAGGTGAACTCCATTATGTGAAAGTTGGGGGAAAATCTGTCCGATCTCCGGCTGCATTTGAGATGTTAAAAAAGTGCTCCAGCGTCTTGCTCAGCATGAGGGTGAGTATAAAATGAACACACATCATTCTTTGGGTGTACTATTCCTTTAACCTAACCCTAACTCAGTTGTCCAACACCGCCTAATATCCAACTACAGCAAGCTTCAGGCAATGTTGAGCAAAAACTCCTCTTTTTGTAAGGCTGTCTGTGACAACACTGCAGACACGCCCCCCAGCAGCAGCAGCAGTCCCAGTTTAAAATGTTACATTTATGAAAACATGGCAGAAGGCAACAAAGGCACCCACGTGGACAGTAGTCTGGAGAATTTTCCCCCTTTAAAGAGGACAAAGTAGGCTTCTACACCCATTTTGGATGTTTTTTTATACGGGGGGGTGATTTCAATTATACCGTGATAATAATGATAACCTTGATCATATTTGTCACAATAACCGTCATATGAAATTTTAATATCGTTACATCTCTAGTGAAAAGCAGCCAGTGTTTGTGTGTGTATTTGTATTTGTTGTATTTGTTGGGGGGGGGGGATTTGTATATGCATTTGTATTCAAGGTTTTTTTTTTTTTTGTTTTTTTTTTAGTTACACTTCTAATTCCTACACTTCAAATTTTGCTTTAAATGAGGCCAATAGGGGATTATCACGCTTACCGGAAGTTCACGGATTTTGGACACTTCCTCTTCCGGGCCATGTTAACGACAGCCGTTCCTGCTCTGTTATACTGTTTAAATCGGATAAACTCCAAACATACTTAAGTTTTCATTCTAGACTGAAGTGATACTGGATCAAAAGCTGGATCAAAGCGATCGATTTGCCGCGGTGAAGGGCCGAACTTTATAATAAAACACACGTTTGTTTGTCGCCGGTGGGGCACAACATCGGCACTTCACAGCATGCTAGCATTAGCCAGCTAGCATTTACTGACGTGCTTAACTTTGTGCGTCTTAAAACACACAAACATCTGAAAATCGGGTCTGTACCCCCCCGTTTCCAGTGGAACAACTGGGGGCTGCCAAGAAAGGAGACGCTTTCAGATGCTTGTGTGTTTTCAGCCGCACAATGTTAGGCACGTCATCAAGCTGGCTAATGCTAGCCTGCTAACAGTAGTCCGCCAGCTATTACTCTGTTAAACTTTGTTAATCGGATAAACGCCAATGCCAAGTTTTCATTCCAGACTGAAGTGATGCTAAGGAAGAAGTGGATTAAAACGACCAATTCGCCGCGGTGAAGGACCGAACTTTATAATAAAACGACACACGTTTGTTTGTGGCCGGCAGACTGCGCAGTCGTGTTAGCAGGTTAGCATTAGCCAGCTCGATAACGTGCCTAACTTTGTGCGGCTGAAAACACACAATCATCTGAAAGTGTCTCCTTTCTTGGCAGTCCCCAGTTGTTCCACTGGAAACGGGGAGGGGTACAGACCCGATTTTCAGATGTTTGTGTGTTTTAAGACGCACAATGTTAAGCACGTCAGTAAACGTTAGCTGGCTAATGCTAGCATGCTGTGAAGTGCCGGTGTTGTGCCCCACCGGCGACAAACAAACGTGTGTTTTATTATAAAGTTCGGCCCTTCACCGCGGCGAATCGATCGCTTTGATCCACTTCTTCCTTAGTATCATTTCAGTCTAGAATGAAAACTTGAGTATGTTTGGAGTTTATACGATTTAAACAGTATAACAGAGCAGGAACGGCTGTCATTAACATGGCCCGGAAGAGGAAGTGCCCAAAATCCGGGAACTTCCAGTAAGCGTGATAATCCCCTATAGGTGGTTGAAACTGACTTGCAGAGGCAGAGCATGTCTGTGAGGATGAATTGGTGCTGGTGTTTATGTTGTATAATCAAAATAACAAAACAATAATGAAAATAATACATTGAATTGTCCTGTACATTGTGGGATCTCAAAGGGCTAAACTTTCAAGGCCAACTCGTCATTTGGGGGTGTTAGAATGAAGGCCAGGGACCCCCCCACACCCTCACCCTCTGAGCTTAAACAGAGACATGGTAACATGGCATCTTATGCAGCGACCAGTAGCCCATAATAATCTAATATTAATGCATACATTTAATTTCAGACTATGCTTAGATTGCACGAATAACCTTAAAGAGCATGTGTTCATGCATCTGTGACAGGTAAACTCCCCGTTACTGACACATGATACAGCAACTAAATCATTTAATCATTTAATCATGTGACACCTGAACGCTGTGAAGTCACGTCACATTTCTAAGCATCATCATGGAATAATTTCACGTTTTGCTTGAAACGAGGGGATTAAAAAAACCTACTGATGAAAGAAAACAGTCCTGATGAGACCGTTTCATTCAGTAGAGTCACTCCCAAACAGTGACACCGTTCAGTCTTTCGCTCTGCCAGCCTTCTCTGGAGCAGCCTGTCACACTCTTCACTCCTGAACATCACTCATTCATCCAGGCATGCGCCACAGTCTTAAGAGGAGATGCAGCTTTACTGATGAAATGTTTTTCTTTTTCTCAAATACAAATATTTTTCAAAATATTTTGTTGGAAATAAGTATTCATAAAAATCACATTATTTGTGCCATTCCGAATACTGAATTCGGACCCAGCTCCACCCCTAATAGGCTACTACTACAGTATCTCTGTCTACACATTTTCCAGTTGTTTTTCATTGTTGTTTTGACCTGAGATTCTTTGAACACACGCTGTTTGCTTTGTTTTCCCTCCAACCCAAACGATAACCTACCCCACTCCTCCTACTTCTTCTTCTTCTGCTTTATTGTGGTCTACAAAAATCACTTCCATTAGCTGCGCTGGATGTCTATGCTGGATAGTCCGATTGTCCGTTTGCAAGTGAACCGAGACCCCCGGCTTTCAGGTGGACCAGAGTCCGCTTCTTTGGTGCGCACCAGAATATGGTTGGTGTTCAGACTGCGCCAAACGAAGCGGACTATCTGTGAAATCGGACCACGGTCCGTTTAAAGTGGGCCAGAGTGTGAACGCACCCTAAAGCACAAAACCCGTCTTGTCTTTGACATAATTTTTTTTTTTATCATGGCTATGTGTAAGTAATACTTGGCCATACGATCTTAACTTGTGGCCAAATGACATAATTAAGTTGTGGCCGAGGGTTACAAAAGCATGAAGAACCTACATGTCTGCATATTGTTGCCAAAAATGAACTCCTCTAACTGAAATAAGGCTATTTTGATATATGCTGTATATAGACAAATGATTTCTGACTTTTAAAACTCCCCCGATCATTCTGATTACAGAGTTCATGTTTGAAATTAATCATAAACATCGTAAATAAGAAAGACAATCTTTTTTTATTATTATTTGTTTCACAATACAGACAGTACAGCTAGATGTACAAGATGAACTGTCTGGAGCACTTTTGTTTAGTTTGTTTTTTGAAATCATTCTTTAATTGTTTCACTAAATTATAATTTAGAAAATTTTTATTTATTTTTTCTTTTTTAAGTTTCTTATTTGAACTATTGTGAATTTAGCCTTTTCTTTTAATAGGAGGGTATAAATCATTCTGAGGATGACTGTATAAAAGCATTTTACTGAGACAAGGACGTAAGCATAGAGCAAGAAAACACAAGTGAGTTTCTTTGTAGAGTCGCAGGTCAAACCTGAAGCCAGCAGAGCTTCACAAGAGCTGCACTGTCACTCCCCATCAATCCTGGCTGACATCGAATAAAACACACCAGGAGACATTAGCAATTTCATATTGTGACAGAAAGACGACTGTGTTTAAAAATATTAACACACAGTTACTATGACTTCAGATTAAAAGCATATTTTGGCTTTAAAAAAAGTCTCAAACGATGCTGTGCTCAGGGGCATGGTGGCAAACTTGGTCACACAATCCTTTCATACTTTTTCTGGGATTTGTGGAACCTTTCAGCTGTACGGTGAAGTGTGTCTCGTATTAGTGAAATTCTCATAACTTTATGGTGCCATGAATCAGACGTTTCAGCTTCAGTAAGCTTCACAGGCTTGCAATATATCAGAGAACACAGCGCTCAGGGAGAGGTTCATCCTCTCCTGCCAGCACAAGATGAAGGCTCTGACCCCCAAAGGAGAGCCTCTCCCACGGGTACGGTTCACAGGCAAGCAGGCAGCAGATCAAAGGCCTCGGATCCAACCCACCTCTCCGCTTGGAAAGCAACAGCTGCTGTTCCTGTTTAATAGACGCTATCTGTAAACACAAAAACCAAAGCACCTTCATAGTAATATATGCAGCTATCACAGTTATTGCTGCTGTAAACTGTTGCTAGTCTATATTTTGTCTTGTGAAAGTAACAGTAAATGTGACTGACAGATTTTCTTTTTCTCTGGGTTTTATCAAGTTTTTTGTCTTCTTCCTTCTAGAGTACAACATCTCCGCTGCTGCCATCTCCATCTTCAGTCTGGCCTTCATGATCCTCGGCTCTCTGTGTTTGATCGGGTCGTGTACCGGGAAAGGCAAAGGAAGAGATTACCTCCTCAAACCAGCTGGCATGTTTTTTGCTTTTGCAGGTGGGCTCAGTTAGCTAGCAAATGTCTCCCCCACAAATTTGTGTTAGCCTTTGTTTATTTAAAGGTACAGTATGTAAAAAATCAAAGGTCAATGGCAGAAAAATGTGATATATAATTCAAAACTGTGTTTCTATTGATGTGTTATCGCTGCACTAGAACAGCAGTTATATGATTATTTTCTTAGAATGAGTCATTTATATCTACTTGCTGGACGGTGCGCATATGAAGGCTGCCATATTTGTGCCCTCTATTTTTACTACGGTGTCCCTAAGTGGGCAAAATAATGTGTGTGAGGTGAGAACCCTCTGAACTTTAAAACTGTTGCAACCAGCTTTGTTTCATGGGAGTTAGAGCACTGTTAAGTAATGCTAAGGATAATACCTTAAAAGGCATGAAAAGTAGTTACTCGTAGTACAGTCATAGCAACTCACAGATGAAAACATCTTTATGTTTGGGAGAATTTTGGCCACTGACGGCCACCGTACATTTACAACAGTGCATGGCATATTAAGTCATTGCTATACCCATATGCTCTTCACCACTAGGTGTCAGTATTTATTACACACTGCACCTTTAAAGTAATGTTACACTATTCAGATATAACGCCTGTGTTTCTAACTCTCAGTACTGATAAATACAACATTATGGATTGCAAATGCAACAACAACACAATCATTGATACCTGTGTGGGGTGATGATTGTGATTGTTGTTGATTTAAGAGTCAGGCACCTTGGTTGGTGCCCAGCCCTCATGGGCTTATTAGACACCATCAAATAATATGCAATACAAAAGCCTCATGGCAAAGAACAGAACAAAGCATGACATAATAAAAACCTATGAAAATTTGGGCACATACAGAGAAAATAGTTCATCATACAGGATACAAAATACTTTGCCGCAGATACCAGGCCTTTTCCACAAATTTTGCCAGAGCAAAAACATCATTTTCAAACAGCCAGCACAGAATCTCTGCTTCGTGTTTCCAAAATAAATCAGGATTTTTTTTTAACTGAATTTATTCAAAAAGAGAATTTCTTAAATCACAGTACAAAGGACAATAAAAAAAACAAAATTAAATCCATCTTCCACAACCTTGAGATAACAAAATTTACACAAATGTAAGTGTTCAGGAGAGCCTTTAAAACGACTCACTTCAACTGCCAGAGGCACGGTGCTAGAGAGAATCTGCCTTCTCCTTAAATTAAACAAAATACAAGGTTCTGTAACATAATCATTTTTGGACTGAACATAGCTTCTAAGCTTTGGCTTCTTTCAAATATCCTGTTTCCATTGAGCTTCATAACTCATGAGTAATCTTTGTCTGACAGAATTTATATTACATTGCAAGTTATTTCTAAGCGTCATGTGCATGTCAGAAGCTGACAAAACTACTGAAACCTCTCTAAACCAAGGCTGAAGATTTGCTCTGTTCCAATTAAAGATTTTCCTAGTTAACCTTCCCTCTGGCAGACTGACAAGACGGTCCCACAATCGCACCATTTCACATCTTTGCTTTATTATACATGGATCCCATCCTGCGTCCCCTTCAGTTGCTACCTTTGCTGCATATTTATGCACACCAAGACAACACGTCAAAGCACGATTCTGAACAAAATTACAATCAGAAACCTTTTCACAGCCCCAGACTCCTGCAGCGTAAAATAAAACTGAAGTTATAAAGTTGTGTAAATGGAGGAAAGTCGAGACCCGCACATGACTTCATTTTACTTACTGTAACACAGAACCTAAAGCTCTTCCAGCAGACTGCTGGATTTTGACCTTTGCTGCACCTTTAAGGCTTGATGTTGGGTCACCACAGGAACTTTCAGACGTAATCATATTAACTCATCTTTCTTCTTCTCTCAGGTTTGTGCTCTTTCATCTCGGTGGAGGTGATGCGCCAGTCAGTCAAACGGATGATCGAGAGCGAGGACACTATTTGGATGGAATATTACTACGCCTGGTCCTTTGCTTGCGCATGTTCTGCCTTTGTCCTCCTCTTCCTCTCGGGCATTGCACTCCTCCTCCTCTCCATGCCCCAGATGCCCAGGAATCCATGGGAGACGTGCATGGATGCAGAGCAGGAGCAAGTCGAGTGATCACAGGATGGACAAAACAAGTCTTTTGTTAGACTACACATATTAAATCTATTTCAAGAATTTGAGTTTGTCATCAGAAAATAAGGTAACACGAGGGAAACTGCTGGTGTTTGTGGATCATAGTCATCATTCAAACAGAAACTGAACAGGCCTCTTGTAGGGGGCGAGTTTATCTGCCTTATCCTGTTTGTCCACTACAAGTTTTCAGCCACAGTTTTAATCCAACTTGTTGCTTAAAATCCATCCCGCTTCTCAACCACAGCAGAAGTTGCCCAGATGGCATTTGCAAACACTTGACAGCAGTTTTAAGAAGCTTTACTTTTTATGTACAGCTCATCTTTTACCGCCAGAATATTCAGCAATGATAAATGGTTTTTCATGTGCCCGTGGGCTTACTTCCCAGGTGTCAATATGATGTACATCTTGGCTTTAACACAGTTACAATTTTAGAATAAAAACTCAACAGTAACAGCCTGACATCAAAGTAACTTGATTTTAAATACCAAATTGTGTTTGACATCTTGTACATAACTAATATTCCTCCATATTTTCTGTCCCAACACCTGAGGAGATGATTTTAGTTTGTCCATATATGTGCATCTAAATCTGTGCATGTTCTATAGAACTCTGTTTATAGAAACAAAAGAGCCAAACAAACGACTGAATTAAAATATAAAAAAGAAAATTATATTTATTTTGATGTGACATCATGGTTCATTAAAATATGTCAAAAAAGAATTTAATTATGTGATAACTAAAGGTGATGGCTACAAGTTTAATTCCTCCCCGCCAGTAGGTGGCGCGCTAACACTCGTTAACTCAATTAGCATTAGCAACGTTACAAAACCAGCTAACCATTATTTAGCATGCACAAATGTTTAACTTACATGTCCAGGGGGAAAGCAACGACCTCCACCAGGCTTTTGAGCCCTTTTATTACCTTCACCCTCATCCTGCTTAGTTTTTTTGCCCACTTGAATTTGAAAAGTAAGGAAAGGAAGATGCCATTTTTACACATAGAGCTAGCCACTGCAGAGCTAATGCTAATGTTGAGGAATCCTGTTGTTGTCATGGCAATAAGATGTACAGTCATCCTCAAAAATTATTCCCTCAAAATAAAGAAGGAAAAAACTCAGCTGCCAGTTAAATAAATAGAAACTGACAAAATTAATAATAAATGAAAATTCTATTATAATAATGACATTGATTTTGAATTTTGGTTCAGTAGAAATATTTAAAACAAACACACACAAAAATAAAACAAGTAAACAAGCATGATGAGGCTCTGAAGCTACAACTTTGTTGAGGAACATTTTTAGGCAATCACTGCAACCAGGTGTTTTTTGTAATGTCCCAATCAGACATCTGCACCTGTTGCCAGGTATTTTGATCCGCTGTTCCTGGGAAAAGGTGCTCTAATGTGTCTGGGATAGTTTTTTTTTTTTTTTTCCATCACAATTCAAAAGCAACCATTTATTTCAATAAATCCTAATTTTGTAAATTTTTTGTTTTTATTAGTTTCTTTAATTTTTTGCTATTTGAATTACCGTTGTCAGTTTAGCCTTTTCTTTAATTGAAGGGTATGAATAATTTTGAGGATGACTGTAAATATTAATTTTTTGGGACCCATCAAAATTGATAAAACATTTCTTTATTCAATAAAAAAATGAGGGTAAAATTAATACTTTTATTTTGCAACCCTCTAGACATTCTGTGGATGTATTATTTTTTACAAAATGATTGTTTTAATGATAAAGTTGTAGCTATCACCTTTAAAATTAAAATCCATACTGGTTACTATATAAGAAAAAAGTTATTAGACACAATTAAATCCAGAAATAAATGAGTAATCTGTCTACTATTTCATACAAAGAATATCAGAGTTGGCAAAACTGTTGTTATGTAACTTTTATTTGAAGTTTTGAGCATTTTATGATTATCGGGGTATATGTGGAAGTTAAAGTTTTGTTTGCAGCCGTACAAACTGAGGGTTTGGCATTTATCCAGAGAAAAATGAGAAAACCTGCAATGAAGATGCTTGAGAAAATTATGCTTGAATTTTCTGCTTAATTTGAATAAGAAGAAAACTTTATACTGAGCTTCCTGTCAATCAGAAGTGATGCCTTTAAAAAACATTGTTTGAGCAGTTGATAGTGTGAGGCTCTGAAAGTCTTTTTACATGTTTTGTATTTCCCTTGAACTCACATACATATTGGATGTAATTTTTTTATATGGTGAGCAGTGTGAAAGTTTTTGCCCACAAATCTGGTGTAATGTCAACGCGCAGCACACTGCTGTTCTGTCGGGACTGCAACTAACGTAACTTTGCAGTGTTTTTTCAGTAAAAGTGTTTCAACCATTTCAGTCTCTTTCATCTCTCTCAGAAAATTTAAAAAGAAATTAAAAAAATTAATAAATGTACATGTTCTGCATCTCACAGACATAATTTATCACCATTTCTTTATAAAAGGAAACAAAGGAGCCACCTTAAGTTCAGGAAGTAGTGGAGTCGTGCATAGAGCCCATTGGGACTCGCTCCCATTGCAATGGTGGCGCCGTAAGATGGCACAACACAGAAAACGCTTGTCAGATTAGTCTTTGAAAGTTTATAAACAATTATTCCATTACGAAATCAGTCATGGACTATTTTGATAGTCAACAATTACTCAATTGATCGACTAATTGTTGCAGCTCTAGCCTGTATATAGGCCATGTATCTTTTTTTTTTTTTTCCTGAAAAGGGCCTGAAACACAGCTGGTTAAAAAAAAAAAAAAAAAAATCAATAAAATAAATCTTCTGCATGTCCGGTCTTAATTTCAACTGGGCTTCGCTGGCGTCCAGCATAAGAAGGCGCGAGTGTTTGCATGCGACTCCGGGCCTCCGGGTGAAGCTGAGGTCTTTTCCATTATTAGTGTTTTCTCCCTGAATAAGCATCAAATCTGGGGGCGGGGGGGGGGGGGGGGGGGGGTATTCCAGAAAGTAGGTTATGTGGTGAACTCTGAGTATGTTAGCCCTGAGATGAGGGAAACTCGTTTCCCGGTTCTAGATTGAGTTATCTAAAACTCTCAGTCCTTCACCATGGTAACAGACTTGTGGAAATAACCTGCTATCTGGCAGGTTATCTTTAAGAAACCCTGAGTTTCTATCAGTCTCCTCCCACCTGCAGCAGCTGTCAGGCATGGATTCTCCGTACCAATATAAAATGAATTCACACACAATATTCAACATAGAGGACTTTTCATACCTTCAACATTTGTATTTCTTTACCAATGTGTCATCAATCGGCACTGTTTTACAGTTCCTCAGATCCTCCAGCCGTACATCCAACTCATCATGGCAGGAGCACGAGATATATCACAAGACATTTAATTTTGTAAATTTACAAAAGAAAATTTTAAAGAATCGCACCGCAACCAATAAATATGTGTTTTTGCAAGTGGGATTTTTCTTTCAAACATTGGTAACAGAACATTTTAGAAAGGCAGCTGTGTGCAGTCATCAGGAAGTCCTCACATGTCTGAGATTATAATTCCATAAATGTGTGATGGTGGAGATCTACTGTGGCCTCTGGATCCCAGCCAGACGGTGTTTATCAGCCAAGGAAAAAAAAAAAAGATGTCCAATCATGTTTCTGGTAGTACACTACTTAAAAGATGTCCTTAGCTCTCGGGGTGCTCGGCACCCCTACACATCTGATCCAAGAATCGCCTCTGGGAGCTGGCTCCTTTTGAAAAGTACAGAATGAAAATAAGCTTGGACACATACAAATTCATCTAACTGTCCAAACTTTTGACTGGTTCTTTATGTCAAATACTACAGTACAGTTAACTAAAATGTGGTTTTTACCCTAAAGGTACAGTATGAAAAAAAAAATCAAAGGTCAATGGCAGAAAAATGTAATATATAATTCAAAACTGTGTTTCTATTGATGTGTTATTGCTGCACTAGAATAACTGTTAATATGTTTATTTTCTTAGAATGAGTTATTTAAATTCTTGCTGGGCGGTGCATATATGGAGGCTGCCATATTTGTTCCACCATTTTTACTACTGTGTCCCTGAATGGACAAAACAATAGCTGTGTTCGAAATCATCCACTCACTCTCATTACCTACATAGTGTATGTGATGTAGTCCACTATATCATGTACACCATGTAGGGAACGACAAGAGGAGATTGTGGACACTACATGGGGTGACGTCAGCAGATGGGCTGGGACGTGCAGTAGCAGAACTTAAATAAAGTTTTTTTTTATTTATTTATTTTTTTTAAAAAGACGACATGCAGTAGCGGTAGCTAAGAGTTTTTAACAATAGACAGTGTTCCTGCTACGAAGAAATACCATTATTGTTAAAAGCTACACAACAATGCCGCTAAAGCAAATATTGGTACTTTAACGTTACTTACATTTACTTATATTTAAAGCTGCTACGCCATTTTTCTTCTTCTGCGATTACAAAACACGGCCGCATTGCATTGTGGTGTACGGGAGTAAAATGTAGGGTACATCGCTTGTACACTTACATTTGCAGTGCATTGTGGGTATTTTAAAGTGGACGAAAAAGTAGTGAACAGAATTCAAACACTACTACAAAATGGCACGCTCACTATATAGTGCACTGCATCCATGATAAGGAGCGATTTCAAACACAGCTAATGCCCATCTTTACCACTAGATGTCAGTAATTCTTACATACTGTACCTTTAACTGCCTGTGGCACACTGTTAAATGGGTTTGAGTGCAGTAGATGTCTTTCAACTTTGTAAAGAAAATTTTTTTTTTTTTTTTTTTTTTTTTTTTTTTTTTTTTTTTTTTTTTTTTTTTCCCCCCCCCCCCCCCGCCCCCCCCCCCCCCCCCCCCCCCCCCCCCCCCCCCCCCCCCCCCGCCCCCCCCCCCCCCCAAAATCTAGCGCTTTGGAAAGCCAGACTGTGATCACCCCGCCCTCATGTAGAAAGAGTTTCCAGCAGGTGACGTCACATATGCTGCAGAGGAATAAAAGGCTGAACTCCAGCAGTTTCAATAAAAACACTTTAATAGAGAAACAAATAAAATTAAAAAAAAGAAAATAAACCTTTAAAACACAGACTAAATCCTTTATTATGACCACCACCAACCGAAATGAAGAAGAGTAAAACCAGTCAAATCATTATTTTGTACCCACGAAGGAGGAACCAATGGGACTGGGAAGCTGAGACAACAGGTGTGCCATTGATTCACTGCAGCGAGGAAAGAACAGAGGAGTGCCAACAGATAACAGGAAAAAGATGGTGTTTATAGAAGGCTGAACACAGTGCTCTCTGCTGGCCGGGCAAAAGGTTGCTCCCTTTCTGTGCATCACACCCGAGTTGGTTTCACTTCCTTTCAACAAGGCAAAACAGGCGCTTTAAAAAAAAAAAAAAAAAGACTCAATTTTGTGATAAATGCTAAAATACTTGATTGCAAGACTAAAGGTGGTTATTGTCACTTTTTGAGTTAAGGACACTGAAATGTGAAAAAAAAAAAGACTGGAAATAAAATCCCTTTAAAATGTCTTTGGCTCAATCTCTTCTGCTTCAAAAATAAATAGAAGTGTAGCTAAAGAAGCGGTGAAATATTAGTATTGCACAACTTCAGAGATCAGCCAAAGACTGCAAGATTCCCCTCAGCATCACCAGGGAGCAACCTCAGCGTTCGCCTGCCACATTACTGCAGGAAAGGAGGAGAACTAACATGACCATTACATTTTTTTTGATCAACACATTAGTAAAAGTAGCATAACAGTTCTGCTGATAATGCAACAAGTTATTGTACACATCAAATAATATACCAGAAATTTGACTTTGAAGGTTGAACAAATGTTTTTTTTTTTCTTTGTTTTGTTTTTTTAAAATCTTTTTTTTTTCTCTTTTTATTCCATCCATAAATCAATAAAAACTGATAAAAACAGGGATAAAAACCAGTCAGGTCATCTCAACATGCATGAAAAGAAAACAAAAAAATAGACATCACATTTAAAAAGAAATCCATGTTGATTGTTGTACAGCTGCGGTGAGGAAACGTAACGGGACAAATCCAGCAACATGTAATCAAAAACATGTATTGTACAGTGAAACAAGTTGTCTTAACGGCGCCAGGAAGTTTTCTGCCTAATTAGCCGACACTGTCTTTATTTGAAAGGAAAAAAAAAGGGAAAAAAAAATCTAAAAAGTTATAAGATGATGCAACTACCGATCAGGTTGTTGTCCATTTCTAGAATGATCTTTTTTTTTTCTTTTGTTTTTTTGTGAATTTGCATAATTAAAAAGGGCATACCTCTTCTTGGAACAGCTTCTAAAAAATTGAGGCGCTCCCAAAGTTTTCGTTTGTAAATACATAGAAAATGCATATTTACAAGTACGTTAAGTTAAGTCAGAAAATCTGGACCTTTGAATTAAAATGTCAAAACTTGAAAATAAGACCACACCTGTGACGACGCTTTCTGCTTCTTTGCCATTCTGAAGCTTTGTAACAAAAAAGGAAGATCTTTCTTTTCGTCTTTTTGCAGAAGGGGCAGTGATGTTTTACGAGTTAATGAATTAGCGACTTGCAGGTTTTTGGCCTTCAGTTACTCAGTGACTAAAATAAAAACAGGAATCATCTTGTTTTATAACGTTTCAGGATGTCAAAGACAAAAAAGAAAGAAGAAACGTGTGGCTGCGGCAAAACCAAAGCAGGGTCTGCGCCATTTCAACTGAACAGAACAAAATTATCAACAGCTGTAACATTAAAAATGATCAGATCCGACTAAAGAAGTGGAGAATTTAACACTTCCCAACTTCCACATTCATTCTCATTATGCAGAGCCAAAAACAAAAGCAAACATACTAACAGTCAAAGGTTTTTGAACAGACTTTTTTTTGATTTTTTAAATGTTAGCTGGGGAAATTCACCTTATTTCTATATATCTACTGTTTCTGCATCATTTCAAATAAAACCAAGGCCTTACAAAGTGTGTTTACCTCTCAATATAACAGAGAAATGTGCAAATATCACATCAGGAAAGAAGAAAAATGGCTGACTTATTAAAAGGTCCCTTTTACCGTATTAAAACATTAATTTTATAGAAAAAAAATGACAGAAGATCTTTGGACATTCTAGTTGAAAAAAAAAAAAAAAAAAAGCCACTGAGAAATTGAGACACATTGATGGTAAAAACACCCATTAAAGTGTGTGAGGCTGCTATCATGTTACAGCTCAGATGAACGGATATTGGATGGAGATACGTATCCTTTGTCTACAATAGTCTGGCCAGTTTATTTTTATTCATCTGTCCTTTAAAAAAAAAAGAAATCTTAAAAGAAAACATAAATATAGGCACTAAAACAAATTCTAAAATTTTGCTTCCTTCATGTTTAACATTTGAGCATTTAATTCTCAAGTCTCCTCATTCACAAACCTGTTTTAACCATCAGTAGCATGGAGGTTTACTCCGAGTTAATGAATTTAGTTTTCCTTATATTTAACAGGGTTCTTGCAGGATCTTTAAAAAAAAAATCTAAAAATGTCTAAAATTCTGAACTTTAAGGCCTCAAAGGGTCTTAAAAAGGGCAGTTTTTTCCATCCAAGGTCTTAAATTTGATCTAAACAAGTCTTAATTTTTAACTTTTAATCCTTCCGAGGAGCCTTGGCCACATAGAACGTGCTGAATATTATATCAGAAGTTGATTCTGTCCGTCTTTCTGAAAGGTTCGGACAGCTACCAGGGATATTTTCAATTTCTTTTTCTGTTTTTTAAAAGATTGATATACAATTAAATGCATTTTTCCTTACTAGCGCTTCATTTAACAATATTAATGTCTGTGTCTATTATTTGATTTACCCATCAACTAAAATCCAAAAAAAGTTACTTTTTGGGGCAATTATTGTTATGTGATTAATCAAGATTGATAAATTACAAGCCCTGTAAATTTTTTTTTTTTTTAATGAAGTCCTATTTTGAATTTCTGGGATTATTTTCCGGACTATAAGTCGCTCCTGAGTCTAAGTCGCATCAGTCAGATTTTTCATATCCTAATTGTTAGTGCTAAAAATGACCCAATCAGTCCAATTCCAAAGTTACCGCCTGTAAATGATCATAATCATCATAACTAAGAAGGATAAACGTGTTTTTGGAGGATCTGTTCCACCGCACAGGCAGATGTCCAAAATTAACTCCTCTCACTGAGATGAGGCCATCTTGGAATTTTTCTCCTTAGAGCAGAATATCGTCGTCACAAGCCTAGAGCGCCCTCTTTTTGACATTAGACGGTAATATTCACTCCTCGACTCATGTCAGTCAATATGAATTGATACTGAAAAATATGTTAAATTATATATATTTTGATTTATAAGTCGCACAAGCTGCCAAACAATGACAAAAGTGCAATTTATACTCCGGAAAATACGGTATTTGAATGTTTCCAATAACGCATCATGTTGGTCTTAAATTTTATTTTAAAGGGTCCTAAAAGGTCTTAAATTTAACTTACTGAAACCTGCAACAACCCTGATTTAAGCAGTTGTAAGAAAAAAAATTGCTAAAATATTTGGGGCTGCTGGTTGACAAACAGGTCTGACACGTGAGAGTAAGAAGATAATCCAGATCACTTCAGACATCTCAAAGCTTTAAATGTTTCACACCATCTTTGTTGCATATATTTCCAATTTTCAGGGTGTTTACTCCTCAGTTACATCGTCAGACAATAAAAATGCTTTTTTTTTTTTTTTTAAGTTTGTTCAAAAACATCTGACTGGAAGTACAGATCACCCCACTTACTGTACGACACACCACTCTCTCTTCACTTACACTGACCTTCAGAGTACAGCAAACTTTCCACACAATATAGTAAAAAGGCCGAAAACAAATTTCTCACAAATCATGAAAAAAAAAACAAAAAAAACTCCCATTCCCAGTAATTATTGGAACAAGTTCCTGGGAAACGTGCTGAGAAGCCATCCAACATAAAAGGGGTAAAACAAAGAGAAAATCAGTCCATCTTATCACGGAGAGCAAAGTCTTGTGTTCTTTGATCTGAAAAGACGACAGGAAGAATGGCATGGTTGTTGATATTGACGTTTTCACACCGTTTCTATTTTTCCTGGATGAGAATTAGTGAAAATTAAATGATGCAATCATTATTTGTATTGTTATTTTTCTATAAATAATCACATTTACCACTAAAATCACTGAGGATGATTCCCAGGTCAGGATGACTAAGAATAGAAGAGGAGCTGAAAACAAAAAAAAGAAAAAAAAAAAAACAAACAAACAAAAAAAACTAATAATGCAAATACTAGCATGATGTCTTAGGCATACAATTCAGTCTTTTTATTTTCTTTATCTGTACAGATTAGAGGAAAATTCTACTTCTATACACTGTTCCATGAAGTTTGTCAGTTGACCACTTAGCTTTCATCTATGACCACAACAACAGTAGTATGAAAATAAAGACGCCACTCAAATCTGAGGAATAGAAAAAAAAAAGAAAAAAAAAATCAATATAATTTTCTTAGTATCAACAAAACTACAGTAAAGGAAAAAAGCAGATAGCTAAGTGGTCAACCAAGTCTTTTTTTTTTTTTAATTTTCTTGTTTTTTTAGCATTACGTACATATACAAGTGTAGATAATATAAGTATATATATTCATATATACATAATGCGTATGTATATATACCAGTAATGCATTCATATATACTTACTTTCTTCACAGATATGTGAAACAGGAGGAAAAAAAGACAGTTTACGATAAAAAGTTAAAATTAAACAAAAAGCAGAAAACAAACCTACTGATAAAACCAATTTTGAATGCACTTTGCACTTTTTTGTCTTTTTTATTCAAGAAACTTTTTACTTTTTTTTTTTTAAATCAATGTTTTTCTTTTTTTTTCTATTTTTTTTTCTTATTTCATTACACGAAGGAGAAGTGAAACTCATTTAAAGTAGGAATAGTACCCATTGCTACCGTTTGAACTTCCTATACTCAGCTCTTGTAGGAGGGAGAGGGGGTCGCTGTTCTTTTTGGCCTGTTCGGGCCGAACAGCTCGGGGCTTGGGTGGAGCGCGGAGGGCGCTGGCGTAAGACATGGTGGGTGGTTTGCTTAAATTCGGAGCCCCCTGGGTGGGTTCTGTGGGAGCCTGTGGCGGCGGTGGCGGCTGCTGCTGCTGCTGCTTTTTGTTTGACATGAGCGGAGGAAACTGATGCTGAAGGGAGTTGATGGCGTGCGGGTAAGTCTGCTGTGCTGCCGTGGGCTCAGCCTTTACCTGCTCTTCCGTCTGCCGGAGGACCTTGGAGGCTGCCGATGGAAACGGGCCCCGGGACAAACCAGAGAGGAAGATTAGACACGGACCAGCAATGTGACAGAAGTATAAAACCCAACCGGCCCCGCCGATACCTACCCAGAAGGTCCCGATGCTGAGCGAGCGTGCCGGCTCCGTTACATGGAATGTTCGGGAACGGACCGGGACCCCCGCCGTTACTGGGCCACAGGTGGTCGTGGGAGAGATAGTTGTAGGGCGCGTGAGGGTGCGGGTGATGCTGTAACTGTGGGTGGTCCTGGGGTTCTGACGGACAGGGCTGGGACTGCTGGGGCAGGGCGTTGTGGGTGGTGGCTGGAGATGATTCGTCTGGGTAGCTGGAGGAGATGCGGCGCTGATAGAGAGGCCGGCCCGGACCTCTGGGTTCATACTAGATGAAGAGGCAGGGAGGAAGTACAGTTACGCATTTCATACTTGACTTTGATAGAAATATCTAGGATCGACCATTACTAGGGGTGTCAACATCTACACGTGTAAACGGGTACATGGATAACAAATTATAACCGTTTAGAAAAAGCCGCCTCCTCTTTAATTTCTCACCAATATTGTATTTTAGGGAAGGTAATGTCACCTGAAAGCTTCAGGTAATAACTACCCGCTTACATAATAGATACCTGGGGTGCAACGTTCTGTTGATATCTTTACATATAATAAAAGCAGCCACAGTCTGTCACGTCACCTCAAGTTGACTCAAGGACGCGGTGGCGGCGAACAGCAGCAGAGCACCGGCGCTTTGTGCTGCAGCTTCGTCAGAGATCCCATCCATAAACTGCTGCTGCCAGTGACAACACAGGAGATAAGATATTTCTTCTATGGATTCGTGAAGATGGACATCGTCAGAGATGCTTTTAGTGATCAGGAGAGCTGATCGGATGCCGACTGCATCTGTGCAGTGGAAACGTCGTATTGGGTGAGTTGCTAGCTGGGTTTGATGTACAATTTTTCCCCCTCAGAAAATTAAGTTATGAACGTGAATCCGATCAGACATTTACTGTAACAAATGCATGTTTTAGCAGAAGATCTAACCGCTTGTGTTAGCCGCTGTTTATACACATAATTTCCTTGAGATGCCACGTTTTCGGGTCAGCCCAGCCAGCCGTGAAACATCGGCAGACATCCCTGCTTGTGAAAGCTTTCTTTCTCCCATGTCAGATAGATTCAGGAAAAATCCGCTCAGCCGACTTCAGCCGTCTGAAAACTTCTGCAGGGTCTCCGTTCGGATCGCGTGATCAGAGTGATTTTTTTTCCGTTGAATCGTTTCATTTCTCTGGATTAAAATGATAAATATCCAGAACCTTACGTTGGCTCCATGACAGTGTTTCTGCTCTGAGTTCAGTATGACGGCGGGAGTACGGTGGGATGTGTAGGTGACATCACCATCTGCAACATAAAGGTCATTAATGTCTGACGTGTAACCGTGTACAGGACAGTTAGTAGTCCCGATTACACGTGTAGAAAAAAAAAAAAAGTAAATGTTGACACCCGAACCGATACAGGTTATTTAGGGCCGATACCAATATTTTCTCATTAGCCTCAACCTATGACCAATGCACCCTGCCCATATTTGGGGCCGACACTGCATTTGACTCCCAAATTATTAAATGAAGGATTCAATGAAAAGTAACTTTACAACTCTTTTAATATAAAAAAAATTGAGCAAAGCACCTCAAATAAATATATAAAAAAGAAGCACTACGCTTGCAAACAAAGATTAAATTTAGGTAAATTAAACTTGTAATAAATAGATTTATATGAAGTCTGTAAATTATGCAAAGTGGGGGTATTGGCCAACACACCCGATGCATCGGCTGCTGTCGATACCAGCAAAAAAGTAAATATCGGCCGGCAAATGCATCGGTCTATCCTCAGAAATATCAGTAAATGGAGATGGAGTAGAGCAACGTCATGATTATTACCTCGTCTACGTTGTGAAGGGATGTTGCTGCTGATGTTCTGGGGGACAGTGGGTGGTAGGGCTCCTGGTCTGGACCTTGACTTTGTTGTTGCTGTTGTTGTTGCTGTTGCTGTTGATGATGATGATGATGATGTTGCTGCTGCTGCTGGTGCTGATGGTGAAGTTGCATCAGGTGCACTTGCTCTTGCCTGCTGGGATGAGCCATAATGGGCAGCCCGTAAGGGAGGCTGTGCCCCTGGTTTGCTAAAAGGTGGTTCTGCTGCGACGCAGTTGTGGCTCCGCTTTGGGACCACTGGGCTTCTTGCAGAAGGTATTTGACCTGGGAGGGGGGTGGGCTGCCAGAATGTCCTGGTGGCTGATGCTGATAGCTACCAGTGTTGTATAAGGGGTTCACAGGGTGCTGCTGCTGCAGAGCTTGGTTGTTGAGAAGGTTGTCATTCAGGACATTGCGACCGGTCTCATGGGAGTAAAGTCCAGTTGGAAAAGGGCCAGAATGATTGGAAATGGCAGCTAAAGAGGATGAAGGGTCACCTGAGGCACGGGACTGGGACTGTCTGTATTGGAGGAGACGGGACTGAGGTGGGGGCTGCATCTCGGGTGCTTCTCTAGGTTCAGGCTGCTCCTGTGGAGGCATCTCTCTCAAGAGGCCAGGGTACCTGGAGGTTAAAGATGCACATAAACACCTCAAACTGGCACTGAAGTTTAAAACAACAGCAAAGAGCAATAATTAGAGGGTTAACTTTGACTCAGCTTAGCAGCTGGTTTTAGTTAGTCTCGTCTAACCTGGTGAAAGATGGCCCTGTAGAGGCAGGAGGAGCCGCCTCCTCATCCATATTGGCACTAAGCCCCCAGCTAGCCGCCCGGAGCAGTTGATGGGGAAAGCGAGCCATGCCGGGTTGAGCAAGGTGGGCAAGATGTTGGGGCAAAGGAAAGGTGACGCTGCCCTGGAGGAAAGGGCCCGCTGCCTCCCCCAGCTGGCCCAGCCTGGCCGCCTGCTGTTGCTGCTGCTGGCTCAGGGCCTCGAGAGCCAGCGGACTCTGGAGGTCTGAAAGGGCAAACGTGTGATTAGTCACTGCTGTTGTCCGACAGGCAACTCCGTACAAATCCAACTAAAAACAGTAGAGCAACACAGCATAAAATAAATAGAATTTGGTTTCTTTTGGCATTTTTATTTGTATTTTTTAAGTATCTTGTCATTTCTTTCACCTATATTCCATTTTTAACATCTCTCTCTTTTATGCATTCATTCATCACATTTTCTACCAGAGTTTCATACCAGAGTGAGAAGGCATCATGAGCTGATTCAATATGAACCATCACATTTAATCAGTTATATAATACAATAGCAAACATGGTGGATACAGTGGTGCTCAAGATTATTGATACCCTCCAATCAAAGAAGGAAAAAAAAATCAATTGTCAGTGAAGGAAGTTAAAACTGACAAAGGCAATAATAAATAAAAATTATATGAAAATCGTGACACTGAATTTAAAATGTGGTTTAAAAGAAATTAAAAAAAAACGCGCAAACCCCCCCCAAAAAAAACAAGCCAACAAGCATGACGAGGCTCTGAAGCTAAAATTTTGTTGAGCAACACTTTGAGGCAATCACTGCAATCAGGCGTTTTCGCTAATGCTCAAAAAACTTCTACAACTGTTGACAGATGTTTTGGTCCACATTTCACAGGAAAGGTGCTCTCATGTGTCTGGGCCAGTTTTCTATTATTTTATTTCACTAAATTATAATTTTGTACATTTTCATGTATTATTAGTTTCTTTAGTTTCTTGTTAATTAAATTATTATTGTGAATTTAGCCTTTTCTTTAACTGGAGGGTATAAATAATTTTGAGCACAACTGTATGGCTGAAAAAAAAGAACATTAATGTTTAAACAAAGGTTTTACATCACAGATTACAAAAATCTGTATATTTATGCTTCACAACCCCTGAGAAATAATAACCATCCTGGTGTTTATTTCTAGTATTCTTACAGTGAAGATTGAAAATTAGAAGAAAACCATGAAATTTTCTTAACTTTATTATTTAACAGAGTTCCACACACCCCTGACCAATGAGAAACCAACTCTATGGAAGCCTCAGGGAGCCAAAAATGTGCCATTACACAAAAACTCGATTTACTTATTTTTCAAATCACCCGCAAAAAAAAAAAAAAAAAAAAAGTGAATGAATTCATTAAATTGATTTTTCGACCAGGCCCAATATCTATGACCGCAAGAGTCTAGATAAAAAGATGGCCGCAGCCAGGCCAGTACCGCAGCTGTCTTTATTAAAGTTCTTCAAAATATATTTGCTGTCCACTATGTTTCTAGTGTGAACACCACCGAGTTGTTGTCATTGATTTACATCGTTACGGCGGTCTTGTTCTTGGAAAAATCGACTATGTGTTGTTTATTAAACACCAAAATTAGCTGGTGTTGCCATGGTGATATTGTGAAAGCGTTCATTTTTTTCCTAATTGTATCAGCTGGAACTACATGTCACTACCAGATTTGCAGCTGAACGAACTCAGGAAAAAAAAGATGCCACCATGACAACGACCTGCAACCACCCGGTCATGACGTCACCAATTCACGTCCGCTCAATGCCAAGACAGCTGGAACGCATTCGCAGCGACAGACTGCATAAGCAAACTGACATCACTGGTTGATCGAGCTCCGGACGACTGATGTAAACCCGTGAAAACGCACGTGCAGTGCAGACGCGACCCATCAGCTTTCCCACTACAGCAGAGCAACAGGACCTTTGCGGAGGTAGATAAGATCGGTTTCACATGTGATCAGCTAATTGCTGATCCCCTAAAATGAAGGAAACCGGGCTGATTGATCAGCCGGCCGATCAATCAGTGCACCCCTATTTTAAATCAAAATCTGCAACAGATCCATTTCTGCAGACATCATCTGTCCGTTACACCTCTGTAGTCTCACACCAACCATGTTCCCCAGCCCTAAACTCTGCTTGTTGGGGGTTTTTTCAAACACCTAATCAATCTGAAAATCTCCAAGCTGTCAGACAGACACCGAGTTAACATCAAACTCTTTGCAATTAAATATCTGACTGCATATAAACGTGTATGCTTTGAGCAGACGTGTCAAACGTACAAGTCAAAGTAGAGAGAAGAAACCCTGCAATGTTTTTGGATCTGCCAGTACATTTAAAACACGCGTTTTCACTAACCAGCCCATCTACCTGGAGCTATTAAACCCCGCTGGATTAGTGATTGGCAAGAACAGGATTTCTACCTTTTAGCCCTTTTCTGACACCCTGTCTTTGAGAGACAAAACAAAATTTCCCAGAAATATTCTGATGAGGAATAAAATCAAATTAAACATGAAAATGATTAACTTAATTGTTCTCTCGATATTTATTATCAAAGTCATATTACCCTGAAGAACACCAATCCTCCTCCAAGATAATTAAAAATAAAACAACAAAAACAGAGTTTAATTACGGACTGCTGCCTTCACTCTCATTATCGACTTAGGGGTAAATGCTATGTGCTTTTTAATCAAACTTTAATCCAATTAACTATCCTCATGATTGAAACTGAGTGATTTAAATGGAGAGGAAATAAATGCTTGAGCTGTGTAATAAGTCTTATTTCCATAGTTTAAATCTGAGTGAGGCTCTGAGCAAATTAAAAACAACTACAGCTGAAAAGTGACTTTGAAGATTGAGTGAATGATGTCACTGATTGTCATTTTCCATAAAAATCACTGTTTTAGCCCTCTGGAGGCTTGAGTAATGTCATCTGAAATAATCATTCACAATATGAAGAAAATGAAAGGAGAAAAAGAAGGAAAAAGTCTGTTTAACTCACCCAAACTGTCTCCCAGGCTTCCATCCTGTCCATCCTCCCCAAAGTTGCTGACCCGGTTATGCTGCGACAGGCCTGGGTGGTGCCCCCCTTGGTGGCCCATTGCAGTCCTAATGGAGGCAATTTCCTCCACCCCTCCGGCCTCTGGTCCATCCACGGAGGGTGACTGGACAGATCTGTGGGAGGGGATCTGGCCGCTGAAGAAGGAAGCGTTGTGGCTTCCACCTGTGTAGGCAGGACTGAGCTGTTGCTGCTGCTGCTGACTCGGCTGAGCCATTCCCGGGTGCTGGGGCTGGTTTACGCGGTAAGGGAGTCTGGATATCGGATACTGCTGGGGGAAAGTTCTCCCACCGGCAGGATGTGGAGGAAAAGCTGGACTGGGTGGTGCCAGGTGGTAGTTGAGAGGTCTTTGAGCAGCTGATGGGTCTTTTCGATGGAGCAGAGCGTTAGGAAACCCAACTATACCCTCGGCATGTGAATCCAGATTTCGACTTTGGCCTGTGTCTAAATCTCCCTGGAAAACAGCAACAAAAAAACTTGTATTAATTCATAAAAATCTCATTTATTACTGCCATCAGCACCTAAAGCTTTAACCCCTTGGAATCTTTCACTTTTCACCTAAAACGCCATAATGAGTACAAGCATGGTTGAGCACTCTTTTGATAGGTAAGCAGTTAGAATTGGCCGAACTGAAACTGAGTAATAGGGGGTTTAAAGTGGAATTGAAACTGTCAACCTAACTTTATTTACCAGACTGAGTCCTGGTCTTAGCAATAATTATGAACCAAACGTGAAAAATAGAAGCATATCAAAGAAAAATGTAGTGAAGTTTTATGTTTTTAGGACAAGAGTGCCGCCATGTTGCAGTACTCTAAGCTCTGATGTCACCGGGTTGGTTTGCGCTCTGACTCCGCTTTAAATCAACAGGAATCAGCAGCTACGCTGCACTATAATTAACAAGCTGGACACATTTTAGAAGATTAATATGATGGAAAGCGAAGCTGGGAGACTGGTCCAGCATCCAGATCCTGTACCGATGCTTTCCAGCCATTACACCGTGTGACTGAGGAGAGAGGACATGAAGCCGGTGTTGGAAGGGGCGGGTTGGCAGCACCTGTAGGAGTGGCTGCGGTTCAGCACGTGGCTTCAGTTTTAACACAAAGGAATAGGGGCGGGCACATTTTCACACACCTGTCTTCATTGGCTGTTTGCCATACAGAGAGAGTAAACAGTGGTCTACTGGAGGAAATGATATGTCAATCAAAAGGTCAGAGCTCAGCGACAATGTGGTAGCACTTAACAGGATGCGGCTGACCGGCGCTGCAGTGGGAAATATATGGAATATATGTGCATCAGATGGATATTATTAATGCTTACGGACGCGGTAAATGGGCCTTTATGGATGAAGGACTGGCTGTGGACCAGTTATTTTTCTGGAATACTTTTTCTGGACCTTTTCAGTACCATCTGTTACTGGACAACAGTACAGCTTCAAAGGTAAAATACATTTGAATAAAATACATTTGAAATAAGTGTTTTCTGAATCTACAGTTACGATTGCAGACTGGAATGGTTTACATCACTGAAATCTCAAAATTCTCAGCTTTCCAATGGTGTATAACATGCATAGGTACTTAAAACTCACCTGTTTTTCCTTTATGTCTGCAGTTTTTCTCTCTGGGGTCTGGAGACGGTTCTGTTCTGATTTTGGACATCCTTCTACTTTACCTTAAAAAGTCAAAACAAACAAAAAGTCTTTAAAAGATTGGCTGTTCTCCACAATTACTTTTTTATTAACAGCTATTTGTGACTGAAGCTGAGGAAGAAAAAAGTCCAAGCGCACCATTTCTGATGGGGTCAGCAGGCAGCTCCTTGTCAGGGCTGGGCTGTCCCATTCCTAGAGAAGAGGGGTGTGCCACCCCGCTGTACGGGATGGGGGAGCCTCGATTCTGCGCCTGCAGCAGATTGAAGTTGTAGGCCATGGCTGCTGGGTGGCTCATGATGCGAGGATCGACAGCAAAGCGGTTCTGGTAACCTGGCCAGGGCAGCTGAGGAGCAGAAAAGATATATGCTGTCAATAACAAGCTCACTCCATAAAGAAGAAAGGATACAATGAAACTAATATAGTAACTGATGAAAAATTGAAATGGTTGCTTTGGTTAAACATGAACAAACAAAAAAATCAACAGTAAACAACAAAAAAAGGAAGAATGAAAATCTAATAGCTGCCAGGCAGAAAAAAAAAATGGTGAAACTCACCGGCAGAGGCATGGACATGACCATGTTCCCACCATACACCGCTGGAACGTAGAGGATACTGGCGCCTGTATGCGGATCGATTCTCTGCACGGGGCTGGGAGACTTGCCCATGCCGGCTGCTGTGCTACCCAACGGTGGTGTGAATGCCCGAATGGGGTTTCCCATCAACACAGCAGGGTTGGGTTGTACTGCAATGAGGAGAAACCACACAATTTACCATCACTGGCTCTAAATCTGACGTAGCTCCATGAAAATCTACAATTATAAGCAGATGGCAAAACTTCCCATCTTCCCCGAGTAAAAACGATGTTCTTAGATGCCGCAACATGATGGCATTAAACATTTATACAACCAATTGGCCTTCTGGATTTAAGCGCCTATGTTGTCCTTACTTAAAGGTTGATAATCTAACTGTGTCTTGTGTTCTTGATCGTTTCCATCACCCTCATTAATGGTTTTCTGGCAGGTAAATACCAGCAGACCTGGATGGACTCGTTTACACTGATCTAGAAAGTTCAATGAAAACGTTTTTGGTTATAACTTGGTTCTACTTCTCTAAATGCCCCACAGTGCAAATCAAAAACATAGTTCTAGTTTGATTTATTTAAATAGCACAATTTTCTACATCAAAGTGGTGCACAGAAGCAAACTAGGTGCCAAAAACAGACACTTCTAAAAAGAAAAAAAACAAATCATAAAGATTTAAAAACATAAAAGCAATAAAAGCAATCAAGTGCAATAAAATACGATAAGAACATTAGGACCAGTACTGATATCTACTACACGACGAAGAGGGGAAGGCCTGTGCATAGAGGTGCGTCTTGAGCATAGTTTTAAAAGTGAAGATGGATTCTGCCGATCTCAGGGCTAAGGGCAAGGCGTTCCAAAGACGGGGAGCAAAGACGGAAAAGATGCACAAATGGAAATTTTTTATACAAAACATGACCCTTGAATATTCTAATAATCAGCTGCAGTAAACATGACCACGCTGCACTTACCGTATCCTTCAGGTGGGAGGTGCTCTGTGTGGTTTGCATGTTTCCCCTGTAAGAGGAAAGAATAAATAATGATGAAACATGTAGACATGCCATCAAATCAAAACGACTTGGAGTCTGTTTTAAACAGAAAAGCTGATTTAACCAAATATCAAACTTTGGGCAACATGCAACACATCTGGAGGCTTCGACTGATCAACTTTTGTCCACTGAGATGCAACATGGCAAGAATTACGCCGGGTTTATGGCTTAATGTTGGATGGAAACAGCGGCTCTGGGAGAATACCTGTGTGGCCATTTAAGCAACATGCAAATGCGTCAGATTACAGTTCAAGACTTCCAACTCCGGCTGGCTTTGGCTCAAAGACAAAACTGTGATGGAATATTTAATAAGTGGGTTAACTTTTTTGGGGAGCATTACTCATGAGATTCACTATGCTGTTATGTCAACGTTAAATAAATACAAGAGAAAAGAATATAAATATTTTATTAATTCTTGTCTAACTTATTCTTATTATCATACTGTTGTACTGGCTGCAGTATCTGGACCTCAGTACAGAATTTTCTACGACTTCATGAAAAAAAAAAAAAATTGGCATGACTAATAAATAGTCCTAAAACTTTTCTTAATTTCCATTTTAGCACAGGAACACTGTTCATGCTACAAAAGACATCAATTACTCCATCAAATGCAAATCGGTTGTTAGATGTAGGATATGAGTTGGATGAAAATATGAGAGCTTTAACACATTTAAATGCAGCATAACCCAATGAAAAAGTCAGGTGCAACAAGAATGTGTAGGTTGGAAAGTACCGAGCAGATTGGACCGTGTCTTACACTGGCGGAGGTTTCACATGTTGCAACAGAGGTGCCTGGTTGCTATTTTAGGGTGTAACATAAACTGGGCTCTGGTTGACACATCAGATAAGAACTAGTGCTTGAAGTCCAGTTATTTAAAGTTGTACTTCCATGGTCATTTCATTAATATTTCTGTGTTCTCCATTATTATTGAATGCA
This sequence comes from Atherinomorus stipes, assembly GCA_023101725.1. Lineage (NCBI taxonomy): Eukaryota > Metazoa > Chordata > Actinopteri > Atheriniformes > Atherinidae > Atherinomorus > Atherinomorus stipes. The sequence goes on along the minus strand of JALJCO010001473.1, from coordinate 389,835 downwards.
TTCTGCATCGTTTCTGTTTAAAAAAACCTTCTGGTATCTTTGTATCCAGCTGTATTTGTATACTAGAAGAGAGGCTTGTGGTCCAACGGCAGGCTTTTCCGGGTCCTTCTCATGAATTTCCGTCTGATTGGCTGGCTCCCATCAGTGTATGAAGGAAGCTCCGCCCTCCGCTCTTATTTCGCTACAGACAGGAAATAGAGCCGACAAACAAGTTTGTTCCGCCATGCTAACAAACAGTTAGCTAATTAGCTTCTCAACTCCGAAGTTACATTCGTGCCGTCTTTACTTCTAGTGTGTAGTGGAGGGTTACCTGCCTTCCAATGGACAGATAGAAACCCCACGTGGGATACGCTATTTGCAATGTTACGTAGAAGTGCAAGGCTGTTCCCGATTCGCTCTTTTCTTCGTATTGTTTCTGTGATGAGGAAGCACAGCCGACTGGGGGGAACGCAACGCTAGCAAGTCAGCATGTGTAAGTAAACAAGGGGAAACCCTCCGTATTTCAGAAGGAGCAAGTTAAATGGGTTTTCAGTGGAAGGAGGCCTTTAAAGGGACTAGAGGCAAGATTAAGAAATGAGACTCGTGACTGGCGCTGCGGGCAACAGCAGCCACCAGCCAGGCTGGCACGGGAGCGCGCACAAACTGAAGCTATAACGTTTACCACGCTGATAGTCTTTTTCTTTGTAGTTCCACTTTTTAGTGTCTTTCAGTTGATCTGGATTGTTTGCTGATGGCGGAAGAATCCATAACTGTTCCTTGTAGTGTTTGAATTCACCGCGACCGTCTCCTTCCTGTATCAAAACTGCTGTAGACGCAGATGCAGCATGAACTGACGTCACATCCGCAGGACAGCGCGGGAAATTTGGCCACCAAATCGCAGCGCATCATGCAGCACACAGCCTGTTCAAGGCAACGGAGAGAGACGTGGGTGGGCACGTTCTTTTTGGTTTTTAACGCTTCATCACCCATTAGTATGAAAAAACTGGACATGCATGTTTATTCTTTCAAAATTCCTGCCTCTAGTCCCTTTGATTTAGAAACTACAGCTGACAAATCGAGCCTGTCTAAGGAGCCAGTTATCACTGGCCAGTAAATCCTCTCCATCTCTGAAAACACACTCTCTGCGTAATTCACAATTTGCAATGTCTTCCAACGTCGCTAAAGCCGCTGTAGCTTTGACAGTACTTTTTGCACCACTTTTGCATTTTATCCACTCATGTTATTGCAGACACAGGTGTGCTAATTGTTTATCAGGGTTGTTTGCTCACGTGTGTTTGATTACATCACTCACTCTGGGGATAGATTGTTTTCACGTGTATAACAGTTTCCCAGCATCGCCTCTTCACAGCTATAGAAATGTTTGTACGCCAGCCATGAAGCTAGCATGAATCACCGCACATTTCCACAGTTGTTTCACTCTTGATGCATCTCAACTTTACCGTGACAATAATTGTACGCCACGTTTTTCTGCGCACAAACCAAGCAGCAACCTCTGGCCAGAAAAAAGAAGCTACTTCCTGGTTGCCAAAAGCTGCCCCCCGCCAATGATCTGCCCCCAGGCCTCTGCAGAGCTGAATGACATGTGCATGAGGGAATTTGCCATTTGATTCAGGTGTGTTGGAGACGGTATGCTCGGAAAATTGCAGGATAGTAACTCTCGAGGACCAGACTTGGGCACCCCTGGTTTAGATGTTGTTTAATCTTGAAATTACACATAATTAAGGACATGTCCTTTTGATTGACAGGTGGCAGACCAGCTGCAGGCTTTAGCCGTGGTGGCTAATAGCTAGCTCCCCTGTCTCCTCTCAGGAAGGCCTCAGCCTGAAGCACAGTAGCACTATAGCAGTTTTTAGTTGGCTAACAGAGTCCAAACATGCCTTATTTCAGTTAGGGATGGGTAGCGTTCACATTTGAATCGATACGGCACCCAGTGGTACCAGTTTTAGGTACTTTGTGTATTTATATGGGAATAACCTATTTCTCATTCTCAACTTGTGATTTTTAACTAATATATTAAAGCAAAATTCAGTTGTTTTATTCTATATGGTGTCAGAGCTATCTGGGTACACAAAGGGAAAACTTGATGATGAATAAATCCATAAAAAACAAAAAAAGATGCAATGTTCTGACACTAAACTGATATTGTTGTGTCATTTTGTGACACACATTTAGCTAAGAGTAAGTTGGCTGTCAATCTTTTGGTAGTGATGAAGATAGCGACATGTCCAAGATAGTGACAGTGGGAACACCCAACTGGCTTCACTTTCAGCGCTTCAGAAACCAACGAGAGACGTAAGCAGATGCTGCGTCCATTATCTTTACAGTCTTTGTTACAAACTCTTTGTACATGAGGCCTCAGGTTTATGAGGAGACAGCAAGAAGACAAATGAATCATACATCTTGCTGTCCAAATACCACCTGGGTTTCAGTCCAAATGGTCTTTTTTTTTTTTAAAGTTTTAGCTGCTACATTTTTCTAAACACACACACACACACAAAAAAAAAAAAAAAAAAAAAAAAAAAAAAAAAACGTGTGTAAATTTTTAAGTTTCCCCACAAAGCTTCAATAACTGGTTAAGTGACTAATTACAGCAGAGCCGTCAATACTCAGAGTTGCGACATACGTTGACTTTGCTGTTAGTATTTTTTGTCAGATTACTGGCAATAAATACTGAATACACAGAGGTAGGTACTGTATGCTGCAGAGACAGGTTTGTCATTGAGTGTTTTAGGGTTAGAGAGAGCAGGCTATGTTTTGCGTTTTTAGTGCTTCAGCTCATTGTGCTTTATTTGTTTTTGTACAGAGTCCTTTGGTACTTTAATAAGGTGCTTTTCAAATGAAATGTATTATTATGATGGGAACAAATTGCATGATGGGAAAAAATGCTGAAAGAATCTGCCAGAATCGCAGTCTTTGTAAAATCTCAGTCTGAGACTAAAATCTGTCTTATGTGAGCTGCTAGTCTTCTAAGAGTCTTTTCAAATCTTTTCAAAGTCTTCCTATGTAAGGGAGGCATTAAGCCGTTGTTTTAAGTTATGCTGCACAACACTCATGAAAATGGTCGAAACCATTTATTATTGATGGTGCATGCAAAACATTTCCTTTTAAATGAGATTTCTATGTACAGACACCTTCAATGTCTGACCTTTAAATTAGCTCTCTGCAGTATGGAAACCATAAACTGCCTAGTTTCCTTGGTGGCAGCTCCGTGTCTGTGTGCTGCTTAGTGTGAATGTGGAGGGAAAGGAGAGGAAGTGCGTGTTTATCTCCAGCACTGGCTGATACTGCGGAGCTTCAGCTCATTAGGCTCAGCGGGTGATGGCAGCAGGTTGGCAGCTGTGCTGATTTCGTTAACCTTTACCTCAGGGCAGGCGGGGAGGATAGACACACACACACAGACAACGCAAACTAATCTAAACAATCTAATAACAGCTACTTTCTGACAAAACCCAGCATTCTGTTTTTTCCCCAGTGTTTTTGTAATCTGTTCTTCTGGAGCTGAAATGAGTCTGTGGCAAACTCATTTCCTGTGGCGAAAATTAAACCGAGTTGTTTTAATAGATTTGTGATGCGTCTCCACATATTCACCGCTTTCATCTTTTTTCCCTTTAAATAAAAGAGGCACGTGCTTGTTAACCTAACACCCTTTTAACATATGAACTTCCACCACCTGAGTGGATGCCGTGTTCTTTTCCACACAGGGATTCAGAGCCAATGAACATCTAACATTCTTACATCTTGAATATAAGAAATATATCAAAATACCAAATACATGAATCAATTAAGGAGGCAGATGCTCAGAACATTTCCATTAACATATTTAAGATAAAATAGATAAAAAATAAAGACTTAAAAACAGTAATATGAAAAACTATGACTTCTGCTCAGGTTGTGATGTGTGTCAAGCTGCTATGGCAACAACAAACCATGAATATCATAACTCCAAGATGTTCTTGAAAAGACGTGTATCAGCACGGGGCCATTTTTTGTTACCTTGGGTGGTGACTGCTGCTGTTGCTGCGCTGGACCCGGTTTGTTTGAGGCTGGCTGTAAATGCTGAGGATGAGGATGATGGAGGGGGTGGAGGGTCTGTGAGGAAGACTGGTGTCCTTGCAACGGCCTGAGAGCACGGGGGATGAACTCTGGGGCCAGAGGGTTGAGGACGTAAGTCTTCTTCAGCTCTAGGGCCTCCAACTGAGCCTTGATCTGCTCAAAGGTGATGCCATGTAGGCTCGAGTTTTCATGGCAGATGGAAACGAAGTGCTCCCAGAATTTTCTAAAAGAAGAAAAAAGCAGGAAACAATAAATGAAGTGAAAGCTTTCTTTAATGACTCTTCTTGAATTTAAAGTTTTCCCTGCTTTTAGTGTGTTGCGTCACTACTTGGATGCTGAATGTAACAGATAAAAATGGCTCAGACAAAGTCTGGAAAATTATTCTTACACAGCATAATGATAGAAATAGTGAGAGAAAAGGGAGGGAAAGGAAAAATGAAATTACACAAAACATTTAATTCTTTTAAAAGCAAAAAGGGGGGGAGCCATTCATCTTCAGTTACAACCCTGACTCACCAAAGATGCTTCCTATAAAGTCTATTCTGACACTTGATTCAGCTGCGTCATTGCCCTAGACCTTCTGTTCCTGAAGAGTGAGCGCCGGGTTAACAACACACACATCTTCAGCGCATCAATTTCACTGTTGTTGTCTGCAGGCTGACATTTGCAGCCAGACAGTGACACCCCCAACATGCTGCATCAACTAGAATAGACGAAACACGGTCACCATGGAGATAGTTGTGGTGGTGGTGGGCTGAACCAATTGCAACAGAGAAAGGGGATCAACTGCAACCTTCTTATAGCTTCGTATTACACCACAATTTAATCTAATTAAGAAAATAAAGAAGTGGATGCAGATACAGAGCTGAACTGACTTAATCTTTTATAGTTTTAACAGTTTAGAGACACATGAGAATATGAACAGATGGCAGTTGTAAAGGCTGTGCTTCAGAATTAGAACATTTCATTTCGAAGATTACCTGCAGCGTCCAACAGAGCACAGAGCTATGGGGTCTCCCACAACTGCAACCAGGGACTGAGCTCTGGTGATGGCCGTGTTGAGCAGCTTGTAGTTGGACAGAAAACCGTAGTCGAGATCTTCCGTCGAGTCTTCAACCAGCTGCTCTTTGCGCTTGATGGCTGTTTGCTTGTGCTTGCAGGTGTGCCTTGTCCGCACTGTGCTGAGGAACAGCACCCGGAACTGCTTTCCTGTAGGGGAAAACGTTTGCTGGGTTTTCTGGTTCTGGTTTTTCTTTTGTTCCTTTACTTTCCCTTAAAACTTTTACATATTCTATTGAACAAATTTAAAAACAGGGATTAACAAAGAAAAGTTGTCACAGACCTCAAACCCCCCAAAACCTTTATTTTTTCCATCTCACCATCTTTCATTTATGAGCATCCTCACCTATTTATTGCTGCAAATAAAGAATGCAGTAAACTCACCAAAACAGGAAAAGGTCTGGTAAGAAAATTATTACAGGTGCAGGGTATTATATATTTTTATAAATATTTATCAACCTGACATGGAGCCAAAAGAAGACATATGGAAGGAGAAGAAAGAGAAAGAAGGAAGAAAAAAAAAAATCAAGAAAAAAAGAGATAACTGCTGCACCTGTACGAGAACAAAACGCCACCTGCTGCATCTTTCAGAAGAACAAAGCTGACAATCATTAAAGGAATAGTTCACCCACAGAACGATTTAACTTTATTTTCCACTTACCCTCGTGGTGAGCAAGACTCCTGAGCCCTTTTTAAATATTTCAAATGCAGCCAGCGATCAGGAAGCCTTCCTGATCACCGGCTGCATTTGAGATATTAAAAATTTGGTGCAGAGTCTTGCTCCCCATGAAGGTAAGTGGAAAATGAAGTTACATCAGTCTGTGGGTGAACTATTCCTTTAAGAACTCCTAAACATGGACATGGGGTCATCAACTCCGGTCCGCAGGGGCCACCTTGCATCAGGTTTTAGTGTTTCCCTGCTGCAACACACCTGATTCAAATCAATGGCTCATTAACAGGCTGGTGCAGAAGATAAGTAGTTGGAGAAACTCTATCTGACTCAGGTGTGTTGTGGCAGGGAAACATGAAAGCCTGCAGGATAGTGGCCCTCCAGGACCAGATTTGGTGACCCCTGGCATAGACAGACAAGCTGGGGGAGAGATGTTTCCCCGATATAATCAACCAATATATAACAGACGCTGTTTGGTGCAGAATGCTGTTTTTTTGTTTGTTTTATCATCCATGGGGCATGGGAACAACACAAGGCCACGCCCACCACACAATGTTATGATGTCATTATGATGTAACTACTGGATCTACAGCAGAAGCAGCAGAATCATTTTCTAATTTTGAAAGGAATGAATAATATAGTTATTAAATCTGAAATGATGTGTTTGTTTCAGTTATTGGCCAAATGAGTTGTAAAATATCGGCATATTGGATATCGGCCAAAAATCCAATATCGTGCATCCCTAAAATTGATCTTTTTGTTACTCCAGAGGCTCTACGCAGAGAAACACCATGTTTGTATTCATTTTAAATTCTAAACACTCACTAGAGGATAGTCGTCTTCTGTGTGCACACATGACCACATGTTTCATGAGTGATTAATGAGGGAGTTAATGACCTGTAAAAAGCAGCTGGATGCAATACAAGAGGGAGCAGCATGACACTGAAGCAGAGCAGAAACTAGGAAAAGAAACTTAAATTGCTTAATCTCACTCTAAACTCAGGGCTTAAAGCAAATTAAAATCCTGAACCTGAACTTTTTCAGACAAGTGGCCTTGTTTAAAGAGTTTATTCACATTTACATTGGAGAATTTGGCCAAAAATAGGGGCTATTTTTGGTGACTAGGGTCTAAATCGTGACGTAATAGACTTGCTGCTAGATGCATATATCATTTTCCAGAAGCATAATGTCTTCTTTTTTTTCTTTTTTGCAAGTCCAAGTCATGTCTCCAGTGTTATGGCTCAAGACTACGTTGCAAGTCTCTTTCAGCTGTAATCAGTAATCCGTCATGTCATGCCTGGTGTCTGCTCTGCTTAGAAGACTGCATTATAATATCCAGGGAATTTAAAATTCACACCTTTATCTCCCAGCATTTTGTAACAGCACTGATCTTTAGTTTAACTAATACTTTGTCTCTTGGAACATTTCTTTGCATTACCATATTAGGAAAATTTATTCAGACTATAAATACGCTCTTAACTTATCCAAGAGTTTTTAACGTGTACAAAAATCCACCTGAACCTACAGAGAGATGCTCTAAACTAGCATTTTTTCTGAAGTGGAGAGGAGGCAAAGCTGCACCTTAGTGCAGGATCACCACCTGCAGGTTTTAGATGTTTCCCTGCTGCAACACCTGATCCACATGACAGTTTGTTATTTTCAAGTTCTGCACAAGCCTCTTAATGACCCACTGATAGTTTGGCTCAGTTATATTGCAGCAAGTAAACATGTAAAGCCTGCAGGACAGATGTCCACAGCTGGTTATCCTCCACTACAGCATGAGGAACATCTTCTTTTAGGCTTTAAATAACTGTGTAAGCTCAGTACAGCAAATATTATTATACGTTTTAAAAACTGAAAAAGTCTCAATATTTTAATTAATTTAGACCCTCTACTAGCAGTTTTAATAACTATTCCTTGCACTCCTAAACAAGCAACAGCTGTACTTTCTGATAGACAGACCCAGTAAAACTGCGTTGTTTACAGTGGATCTGATCCCAGTTTAACGTCATCACGGCAGTCACAGTTTATGGAAACTGTCCAGTAAACGTCTCATTCTTCTCCTGAACACATTCAGCAGTCATCTGACGAAGTTACATCACTTTGGTACGAACTAAAGATATCAACAAGCTCACGTTTATGCTGCTACGGCGCTAAGCTAGCTGTTAACATGGGCTGCCAATATCAAGCTTTCATATTACAGTGACCCACCTGTTCAGGTGTGTTTAAGGTGGATGTGGAGGATCCAGCGTCTAAAAGTTGATACCACAGACGATGCAGCTTGCTGCTCTCATGTTTGTCCCTTTTATTCAGTTCTAAATATCCAAAGTTACAGTGATGCAGCAGCACAAGGTGTGCTCATGTGCTGCTGTTGTTTATCGTGTGTGTGGGTGGGGGTGGGGGGGGGGGGGGGGGGGTGTCTGTGTGACATCTCGGAAGATGATGGCTGTCAACACGGACAGCAGGTACGGGATCAGACAGAGGGAGTCTGCAAGTCTGAAACTGTGAGTCCAAGTCAAGCCGGTGAAGTCTCTGGAATGCAACTCATGTGCACTCCCTCGGTTTCTTGCACAAACTACGTCACAGCCGTCACTAACTAGTTCTTCCATCCTCGCTCAGCGCTGGTTATTTTCAAGTCCTTTATCTGTCAGGACGGCTTCATAAACAGCCTCTTTGATACGATGCTTCATAACTGACGTTTGCAAGCAGCCGCTTCTGCTAGATCTCAGCAGCACCTGGATCTGACCATCATCTAACCACCCTGCTCCTTTTGCAATTGGGTAGAAATGCGTTCTGATGAGCCCCAAAATGCGTTGGTCCTATACTACTGGTAGATTAACTTGCCCATTTAGAGTGTGGGATTATAAGCAACTTTTTTACCACACACCTTACTTATCAAGTTAAGTTTTTTCTTTTTTCTTTTTTTTCCCTTGTCGCCGCACGCCGGAAATCTGGCACAGTGCCGGAAAACTTTAAAGGTGCGATGGAATCAGATTTCACTTTTCTGGGGTTTTGGGCGTATAACATCTGTTGTGCACTGATGAGGCCATGTGAATGTCCAGAGTGAGAATCAAAGTTCCTGTTTATGGTCTGTTAGTTTTGTCTCTCTGTTCAGAAACAGTTGAATCAGACAGCAGCTTATCATTCTCCGTAGTTCAATTGCTCCAATACAAGCATGCTATCAAGAAAACAGCCTCCCCCCTTCATCTCTCCTTCCACCCTCCGCTCTCACCCCCTCCCTCAGCTGAGTCAACTGCGTCAGTGGAGCTGAGTAGGCTAACTGCTCAGCAGTCAGGTCTGGGTTTTCAAACAAATGGATTTAAAAGAAAACTTCTGCAGCAACACTGAGGGAGGGGGCCACAACCTTGTCATTACCTGTAAGTTTATTTATTTTCTAAATGCTGTCTTGTCTGATAAATGTAGCTCTCTGTCTGAACTGCCCATGTTGCTAACAGTTAGCCTGTAGCAAACTCCGAGCGCAGCTTGACCCACTTTCTCTAAATAAGGTTATAGGCAAATAAGGTGTAGCCAATCAAAATGAAGTCAACTTGGTCTCCGGGTAAAGCTGCATATCATTACTGCACCCAACTGTTTTACTGAGGAAGGGAGGTCTCGCGCGCCAAAACAATCCCCTACTGTAAAAAGGGATGTTTTTTTCTTTGGAGTATTTACATATGTAGTAATGTCAACTACATGAACCAATTTTTACTGCTATGTCATCACTCCTGTAAGCCCTGTAAACTTAATAAGATCAACAACACTGGAAAACTGTTGGAATATGATTTCTTTCTAATCCATTTTAACAGATTTTAAGTACTACAAAGCAATCACATGCAGGACCCCATCTGAGTCAAGTAAACTACATAAATACTAGGGCAGTGGTCCGTTTTCAGTGCGTAAGCATGTTTGATGATGCATTTGCTTACCTTGTACATTGAGCACTCTTTCGACGCTGACCTCTGGCATCCTTTTCTTTCGGAGTTCGGCACGAATGCGAAACACTTGGTCAGCATATGGCGACACCACCCCGATGCTCCCCTCATCCAGCTTCCCCCAGGCAACTGGCCACTTCTTGCGTAACTCCTCCACCCGCTCCACGATCTCAAACACCTGGAAAGATGTAAGAGGAATTGCTTTAAACGGTTAGTTTGATGACATCAAAGACATCACACTTAGAAATGACAAACAGTATTTTTGCTGTAAATGTAAATGCAACTTAAAAATAATTCAAACGGTGAACTAGAAGCAAACAATCCTCAAATAGTGGTGCTGCCCGAGTCACTAAAAGCTTAACACAACAGAGGTGAAGCGTTGCACCATCAGACCCTTGGCCACTTTGTAGTACTATAACAGTTAAAAGCTTCAAAAGTTGTTACACTTTAGATTAGAGATGCACCAATAGTTTTTCCCGATCCAATTTAATAGCGATATCTGGGCTGAGTGAATCAATCGATACCAATCCAATACTACTGTTGAATGAATGAACTTGTACCCTGCAGTGTGAGTGAAGGCACCAGGCTTGACAAACATTTAGCCTTGTAAAAAAAAAAAAAAAAAAAAGGTAACAAATTAACACATATAAATGTACTCAATATTATTCATTAACAATAACAAAGTGAAAATTTATTGTAATATTCATTTTACAAAAGCAATGACTGCATCGGTTTGCTGGATCAGACAAATTAGTTGCGTTTTTACTACACCTAGCATTTCGCAAAACCTAAATATTGCAATTAAAAGCTGGTAATGGAAACACATTTAGAAAAAAAACTTAAAGAATAGAAAAAAAAAAGGTTTTACGTTTTTCAGATGATTTTTTTGCAGAAGTGTAATAGAGACACTTTTTTTTTTGCATTTACACGCCATCAAGCGTGAAGTAGGGGGGCAAGAACCAGTTATTCCTTCTTAATTATGATGTTTATGATTATTTACAAGCATTAACTGTGGAATCAGAGTGATGGGGAATTCATCTAAAGGGAGCAGCAGTAGCTCTAATCTCCATCCTACTCAAAGTGGAGTCTCACGGGACGGGATTATGCGAGAATTAAGGCTTACACCATTCAATGGAAACACATGCATATTGCAATTGTACTTTTTTTTCAACTGAAGAAATATCGCTTTTATTTTTCGAAAAAGTGTAATAAAAAGGCAGCTACGCATCCAATATCCAATCCAGCTAATTAGTCAATGTCGGAGCCGATATCCAATCCGAACATCGTGCATTTATACTTGAGATCCTCCAAGATTCTGTTAACCAGCAAATTTTATTACCGTTACAGATTGGGTTTAAAACCAGCTTTAAGCTACAACACTGGTGACAATTCATGTGTTGACTGATGATTAAACTTATTGTAGTTTCTTTTCTCATCTGTTAATTATAAAATCTACTTGCAAGTCTGTTGATGCTAATTTGCAGGCTGAGCTTTATTAGTTGAATCTCTGCAATGTATTCCGAAACATTTAATTTTCTTTTAACAGGACCCAAAAGGGCTGGGAAAAAATGGCGATACGCTGAAATATTGCGATATTTTGATCTGCTGATATTATATCGGTATTTAAAAATGCGGTATCGATCTATTTTACTAATGAAATCTCGTGAGATTTTGTCGTTCCGTTACAAAATCTCACGGGTTTTCATGAAATCTTGCAAGATTTTTTAAAAGAAAGATGAACTCTCACAAGATTTTATTGGTAAACTAGATCAGTATTGCGTTTTTAAATACCGATATGAAATCTGCATATGAAAATATCGTAAAATTTCGGTGTGTTAATATTTTTTCCCAGCCCTAGGATCCAATATTGGCACATTAAAATAATGGTTACGTTTTTTTTTCCATTTTTCTTGGCACAATTTCTGAAAGTTATTCTGAAGTTAAAGGTCATTTCAGTGGTTCCCACCCATGCAATTTGTTTGGTATCATTAACAAAAATGTTAGATTTGGAATGTTCTAGCATTGCACTAAATCTCAACAAAGTTTATTTGTGGATTTTTTTTTAAAAGTAAACCAGTATTTGTTTTTCAAATGTAGAGAAATTGCAGCGGATACATAATTCAAATTTGGATACATTTATGTTTATTCTATGTGTTTTGCATAACTTAACGTTTAAAGTACATATTTTATTCATTTAATGTTTATACATTGCAAAATAGCTGTAAGGTACATAAGTGTAGCCTATATTTATTTTCAATGCTAGAAACCTTCAAAATAAATGCTAAATTAATGCATTAAGTGACTAAAAAATAGTCATTTGAAGAATCGCAATTTCAATATTGGCCAAAATAATCATGATAATGATTTTCTCCATAATCCAGCGGCCCTATTTCCATATGAAGCAAATGATGCGAGTGAACACCACTTTGAAGTGGAGACAGCAACATTTGACGTGACTGTTATTTAACATCATCTTGCTGGAATAATGCTTGAGAAAGGGTGCATGTGCACCTTGTGTCACACAACCATGGCTGAAGTCTGCCATAATCACTTTTCAATGTTCCAAGAAATGCGAAATTCTTTTGTGCTTTTTGCTCTGCAGTATTTTTACACCTTTGGCAGATCCATTCAATAAATGGACACATTTTAGCCTCTTTGTGGCACCACAGGCAGCATGTACGGGGACATACGATGAGAAAATGGGAGAAGATGAAAAGAGCCCACGCCATTTTCACACCATGACCCTTCCATCCACCCGACCTGAAACGAACTGTGGGAAGTCTGGGATATTTTCAGCTGAAGTTAAAAGGCAACAGCAGGGGATAAAATATTTGAAGAACAAAAGAGGCTTTGTAACTTATGCAGCAGCGAGACATCAAAGTGAGACCATCAGAACAGGAGGCTATGACTGACTGAATGTGGGAGTGTTAGATAACCTGAGAGATAAATATCGATCATCACTGAACAATGTCCTCAATTTTAAATGTTTGTTCCGACAAAAGAACTTAATTTCAATCTGCAATTTGTTCTGGACTCCCATTATTAAAGAGCAAAGTGGGAGTTATTTAAATACATTTTATTTCCAATGTGTATTTGGGTGTGCGCGTGTGTGTACTTGTACTTGCTACGTTGTGAGGACCATTTTGCGCTTTTAAATCAGCAAAGTGAGGACATTTTTGACCTGTCCTCAAATCAGAGTTAGGTTTAGGCAATCAGTTATGGGCGTTAGGTTTAGGGTAAGGGGCTAGGGAATGCATTATGTCAATGGATATACCCCACGGGGATAGAAAACAGGAAAGCAGACGTGTGTGTGTGTGTGTGTGTGTGATAGAGAGAGAGGGAGAGAGATATGTTCAGCTTTTCTTTCCCTTTTTTTCTGCTCCAAACATTCTCACACTTCAAGATAAACCCATCAGACACTTGCAGAAGGTAAATAAACAGGCGGTTTTGTTTTTTTTTCTTTTTTTTTTCCTCAACATATTGTAATTCTCCAGGATTATGATAATGTAATTTTTGGGGTGAGGTTTGCACTCTAACAAAAGACACAAGAGGTTTATTTGGTACTTCTGACAGTTTGGGAGCAAATATCAAAAAGCATCCGTGTTTTAATTGCTCAGACTATGCCAGCAAAGGGTCAGGGTCCTCAGGCGGCCCAAAGTTGCATCTCCATTTCATTGTTCAGTGCATGCCTGGAATTTCCTCATTTTTGGGGCACGGTCACTTGACCTTTGGCGTTGTCACGCCTTGCAAACTTTCTTTTCCGGTTAATTTCTGCCAGCATAAACATGGTTTTCTCAGCCATTTCGATGAACATATTCTGGAGGAAATTGTGTTAAATTTTAGAGTAATAGCTGGGAAATATCAAAGGGAACTAGAAAAAAAGGACTGCATTGGGAAATCCATCCTTTGTTGGTAGAGTAACTTTGACAAAGAGAATATCACTGTTCATACTGAAAGACTCGGCCTCCCCACATCTTGAAGAGTCATGTACAATAAAAACATATAAAGGAACAACGTTCTTGCATCGCAAAGTCAGTCAATATATTGTTTTACTTTGAGCTAACATCCATGTATGACTCCCGATAGCTTTCTGTATCTAATATGTTTTAGCCTGTAGCTAAATGTTTTCCATTTGTTTCTAGTGCACCAGGTCATTGTTTCCACATCGTGTGCTTGATCCACACATTGGATTTTATGGATTTCTTTATTGGATTTCTTTTATTTTATTGCGACACCTCCCTGAAACAATCATATTCTTTCAATCACATTTCAAACACAAAGATATTTGCATTTATACACCAAACTAACAAATTAATGAGAAATTGATCATTTATGAATATACATGGAAATCACAAATGAAACTATTATTTCCCCATTTCCCTGAAGCATGGGAATATGTGGATCTTTATATGTTGGACTGCAAATAAAACCAACACAGCAGATTTAAAATAAACTGTAAAACAACAGATAAAATTATGTGTTTTATAGGTTTTAACTGTAGTTATGTAATGCAAGTTTAATCAGCAATTTTTTTCAAAGTCACTCTCAGGCTGTTAATTCTCAAGTCACACAACACCACCAACCCTCGTGGGCTAGAGAACTAACACTGGTACATGAACTGTACCAGTAATGTTAAACCAGCATGTATTGTTGCGTTGCTTTGCTAAATATGAGCCGTCTGTTACATATTATATGTTGAGAGTTTATTAATGTGTGTTTGCACAAATGGGACAAATGTAAATTTAGCTCAGTTCAGCACGACAGCTGCCCTCTTCACCGAAATTCACTTCTGGATCAACAGGCTGCCGTGTGCGTTAGATTTAACGCCCACTGGATTAACGCCCAGAGATGCTTTGTGTCATAGCACTGTGCTACACGCGGGACCTCTGGCAGATTATACGAGGTAGAATCAAACCTACCACCGGTCATCAAACCGTAAATGACAGGAAAATCATGCAGAGGGAAAAAGATGCACCGTCGGCGGTCCCTGGTTCCTGGCCTGGTTCAGTGTATCTGAAGCAAACTTATCAGATATCGGGCATGTTTCCATTCTACGTTTTCAAGCAAATAAACCCCGGAGTGCAGCACAGCTGTTAGCAGAGGTGACATCATATATGGATGTAGGAAATAGAGCACCAACTGCTAACAGAAAACTAAGCTGCCTGGGCCATACACTGTGAGGAAATGGAGATTATCATTTCATGCCAGCAACAACTGACCAAGTATTATTCTCTGAAGTAGCTAATCATCAATCCTGCAAAACATTTCTGCAGTAGACCAAAACATCTCCTTTTATAGCAGTTAGATTGATTAAAAAAAAAAAAAAAAGTTTGATCAAAGGTGAGATAGAAATGCACTTCTAAAATGTCTTCAGTGTCAGGTGTGCTGCGATCCATACCTCTGCATTGTTGTAGTAGGCAGTGCTGTTCTTCTCCTGGACATCTTCTCCTCTGGCTGTGAAGAAGGTCAGAGGATAGAAGTCCTTGTGGGAGGGCTGCTTTCCACTTGCCATCAGCTTCCCGTCATAAAACAATTCGGACGTGTAGCTTTAGGAAAAGCGGAAGAATAGGAGGCAGTGAGGGACATAGGAATATGTAGTGACATTACTGTCAAGATGTCCACTGTTAGGTCAAAGGCACAACTAAGATGCAGTATTATAATTCACAGACCTCAACAGGCTAAATAAACTAAAACTTATAATCACCGTTTTGTTTTTTAAGAAATAAAATTGATAAACTTTTTTCTAAATTGAATATAACCTTTTTTCTGAGTACAGTTTCTAGCAGTACCAAAATTGCCCCTTCTATTTGGTCAAAGCTACGGTGACATGAAGAAGCTTTAGCAGGGTTTACGCAAGTTTCATAACACACCTACCCACACCTATTCAACTTCATTAAGGGATAACTTTCTTTTTTTTCAACCTGGACCTTATTTCTAGGAGTATTTACGTGCATTTACTCACTGGTAAAGTTTCTGCATCACTTTGAGTCCTTCGGTAGATATAACTTGGTTCGCATTTCGGTGCACATCCAGTTATAATGGCGGAGACGGTCACTCTGTAAGACGTTATCTGCAGTAAAACTCCTTGATTTCATCAATAATTTAAGTAGAATGAACAAACGGACAAACAAGTTCTATTGTCCTGTGAGTTCAGCTTTAGCTTTCCGTTAGTTATAAGGGTGTTCTACACACTTTTCAGGGTCGCGCATTCATGGTGCGCGCTTCCGTAGTACAGCTGAGAAGAGCAGCTCGCTACCCAGACAACATAAACACAATTTACAAAACTCTGAACTCACAGGACAATAGTACTCATTCGTTTGTTCATTCTACTTAAAGCATTGATGAAATGAAGGAGTGTTACTGCAGATAATGTCTTATAGAGTGACTGCCCCGTCTCCGCCATTATTACTGGATGTACACCAAAGGGTGAATCAAGTTATGTCTTCCGAAGGACTCAACGTGATGCAGAAACTTTACCGGTGAGTAAATGCACGTATATACTCCAAGAAATAAGGTCCAGGTTAAAAAAAAAGAAAGTTATCCTTAAAGTGATCCTGTTGATCCAAAACTCTGCAACACATATCACCTGGACCCCTTCCACTCACCACATCTCCCCCGTCCTGCAACAACTCCACTGGCTTCCCATAAAACAGAGAACTGACTTCAATCACATTTCAAGCTTTTCACAATCTGGTCCCACTGTACATATCTGATCTTCTCCACTCCCCACTCCTGTCCGTTCACTTCCGTCCTCCACCTCTGTGTCCCCCCTGCCCACCTTGTCACTATGGGGGTAGGGCGTTTGGCCGCTCTGCTCCCATCTCTGGAACTCTGCCCCTGATCTTTGTGCCATAGACTCTCTTCCACTCTTCAGATCCAGACTCAAAACACACTTGTTCAGACAGTCCTATGCCATCTAGTTTCTCACATCGCAATGTCCTCTGTTTTGTTTGTTAAAGGCCCTGTACCTGATTTTATTTTCATCTCTCTAAGAAAAATGCTTTCTACACGGTATAATATATGTTAAAAGAGGTAATTTCATGAAAATAAATCACACATTGATTGCGTATATGCATGAATCCAGGCCTTTTTAGTTTAGGTTTCTAACGCTGGCGTGACGCTCTTCTCATGCCAATGCGGTTCATTCTACACAAGTTTGGGTTTCCTATCAGCCACTCGGTGTTTTCCTAACGAGGAGCATCCTCCCCTTGCGCGTACACAGCATCACTTGTAGACAGAGCCGCATGGCGTCTACCGAAGGGAAAGTCGAGATACCGCAGCAAAACAGCCTGAAAGCATCAAAACTGAGGAGGAAAGACCTGAAACGCAGGAGAGACCAAAGGGAGAATAAAGGTAATGTAAATCTCGGTGGACTGTACTGAAGGTAGAGAGCAGCTGGACGCCTCGGACTGGACTGAATGTGGACTGGAAGTCCGCCTGGACAGGTATTTTTTCAATAACTTTCTTCTTAGCAACCTTTCATATGTCCTCAGGTGCTGGCGCGTCCTCTGCTGGTCTACCGTATATAATACATAGTGAATTCACTGGAAGATGCAAGTTTTCTCTGGAGAGTTTCTTTGTGCACGAGTATGATATTGTGCACGTTATTTCATGCATGTCAAGTGGGAGGAAAGAAAAAGAAGGGAAGGAGCGTTTCTCACTGGGAGAAACGGTTAGGGGCGGGGCTTACAGTTCAAACTACACTGTTCACCTCGTTCATGGTTCGAAAATGTGCAAAATCAGGTACAACGCCTTTAATATGACTTTTTTAATGTTTTTAATTGTTCCTTTAACGTCTTTGGGTGTTTTGAAAGGCACTTTTACAGAAAATGTAACATTATTATTATTATTATTATATCCTGCAATTCTGATAATCAATTCATACCCACATCCACTGAGGTACTATAATCCTCTTTTTGGAACACATTCTTTCAAGTCAAGTAAAATCTACATTCGACTTTGGCCACTCAGAGCGACCCCCCCCCCAAAAAACACACACACTGTTTCTGCATTTACTACCGTTGTTTAGACGCAAGGCCGTGCTGAGTGCTCAGACCTACTTGATGATAGCTTCATGTGAGCGGTAGTTCTCACACAGGAGGATGCGACAGGGAAATTCAGGAGGGTAGTGCTCGTACAGCCGGTCCAGCAGTGACACGTGCAGGTTGCGCTCACGGGCAAACTCGCTGTACACAAAAGGACTGAGCTGCAAGTTGAGGGACAGAAAAACTCAAATTAGTTAAATTTCAATGCATGTCCTTTACAATCCTCTCATCACACCATTAGGGCTGCCACGATTAATCAATTAATCGACTGATTGACTATCAAAATAGTCAATGACTGATCCGATAATAATGACTTATTTCATTATCGACTAATCGTTTATTGTCTTTAAGCTTAGTTTTTCCTCTCAAAATTGCCACTGTAGCTTCCCCTACCTTGCCTGTCTTTCTGTCTGGTCAGTCTTTCTTGAACTGTATTTTGACATAAACAAACACACACTACCAGTCAAAAGTTTGGACACGTTTTATGATTACTTATGAGAAAGTGTCCAAACTTTTGACTGGTTCTGTAAATATGTTACAATTTTCGTATGATCCCATTCGTCACTAATGGGCTCTATGCACGACTCCACTACTTCCTGAAATTAAGGTAGCGCCTTTGTTTCTGGTCTTTCATTACTGGACGAATTGATTAGTCCAGGTGTGTCTGATTTCAGGAATTGGCCAGACACACCTGGGTTAATCAGTTGGTCCAGTAATGAGAGTCAGGAAACAAAGGAGCTACCTTAAGTCCAGGAAGTAGTGGAGCCGTGCATAGAGACCCATTGCCAAAATAATCTGTGACTAGTCGATTATCAAAATAATTAGGGATGCATGATATTGGAATTTTGACTGATATCCAATATGCCGATATTTTAAAACTCATGTGGCCAATAAACGATATCGATACAGATATTAAAGCTAAAAAAAATAAGCAGTCATCGCAAATAGCAGTTTTGTTATCAGTTTCCAACACTCTGAAAAATAGGGGTGGGGAAAAAATATTGATACACTGAAATATCGTGATATTTTCATATGCCGATATCAAATCGATATTTAAAAATGCAGTTTAGATCTATTTTACTTACAAAATTTCGCAAGATTTCATTATTCTGTTACAAAATCTCACAATATTTTGTGAATTCTGTCGAGATTTTGTTAGTAAAATAGATCAATACCGTGTTTTTGAATGTCAATGTAATATCAGCATATGAAGATATCGCAATATTTCAGTGTATCAATATTTTTTCCCACCCCTAAGTCTTTAGAAGTTTTAAAGTCTGTAAAAAATAAGTTTTTGAAAAAGAAGAAGTTTTTTTTTGTTTGTTTGTTTGCTTTTTAGACTTAGAAACGGCGGGCTGATTGTTTTATTTTTATATTTTTCCTTTTTCTTCCGATTGGTTAAATATCGGTTAAATATCGGTGGGGTGGCCGATGCCCGATACGCAGTTTTAAGGCCGATATAGGCCGATACCGATAGGGGGCCAATTATATCGTGCATCCCTAAAAATAATCGTTTGTGGCAGCCCTACACACTATATACAGGATTTATTCCACCTATCAAAAAAAAGCGCCAAATCCTGTTTTCTTGTTAACCAAATGTTCATGTAGACAAAAAAAAAAAAAAAAAAAAGACTGCATCACGTCTAGTAGTTGACTGCAAAGTTCTTTAGCTGGACGTTTGAACACAGCTGTTCATTCAAAAATGCAAAGGAGAGTAGACACTGACATGTCAGCTCTAATACAGCACCACCAGTAAGCGAGTGATTCAACTAATGCCCTGAAACAAACAAACCAGAGTCAAAACTATCTCCAGGAGTAGTTTCCTATAATCTAACAGCAATAATCAGGAAATGTTCCCAACCTCTGTCGAGACAAACAAGAGGTGAAGCGTGTTCATCAATAGAAGACATAATCTTCCATGACAATTAAGTTATGTTTTGCACTGCTGAAAAGAGAACTGTTGTCATGGCACGAAATGACATGGATTAAAGGGTCTAAAAAAAGATAAAGGCAACATCTTTCCTTTACTTGCTGAATAAATAAAATGTTACACATGGTGGAAAGAAGATGAAGGAACACATGAGAAAGTCATTGAGACAGAAATGAACATTAAAAGGTAGACACTGTATAAATCCTGTTTTCTTGGCTGAAAGCAGTGAGAGATTGAGTTCATAAAGCAATTATTGCATGGCAGACTCGTCTCATCATCAGCCACTTCTTACTGGTAATCCTGCAAACTGTCTCAGAGCCAGCAAACGAGGAAATGAAGTTTTAATTCCTTGTGTAGGTTTTAAAAGCTTGACTGTTGTGACTTTAAATTTGTGGTATCTCTCACTAAAATAGTCTTATAACTTTACAATGGGAATAGTCAATAGCTCTACTTCACGTCCAAAATGTATCTGTGGAGATGATAAATACGGCATATATTTATGTATTTATATATATATATATATATATATATATATATATATATATATACAAGTTGTGTGAAAAAGCTGATTTCTAACCTTTTTTGCATGTTAGTCACACTTAAATGTTTCAGGTCATCAAACAAATTTAAATGTGAGACAAAGATAACACAAGTAAACACAAAATGCAGTTTGTTTTGTTTTTTATTAGATTTTTTCTTTTGAAAGGGAAAAAAATCCAAACCCACATGGCCCTGTGTGAAAAAGTGATTGCCCCCTAAACCTAATAACTGGTTGGGCCGCGGTGGTTTAATCTGATATGGTGACCATGGTGAAAGACTAAATAAATCATGTATCTGAACCTGCAGAAGTTATAAAAGGAGGGTTTTCTGAAGACAATCACTCCTACTTACCTGTTATCACCATGGTAACTGTTTACATGCATTAACATTATGATTTTTGCAACCGAACAAATACCAGGACTCAAACGTTATATTTCCCCGACACTTTCACGTCATATCTTGACCTCATCTGCATATGAAAAGTCCGAAAATGGCCCTACTTTGCTGCTATTTACAGAAAAATGACCACGACTTACAGTCCAGTGCGACTTATATATGTTTTTTTCCTCTTCATGACCCATTATTTGACTGGTGCGACTTGTACTCCGGAGCGACTTATAGTCCAGAAAATACGGTAATTTTCCTATCACTACACTGAACGATAAATGACCCAATATTTTTATTTCCCAGGCCAGTTCATACTCTCCAGCCATCTATGCACCGCACCACTCTTTAACAACAACCCCTTTCTGCCACTTGGCAGCTTCAGAGTCTAGGTCAGTTTGGGCGAGGGTTAAGTCTAGGCTATCAGTTGTGATGGTTAGGGTTAGGGGTTTGGGAATACATTAGGTCAATGACTGTCCTGATATTTTCTCCATGATGACAAAACTTGCCATTTCAAGAGAGTGAAAATACAATACATTTTTATGTGTTCATTTTGAGCCCCGTTTCCACTAAACAGGTTCAGTTTGGTACCGTACTGGCCGGTATGCACTTTCTGGTGTTTACACATGCAAACACTGAGAGGGGTGTCTGAAATGTCTTACTTTTTGGGACCCTTCTGTTAGGGTCTTAATCTATAATTCAAGGCAGACATCTTGCTGCTATGACATCACGCTATTACGTAGCTGATGCGTCTATTGCTATCTGGCTGATACACCATCTAATGGGTAAAGGTACGGTTGGCAGTTGAACAGAGATCAGGATTTACTGAACCAAACCATCCTGCACTGACCCAGGCCTGCTGGTGGAAACGGGGTATCGCGTTTACCCCTGCTGCCCCTTCACTTACCTGCATATGGTCCCCAGCCAGCACGATGCGGGTGGTCTTGCTAGCCAGAGCAAAAGGCATGATGGTTTCACACTCCATGGCCTGAGCTGCTTCATCCAGAAGGATATGAGTGAACAACCCTTCAAAAGGAAAGACACGAGCATTAATTTACTACCAACTACATTGATATACAGTAAAAGCTAACCATGCAGGATCAATTCATCATACAACTGATTTAACAAAGAAAAATTCTCATCAGTAAAATGGCTTTTTACTTTCTGCAAAGAAAACGTTTGAAGAGATTTTCAGATTGAAGACAAGATAAAAGCTTTGCAACCTTTCTATTATCCTTTTTTTTCCCCCGATTGGAGGACTTAAAATGCTCTCCTCTCTGTTTTTTAACAAGCTTTGTAACCCTAATGCAGGGTTTTGTGGAAAACTGGAAAAGGGGTGAACAGTAACCTAACCTCGATTTAAAAAGCTCAAACGGTGCTGGGGATAAAACAGCATGACAAATGTGTGCTAGAGCAGGGAGCGGAGAAAAGAGGGGCTGAATATCAACCAACAAACAGCCTCTAAAGCAACACCAGTTCCACAGCAAAGTATATGCAGACATGAAATGTGACAGCTGGAATAACAAAATAAACTTGGGGACTGTCAGAAAGTAAACAAACAACGAAAACATGCCTGGCAAGGAGAGAGGAGGAGCAGCTTGATTTGAAGCAACATTCAGTCTTAGTGTATTCCTTTGGACAAATTTTTGCAGAACGTATTTTTCAGACATTTTTCCCTCAACCGTAGAGCCTCAAAACAGCTTTCTCCTTTGACTATAAAGGCGCTTTATTCAAGCATAAGCTGGCCCGCCTCCCCCTGCGATCTGATAGAAATGGTAAGTGAGGAATATCCTTTCAAAGTTGTACGGTTAACTTGCATTTCCCACAAAAAAACATTAAAAGAATGAGTGGATAATCAGTGAATGATTAAAACCGAGACATTCTGTTTAATACAGTGCACACATCATCCTGTTTTAACAAGCTAAGTAGCTAAACGCTTGAAAGAATCATTTCAAACAATGCTGCTAAACCTTTTAAAGCATTTACTTGTTCAAGTTCCTATATTAAATATAAATGCAATAACTTCAAATTTTTGGAATCCCTTGATAGAAACTGAACAGAAACCACTAGTGCATCTCACATACTTTTATCCCTTCTCCATATAAACACATACAAGCCTAATAAAGTTCCCAAATGGTGTTCATGGGTCATTACAAATGAGAACGCTTCCCCAGGCAGGGAAGATTAGCTGAAAGAAGAGGCATTTTTATCGGCAGCAAATTAGCAGAGAGGCCGACATGAAAGAACTCGGCACGTTAATGTTTCACCTGGGACACGGCCGCCTGCCTTGCGGAACATATGAAAATACCAAACGTCCAAATTACAGTCCTGCTGATGCTGTCGGTCATTGAGCCAATAATGCTGACTTAATTTTGACAAAAACAGGGGTAAGAAGAGCTGGGAGGGATAGTTAATAAGCAGGGGGGTGTTGATGACTTTTTAATAATAAATGGCAGCTGCTTCCACTCACATACCCTTCACACTAATCCTTTCAGTCCTTTTTTTCCCTAAAGCCTTTTTATAGATGAGATTTAGAAATGGTCTGTGTGTGGAATTTGGTGTGAAAGGATCCATGTATGCAACTTTACCACACAAAACAGGCTTTGTAAAGCCAGAGTTGGTAATCCTGCTCAGAAACACTTTTTGTTATATTGGGTGAAATGGTCCTTCCATCATGACAGTATCAACACATCAAGTATTCATAAAAAGGAAGGAAAAAAGCCAGACCTCTGTGGGAGCTGCAGGTCTGTAAAAACTCTGACCAATCCCTGCCATCCACACCAAAACACAGGTTTTGGTCATTCACAACTTATAGAAAGAACAAATTGATGCCTTTATGTCTCCTCTCTGTCCCTTCCCTCTCTCCGACCCCCACGTGACCCCCCTGTGCGTCGCTCACTGTAAACAAATATAGCCAACGGACTGCTAACTGCTGCTGCGCCAAAAAAAAAAAAACAACAGATCAGGATTAAGTCTTGGAGGCACTGATGTTTGCAGTGTGGACTTTTTACATCTTAGAAGGAGTTGGAGGTGAGTGGATTAAAGCTTTTAGAAATGTGGTTTGTCAGCCGTTTACTAGCAAGCTAATGAGCTATCCACTCGGTTGTTATCGTTAACCTGCTTGCAAAACATCGGCGCATACATCCCTGCGCTCTGAAGGCGGGGTTTCGGGTGGTGTGTTTTTTTAAATGTCTCTGCTCCAACCGTTTTTCCAACATTGCCAACCCTAGCTTTAATAAAGGTTTGTATTCCTAATGTAATGTTCTGAATAAAAGATTTAGTAACCCCATTAATATCAGCTCAGTCCCTTCATCAATAAATGTACAAGGCAGAGTCGTGAAAATTTATCACAAGGCTTTAGGATCAAGTGAGATCAGTACGATGAATGTAAATATTATCCACAGCTCATCTGCCGGACGGGGGGAAATATCAGTCTTTACCAAGGTAAGGCAATAAGCATTTGGGAAATACATCATCATTTGTCGGCAGAGTAATGTTGATGAAATGGATATTAAAATCAAGATAAAGGCTCAGTGTTCATACTGAAAGATTCTGCAAACCCATGCCTTGATGATTCATGTCCAGAACAAACATATAACAGAATAACAACGTTCTTGCTTCACAGAGTAAGTCAACAAATCGTTTTATTTTAAGCTAACTGTGGGTTAGCCTGTTGCTAGATGTTTTCCCTTTGGGTTCTAGCAGACCGGGATGTTGTTCCCCCATCGGGGGTCTGATCCACACATTGGATCTGATCGGGATCGCAGCTACTGAACTGGAAAACCCTGGCATCTGTCTGAATCTTCACAAAATGCTGAGACTGGACCGTGTTAAACAAGTCTCTATGTTTGGCAACCAATGTGACTTTTTAGTGTTTATCTGGTATATTTTTTTAGCCTCTAGTAGCACACAGCTACCTTACTCCATGTTAAAACATTAGTAACTTTTAATTGATATTCTACTGCTGTCTTGTAGCCACCAACTGTGCTAGCTGGAGTTAGTGTCTTACCTTGGAACAAACACAGTTTGTTCAGCTCAGAGTTCAGCCTAATGCAGCAGCGAGTGAGGTTTAATCATGTTCTACATCTCTCAAGTTGAGTTTTTTGGTTTTGAGGGGGTAGAAAATAAATCACCCTAACTTTCTGGATATTTGTCATCAGACTTGAAAATCCTGTCAATGCACTGTTTTGGTATTTTGCCAGATGCTCCTCTCTCCATAGTAACCATTGCTAATGTATGATTGGTCAGTGGCGTTCTAGGGCGGGGCTGGCGAAGGGTCAGTCGCATTCTCTTTAAAACAATGAGACATTTTCAATACCACTTATTCCAATAAGATTTGCGCGGGAGCTGGAGCCTACACCAGCAGTGTCGGCGTAATCTCCGTAGGCTCTGCGTAAGTCAGCGGGGGCCTGATGCGCACCTCTTCTACACCTGATTTGCACCCCGCTATGCCAACATTGCAACATGGCAACATAGAAGTACTCCCCTGTGATTGGTCGGTTAGTGATTTTGTGTTTCCGGATTTTTGTATCCCCTTAATGAATGCGTGTGAAAACCGCTGAAACCAGCCCTACTATCTGCAGCTCAGAGAAAAGAGGCTGCAACACAACACCATAATCCTACGCTCGAATATAAAGGTGCATTTCATCTGCGTCAGCTACACGGGCCCAACCTGACGCAAGCATAAATCCAGCTTTAGTTCCAATCCCAATGATCCCCCTACTTTCAACCACTAGCCCTCACCCACGACCACTACACCCTCTAATTGAAGCCCACAAGGGGTAGGCTTCTGTAATCTTCCCTAGGAATTGGGACACCACTTGCTGCATTTACGTTCAGGCACGTAAGCGACTGCATAGACGTTCACACATACGTCTCACCATGACAACACACCCAGCAACAACAGAGTTAACAGTTGCAGTCGTTTTTCTTTTTTACAGCATTCATCATGCTTCGGTTGATTAATAAACAAAATAACCACACAGGGGAGAAGTTGTCATGACAACTGTTGTCTCTTGTAAACTGCCAAAAAGCCTTCGCAAGCTTTTTAATCAGTATTTTAGCCTAGCTAGCATGGCTAGTCTGGCTAATGTTACGAACAACTGTGTAATATGTACATTTTGAGTTTTCTTCTTGGAGTCCTGGCGCCCTCCGGAGGTTGCTGCTGTTCCCTTTTCTCTGGCCCTTCCTCAGCAAGTCAGCATCTGACATCCCTCGCTCTGAAGGGCTACATTCATACACTACCCCTCCTTATGTCCACTTCCCCTACATGCAAAGAGGAATTGGGACAGCACTAACTTCACAGGAACGCGCAAAATTTAGGGGTAGGGCTAAAAAGTAGGGCAAGTGGGTGTATTGGGATGCAACTTTAGTGTGCTGGAGCTACACCCTGAACAGGTCACCAGTCTATCACAGGGCCAACACCGAGAGACAAACAGCCCACGCCCACCTAGAGAGAACCCAGCGACCAAATAACCGAACAAAGGAAGAATGTGGTACAAACCAAACTGAGGAGTATGGTGTGATATTTTGAACGTGGATTCAAAGCTTTCAGAGTCAAAATGTGCCTCTGTTTTAACTTGGACCACCATAGTAACTGATAGTAACTGATGATTTCTGAACCAGACCCAGAATGGGATTATGCCCTGAGTTTTGAAGTAGCAGTTAGCAGTTTTGTGGTGTGTTGAATAAACTTGGAGGAGTAAAGCCAAAAAAGAAAAGAAAAGAAAAAAAAAATTCTCCTTTAGTGCAGATTTGTTATTGCTACTTAGAAGACTTGCTGACTCTCAATTGCCTCATTTCCCAGCGATTTTCATCACCATCAAACACCAGGAGAGAAGTAGAGATTAACACAGGGAGCATGCTTGATGATGTAAAGGATATTAGAAACAGGCAGATGGTGTTCCCAAGCAACAGACAGAGCCCCCTCCGCTGGTATTAGTGTCGGTTATTAGCCTGCACTGACAAATTGGTTTGTTTTCCACATCTTTGACAGAACCCAAATGAGATCCACACATCTCTAATGGTGGGCCCTAACAAGTGCAGGTTGTCCGAGAGAAAAACCAAAGAATAAACCAACAATAACGATACCACAGAACACTATAGTCCAACCAACCTGAAACAGTGACAGTGTGTTTGAGGTGGCATGGTTAGTGCATCATGCCGTTTGACAGATTAAAATCTCCTTAGATTATTATAAGTCCTTGTTTACTGCTAATGAATTAAGTCTAGATAATTTAGACTGACTGCTGCTGACATTTCAAATACAGGTAGAGAAAGGAGTTTAAGGCATTTCCAAGGCCTGCTATTAGATATAAAGGTTGTTGAGGGCAACAGTTGATCACACCAACAATCATTGGGGGGGCCTAACTAAATAAAGGATGGCTAAATATTTTTTAAGGACCTACCAGGCTCCAGGTCAAGCTGGCAGAGGTACTGGGAGGTGCTGAGGGTGACCACAACCACGCGGTGCCTGAGGATGTCCTCCCTTGTGGGCATCTGGAAAGTGATGTGTGTGCTGGAGATCAGACAGTACTGCTGCACCGCTGGGTGGACCGTCTTCACCCAACGGTTCCTGAAGTATACCCTGAAGTGAGCAAATAAACCAGAATAAGGGTTACAACCATAATATAATGTATATAGGTATAAAAAAAAATTAAATTCCTTGTTTTGAGGAATGTGTCAGATTATTAGTGGAGGTCATAATACACCAATAACAACACATATGAATGAAGACATCAATTTTGGCCAGAAAAAAACCGAAAATGTTACCCAATGTCCCTTTCAGCACTTTTCTTTGTCAAGGGTGGGAAAAATATATTAATGAAACATCAAAACAGCTCATACCCAACAAAAACCTTGTATACTGGTGCGGAAAATATGTAGATTTGCATTAGATTCTATGCATTAGATTCTATGCTCACATGCCAGCTTTCATCATCGTCAACTTATTTATAAAGTGCTGTAACACCAGCAACAGATGAGCAAAGTGCTGTACATCTAAGATTGGTAAAATAAAGCATAAAAATGCATTAAAAACATAAAAGATAAAGTAAATAAAAGTAGTAAATTAAATCAAATCAAATCCAGACAAAAACTAAATAAAAACGAGTTAACAAATAAGGTCTCATGCTGGGTTGAAAGCCAATGAGTAAATTGAATTTTAAGACTGGTTTTAAAAATGGACAGAGAGGGGGGTCTGGCGAAAAGGTAGGTTGTTCCATAATTTACTGAGAGAGAAGGTCCTGTCCCCTCTGAGCTTTTGTGTAAAACTGAGCGATCAGGTGCTCTGGCAGCCTCTGTCTGCAGTAACTGAGTCTATTTCAAAGGAACTCTTGAAACAGAGTACTTTGCTCCACTGATTTTTGAGGAGTTTACACTTGAAACTGTTCAAATCAGACTGACCACTCATGTGAAACAAGTCATTTGATTGTGCCCGTTCCCTTACAAAAACACAGCTGTCACATTGAGCCTGGGCCTGTCAAGGCAGACATCGCCTCCCCGTCCTCTGTGGCTTCTGAAGCTGCTGAAATGTGATTACAAGTCATTGATGCGGTGCAAGAAAAATGCCAGTAACCGTGCTTCCAAGTCTATGTGTTGCCTCAAGGTAGATTTTGAGATCACATCCCCAAAGTCAGCAATTGTCTGCTTGATGCTGCTGTGGGGCAAAAACAGGCCGGTTTAGGGCTGCCGTGCAGATGCATCAGTCTGACTGCAGGCTCTGCCATAAAGACAATTCAGTGGATGTATTGATACGTGTCAAGAGAGATGTTCTCGAAGAAGGTCTACTCTGACAGAGGCTTCAGACACAGAACATATTAGATAAGGAACTGTTAATGCTAAATGGCAGATACTAAACAGTCAGCCATAGTTAAAGCAGAGACCCACAAACCAGCAGTGTTTTAGAGCAGTCTGGCTCATCTTTCAGGACCCACAAAATATTAAGTCCCAAGAAAACAGAAACATGGAAACTACCAAAACAAAATGTAGACCCTCTTCTTTCATCAGGAAAAAAGCTTGTTTTTAACTTTTTCGGTTTTTCAGTAATCTGCAGTAGAATGTGGGGTAGCTGCAGCAAAAACACTGCTTTTAACCAAAAAACTGAGACTGACAGCTTATTGTGCAACAAGGCACTTCAAGCAAAAAAGTGACTTTGATGCCAATATTTGTTTACTTTAGTGACACTTTGAACACATAAACAGCTATTGACTTCTATGAAACAACAAAACAATACTGACAAAACGGTCGTGGTGGCAAAATTACCTAATATTCACTATAAAGCAACAAAATAGGGCTGGACAATAATCGAATTTTAATCGTGATTTCAATTTAGCCTTTTCACGATCATAAAAACACTGTAATCGAAGAAAAA
This sequence comes from Atherinomorus stipes, assembly GCA_023101725.1. NCBI lineage: Eukaryota > Metazoa > Chordata > Actinopteri > Atheriniformes > Atherinidae > Atherinomorus > Atherinomorus stipes. The sequence continues at coordinate 360,851 of JALJCO010001473.1, read as the reverse complement.
CAATTAATCCTGAAGTGAACAGACTGGTGGAGTTATAGGAAGCAAACTGCAGGGAGTATAGAACAGGAATGCCTGTAGACTGTGTATTCATTTCTATTGCTATTATTATCTTAAATAATATCCTTATTTTACTCCTTTACTTGTTTCTAATTTATTTCCGGTTTTATTTTTAAGTTATATTTGAAGTTGAGTTTTGGTGGTTCAATAAACACTTTTTATAAAATCAATGAATAATCATGTATATTAATCGTGATTTCAATAATAGTCAAAATAATCGTGATTTTAATTTTTTCCATAATCGTCCAGCCCTACAACAAGAATTGTGTTTCAACAACATAATGTTTGACTAAAGGAAAAAGTCCATCCATCTGTCTCTCCCTCCTTCCATCCACACTAGGGATGGGCAAAATCTTATCGTGTGATATATCGACAAAGAAATTCCCCATGGTAATAGTTTGTCATCTCACAACAAAAAACTCAATTTATCAGGTTATTTACATAGTTATTTTTTTCTTTTTGCACCATTTGAATAAATGCCAAATTTGTTCTCTGACCTGTGTCACTACGGTACAGGTGTACTCCTTGAACTTAATTTACGCTCAATTAAGTTGAGTGGCTATAAGCCACTTACACTAGTGGCATATAGCCACCAATATAAGCCACATCGATACTAGTGGCTTCTAGTGTTATTTTAGGGCTCTAAGACAGAATGTAGTGAAAGATTTATGATAGAAATATCAGCCTAATTATTTGTTTTATTGTCAATTATCGTTATCGTGATAAAAAACAGAATTGCTAAGAATAGATTGCTTTGTTGTTACATTCTCCATATCTCTTGCAAAACACAAAACTGTTGTCTTCCTGCTTCACCACAACACGTGGTGTATAAGCTCATTTGGCACTGCCACCTACCGGAGCAGGTGATAATTACACGAAATAACAAGATTAAAGACTCACAACGCAATTTTTTTACCTTAAAAATCTGCATTTCTGACTCGTTTTGATGGCACACCAACATGCGCAATATCGAGCCGTTACTGCCCAGCAGCATCCCAAGGCTCAGAAACTGCACTATGTAACTCTTCCATCCGGGATGCGGCCGTGACGTTGCAGCTAACTATTGGCTGCGCATCCCGCTATGTACTAGCAAAACGGATATGAACCAGATATGAACACAACGGGTGTTTTAAACACGCATCATAGACTGGATAAAAATACTTTATAACAACCCTAATGCATGTGTGAGGACCAATGACCAAACTTCTCCAAGTTTCTGTTTGCAGCGAGGCACCAGGCAGGGCTGCCCGCTCCCCTTCACTTTTTGCCATTTTCATTGAACCACTAGCAGCCGCTATAAGACAGGACAGAGATATTAAAGGGATCCCCGGCAAAAATCTAGAACATAAAATAAGTCTCTACGCAGACGACGTACTGCTTTTCCTCCAGAACTCATCAACATCTCTCTCCCAGACAATCACATTGATCAATAAATTTTCAATGATATCTGAGTACTCTATTAACTGGACCAAGACTACATCTTTATCTGTTAATTGTACTTTACAAAATATCCCTAACACCACAATACAGTCTGGTAATATCAGATATTTAGGAATAAATATTTCTCCACAACTTTCAGAGTTAATAAAGTTAAATTATGTCCAGCTATTAAAGTCAATAGAGGAAGATCTCACGCGATGGAAGCACTTACCCATATCACTCATGGGGAGAGTTGCTACCATCAAAATGATGGTTCTACCGAAAATTAACTACTTGTTCTCAATGATACCCACCAAACCTTCCTCCAGTTGGTTTAAGTCACTGGACTCTCACATTTCCAAATTTCTTTGGAAAAACAAGCCATCACGTATCAGTTTAAAAACCTTACAACAGGTAAAAGACCGGGGAGGGTTAGACTCACCCAATTTCAATTATTATTTCCTAGCAAATAAGCTACAATTTATTTCCAAATGGCTGAAACCTACCCATCTAGATGAACCGTGGCTAGACACAGAACAAGCATTATGTGAGGATCTGGATGTCTCTGATTTGCCGTTCATCGGTTCAGCAGTCAGATCTCATAAATGCTTTAAAAGTATCAACATCTGCTCTACTCTGAAAGCATGGTGGGAATTCCTGAAATTAACCGAGTCTTCTATTATTCCATGTAAACTCACACCCATCTGGAATAACCTGGATATTTTACAAAACAAGAAAATGATTAATTTTGTGCATTGGAAGGATAAAGGAGTAAAACAATTACAACATATCATTGAAAATGGAAAATTCCTGTCATTTAATACACTTACCTTACAATACGGGATCAGTAGTACTAAATTCTTAGAATACCATCAACTTAAATCTATATTAAGCAAAAAATATACCTCTAACCAACTGATCTTGCAGACTCCGGTCAGGGTAGCAGAATTCCTGAATCTCTCTATCCCCAAACTACTGTCGAAAATATATAGATTATTATTAAAACTGGATGATTCAATTTCCCTTCCAACTTCGAAGTGGGAGGCTGACTTGTCCAGAACCCTTAACCAAAACACATGGACACAGATATGTTTAAACACGTTCCTAATGACTAAAAACTCAAATATACAGTTGATACAATTCAAGGTTTTACACAGAGTACATTACACAGGACAGAGGATGTTCAAGATGGGTCTGTCACCTTCAAATATTTGTTTGCACTGCAATGAGAATACAATAGACAATTATCTTCACGCCTTGTGGTCTTGTCCACCTGTCCAGAGGTTTTGGCTTCAGGTATGTGATGACCTGTCAACGTGGCTCAGGTGTAACTTCCCTGCAAGCCCCACACTGTGTTTACTGGGGGACTTGGATGAGATCAACACGGTAACCAACTATGCACATATGATACTTACTGTATTATGTATTGCAAAGAAAACTATCTTGGTAAACTGGAAATCCAAAAATAATCTGAGCATTAGCCAGTTTAGGAATTTCTTAGTAGACCATATCAGTATTGAGACGATGTCTGCCTCCTCTAAGAACCAGTTAGATGAATTCCACTCCCTCTGGTCCCCTGTGATTAGCTCCATCACTTAACGTTGGTGTAGGAGAGCGGCCTCGGCGATGTGGGGGTTGGGTGCCGGCGAGTGCTTGATGGCTATGGATCCCTGGCGGTTGACTTGGGGGGGGGGTCTGGGCTGCCTCGCCGCTGGGGCGGGGCTGTATCCAGCCCGATGGGGGGCATGAGGGTCAGCGGTTGGGGCTGCTCTGCGGCGGTGGGCGGGTCGCTGGTGGGGCCCTGGCCGGTGGCTGTCGGCTGGCGCCGGGTGGCCGGTGTCGTCCCGGGGCGGGGGGGCGGGGGGCCCTGGGCCCCGGTGCTCCGGGGTGGCCCCTGCCTCCGGGGCCGGGGGACCCCGGCTTGGCGCTGGGGGGGGGGGCCGGCGGGACGTGCCTCCTCTGGATTTGGCCGGTCCTCACGACCTGGTGACGTCTAGTCACTGCGCCGGGGCGCCTCTGCTGTGTGCGTGCGGGTGTGTGTGCTGGTGGGGGTGTGTGTGTGGTGGGGCTGGGGGGTGTATCGTTGTCGTGTCTGTGTCGGGATGTGGGCATCCGGGATGTTGGTGTCGCGGGAGCGGCCATGTGGGGGGTGTGGATTTCCCCTGTGCTTGTCCTGCGTGTGGGGCTCTGGGGGTCGCGGACGGAGCTGCGCTTTCCGCCGGGGTGCTTGGTTTTCGGCGGACCCGTGGTCATGTCGTGTCGTATCGATGTTGGGGTGTCTGGCGTGGCTGTCGGGGTGTGGGGTTTTGTCCATATCGTTCAGCTCTAGTGTGTGGAGGTGGGGGGTTGCGGGGTGGCCGGGTCTTTTCCACGCCGGGTGCCTGTCCCGCCTGGCCACTGTGTCGGTTGGGGCTGGCCTGCGCTGGTGGTCTCGTACGGGTTGGTCTCGCGTGGTCCGGGGGCTGGGGGCGGTGGACTTGTGGCGTGGGGGGGCTGGTGGCCCCGCGGTCCCCGTCCTTGGTATGTGTGGGTGGGTGTGTGACTGGAGGGGGGGCGTGAATGCGGTTGTGTGTGTGTGTGGCTGCCTGTGGGGGGTGTGGAGATGGGTGGGTGGGTGGGGGTGCATGGATGATGGGTGTTTGGGTGCGGGGGTGGTGGTGCATTGGTGGGGTTTGTGTGTGTCAGGTTGGGGGGGGGGGGGAGGAAAGGGGGAGAAAAAGAAAAAGAAAAAAAAAAAAAAAAAAAAAAAAATAGCAGCTCTGCGTGCCTCTTGGGGGGTTTGCGAGGCCTGGGGATGTTGGGCCGGTGACTCTGGCCCCTCCGCCGACCCTTTCCGCTTCCGTCCCTTTTCCCCCCTCCCTGGCCTGGCGTGGTCGAGCGCCCCCAGGGGCTGAGGCTGGCCCCTCTGTGCTGAACGCCGGACGCCGGGCCGTGGGGGCGGCCATGCCTGCCCTTTCTGCCCTGGGGGGATCCCGGGAGGCAGGGGTACCTAATGCCGGTAACGGCTCTTCTTCCAGGGGGGAATTCATACCCCCCTGGTCTCCCTTCCCAAGACCCCCCCCCCCCCCCCTGCTCTACCTCACACACACACACGTAGGGTTTTGGGGAGGGAGCGTGTCAAGCGGGCGTGGTGAGGGAGGGCACCAAAGTGCCTTTGCTTGCCACGTCTAGAGGCAGCCTGCTCCCCAGTTTTAACCACACTTAGACACCTAAACACATAAAATAACAACAGCTCACAACCACTTCTGAGGGGCGGGCCATATAGTGTGTGGTAGGAGGGAGGGGCCGGTTGGGGGGGACATGCCCCCTACGCGACCCCACTCCCGGCATGACTTGGCACTGCCCCTTAGTTTTAACTGCAAACAACACACATCTTACACACACAGTCATGAGTGGGGAGTGGGGGGGGGACAGGGTCCTTTCATACCCCGGTCTCCCGGGCGCTACTGGGGGGAGGGGGGACAGTGGCTACTTCACGCGCCAGTGGTTAAGGCTGGCTGCATTGCGGGGGATCTGCTGGCCTGGGGGATGCCTGGCCTGCTGCGTCCGGGGGTGGGGGATGGGGGGGGGTGGTGGGGGGGGGAACGTGTTGGGGGCTTGGAACTCGCGGCTCCTTCCCCGGCCCGAGCTACCACTCAGGAGGCACGAGGGCATGGGCAAGAGTGAGGTGGGTATGTGAGAATAATGAATGAGAGTGTGAAAGAGGAAATGTGGGAGGGAGGAACTTGGGCTGGAAGAGGGAGGAGATGTGGGTAAGTGGTTGAAGGAAAGGGGGATGGAGGAAGGAGTGGCATGCTCGTGAGTGTCTAGTAGGGATGGTCGTGAGGGGCTGAAGGAAGGAAGGGCGGGAGTGTGATAGGTCAGAGGGATGGGCGGGGCTGGACATGTAAGGGGGGGGACTGTATGGGGTATTGGGGGTATAGGGAGGTGGGGGCGTATGTGTGGGGGGGGTGGGGAGGGGTTGGTGCAGTTATGTGGGGGGAGTGCATGTGTGTGTTAGAGGGTATGAGGAGGTGGGGGTAGGTGTGGACGGTAGAGGGAGGAGAGTGCTGGGGGTGGAGAGAGGAGTGAGTGTGGGTATGTAAGGTCAGAGAGCGGAGTGGGTGGGTGTATGTGTGTGTGGGGGGGGTACACGGAGGTGTTGGGTAGGGCTGGGCGGTGTGGGCGGAGGTTCGTACCTCGGTATTCGTGCCGGGCATCTTGGTGTCGGTGCGGTGCGGTGTGGCTGCGGGTTGGTTGGGGGCCGGGCGCTTTGGTGGGGGGGTGCGGTTTTGTTTGTGGCTTCCGGGGTTTTTTGTGCGGGGCGGGCGCAGGGGGGATCTGTATCTTGTATGTGGTTGCTCTTGCGGTATTGATGTCTTGGGTGCCTGTGTCTCGATGTGGGGGCGGCGACGGTATATCTTTCAGCCCCAGTGTTGGGGTAGGTGTGTGTGGAGTGTGTGTGTGAGCGTGGTGGCGGGGTAGGGGGGTGGGAGAGGTGGTGGCGCCCTGGTGTCAGGTGTATGGGGCAGGGACTTTGGGGTGGGGGCTGGCCTGCCCTGGGGGGCGTCGTCTGGGGGGTCCGGTCCTCCTGGGTTTCGGTTGGGCCGCCCGGGTCCGGGGGGGGGGTGGCTGCTCCTGGGCGCTTGGGCCCTGGGCCCGGCGCTGTCTCCGCTCCGGGGGGACGCCCGGCGCCCGGTGGGGTCGGCAGCTGCTGGTCTTGGTCCGCTGGGGCCTGGGCCTCCAGACTGCGGGGGGCTCCGGCTGGGGCCGCCTTTTGCCGCCCTTCGGGGGATGCATGTCCGCTCTTTGGGGGGGGGGTAGCTGGGATCTGGGCCTCTGGGTGGCTGCTGGGGGCCTGGGTCGCGAGCCTTGCGGGCTTCCTCCTCCTTGCAGAGACGAGGCTGCATCTGCATGACTGTATCACCACGGAGCACCCTTTATTATGCATGTTGACACTGTGACACTGCTTCCCATTGCGATGACTAGGTCGTACCTCTTCTCTACTTCCCATTGCGCTGACTAGGTTGTACCTCTTCTCTGCGTAGTTCTGCGTGTGTTTGTATGATCTGAGGATATTTAAGCCACCTGCAGGTCCTCCTGTAGGGGATTGCTTGTTTTGTTTTCCAACAGAGACCTTGGTTGTTTAGGGATCGCGGTACAGAGGTACCAGTGAACTGTGTAAGTGGATTCATGTTTTCTCTTCTCTCTCTCTTCCTCTTCCTTACTCCTCTCTCTCTGTTTCACTTTCTATCATTACCTCTATTCACTTTCATTTCTCCCTTGTCAGGCCCAGCAGTATGAAATGGAATGGCGTAATAGACAAATGTTTAAATAAAGAAATAAAATGAATAAACATGATATCAAGTGGAGCCTTATGTTCATAAAGCTCCGCTTGATAAAGCAAAACTGTTCAACAGAATAAAGCAATCAGATTTCCATTCTGCTTGCTTCGATGCTGGACAGGACAAGTAAAAAAAAAAAAAAAAAAAAAAAAAAAAAAAAAAAAAAAAAAAAAACACGCATCATGTTGGATTCAGTAAAGAAACGCAAGGAAACATTACCAGAGGAAGAGAGGAAAAGAAAGAGAGGAAGGGACAGAACAAGAGTTAAGATAAGACTGTCTTTTACTGGCTGGAGTGAATCACAGTACAGGTACGATACAAGAAGGATGCTAGTTTAGCTGCTGATAGGGGGCACGCCACTGAGAAAGTTGCAAAAAGTTGTGTTGCGGGTCTTTAAAACTCAAATTCCACCAACAAGCTCTGCCAACTTTAGCATAATATCCAAATCATACCCCCATATGCAAATGCAACAAAAATTTTTTTAGAGTTTATTAGTTCGTTAGCACATGAAATATTACCTTCAAGACATCTTCTCAAAATGTAAAGGCTATGTACAGCGCATGCAAATACACAAAGTATTTAGTATGAGTGGGGGTGTATGACAAACTTTTTGACTGTCATGAAACATATTTCTTCGGTAACAAAGTTACTTTACCTGAGAGGTCTGGCATGTGCATTGCCTGCTTCAACATAAGGATGAAGGTAGTCCTTAATGTAAAGGTCAGCCGCACTGTTGGAATGAGTGCAGATCAGGACCCTGTAGACACACACACACAAAAAAAAGTTAACAATGAACCACAATAAACAGGTGCAGCTACATTTGGCAGTTAAGATCTCAACTTTCTAAAATCATCCACAGAATGTACAGCCATCCACATGCTGTAAACGGATGCAGAGCAGGGATCACCAAACTGGGCCGCTTAGGCCAGGTCCTGCAGGTTTTAGATGATCCCCTGCTGCAACACACCTGAGTCAAAGGACTGGCTCATTAAGTCGCTGGTGACACAAGCTGTTGAAGAAACATTCAAAATCCGCTGTTCCATTTCTGAACTGTTTGGGCTTTTTTGGCCAAACTGGTTTGCAAATCCTTCTAACAGCATACTTCTTTAACATCTAAACTTCATTGTATAATCTCATTTTTAGTAATTCACAGTAAATGCATCTGTGGAAATTTAATCTTGTACTTAATCAAAACACATTTTCATAAACTGCTCCTTTCTTCAATGAGCCAAATTCCGGATATCACCCATTTAATAATTAATGAAGTACGTTTAACTGTTATGTAAAGTGCTTCCAAACCTTCCAAAACGGTAAATGCAACAAGAACAGTAGAGCCGGAACTGTAAATTCATACAACTGAAAGAAGCTTGACTGTCTTTTCAATTGCATACTTATACATCAGTGGAACATCATACTGACAGATTTCAGAAAAAAAAAAGCCTCTGGCATTGAGAACAACGACATCTGAACCCCAGTAGAGTAGGATAGATCCAATATGATGAGCTGGTAGGATCAGTCCAGAGGGTTTACCCTCCCCTTGGCTTTTAAAACATCTATAATTCATCTACAGAGCAAAAATTAAATGTATTCAGAGTGAAATCAGGAATAAATATCACAACGCATTTTTCAAACACCCCCTTTTGATGTTACATATATACACACTGTTCTCCTTCATCGAAAAACAATGTGTCTGTTAGGGGATGTGGTTCGAGATATTGCATTCATTTTTTTATGAGAACCAGGGAACGGTTTCTGCGCTGGTGCTACATCACTTTGCTTCTAACTCAAGAAAATGCAGAATTTCCAGCAGATATCTGCACAAGTGGGGGAGGTCATTAATGAAGAAAGATGCCTGCTGAAGAAAAAAATCTTGCAATGTTTCATTGTTATGCGACATAGCGTGGCCCACTGAATTGACATAATTTGAAGTAATGCATTATGGTTCAAATGGACTTCACATTTAGACCAAAGAAATGAATTGTAATCAAACCAACCATGTGCATCAACAAAAAATGACACAAATTCATCTAAATGATCGGCATGCTTTCCCCTGAAGTGAAGGAGCATGCTAGAAAGCATTTTTAGCAACTCAACAGAAACCTAAACACTATACGGAATCAAATTTTATTTACAAAGCATATTTCATGCATGAGTAGCACAAAGTGGTTTACAAATTAAACTACGTTTGCATACTGAAGACTTTAAAATAAAACGTGCCAGTTTTTGTACTTTGGTAATTGTACATAAGAGGTCAGCTATAGCTATATTTCTTAAGCATTTTGTCAGTGGAGAGCCCAGTACCGAGTGTCCCCATCCTCACCAAGCTACAAGGACTGGATCTACTGTAGGACAGAAGTGTCGTCCACCTCCAAAAAAGAGGTACCTCAAACATGTGTTGGGTGCACACAAACATGAACACACACAGGCAGGGCTTAAATGTAATCGTCTGCCAAAAACTGATTAAACAGCCGCGTGTTGTGTTGTGTTGTGTAGTGTGTGGGCCGTGGTTAGGGGAAAGGTAGGGGGGTCAGGGTTAGATTTTACCGGGCTCTCATGGGTGTGGTGGCGGTGTCGTGTAGTAAGGTCGGTAACAACATGCCTCTGGCTTCCAAGCTGCAGCTAGACCTTACTCGCTCCCATGGCTGTAGCTTTTGGCAGACGATCACATTTTGGCACAACAACGGCAGCCGTGCAGTAGTTTGTGTAAGAAACTGAGGGAGCGCACACTAGTTGCATTACAGAGACTTCACAGGCTTGATTTCGACTCAGTTTCAGACTTGTAAACAATGTTTTTTTTTTTTTTTATTTATCTTGTCATAGTCTCTCTGTCTGATCCTGTGTCTGCTGTCCGTGTTGACAGCTGTAATCTCCCGAGACGTCACGCAGAGATAATATATCAGACACAAAATATGCTGTCTGCCTGCTGCAAGAATTATAACAGGAGAAAAACAAAGGTTTTTCTGCAATTAGCAAACACTGGTCATATGTTCAAGTAGATCTGAAACTGAAAAATAAGAATACATGTCATGCACAGACCTGCTGTTCTCCTGGCGAAGGATGTGCTTAACAGCCTGAGCCAGGGTGAAGGTCTTCCCGGTACCATAGGGCCCGATGATAAGGATTGGGGGCAGGTGGACAGAGACAGGCGTGGTGATGGCCAGGATGGCCTCTTTCTGCTTGGCATTCAGACGAGGATCCAGCTGCTCATCCCACTGCCTGAAGGCAAAGAGGAAACGGAGACATTGTGGACGGTATATACACATCAATCAAATATTTTGTTTCTGACTAGCCACTTTAAAACACTGTACACAAAAACTGATTTTAATGTCTAGGTACATAAATCTATGTTAATGAGGGGGGCGGGAAAGGAATCCTGATAAACACTAAATCTGAAAAAACCCTCAACATTTCAGATCATGGATAAGTTATAAGCGCCTGAATAGTTTTTTTTTATTGTTCTTTGTGGTGTCTTTTGGCCTTGGCCTCTGCATTATTCTCTTAATTGCAGGTTTGGCATTTACATATTTCAAGCTAAACATGACACAGGGCCTGTTGATCAGGTCAACTCAAGTCATTGTGTGTTACATTTAACTGTTAACACTTGTCCATATTCATCACAGAGGAGATTAAACCACCAATACAACATGAATGCTCAAGTCGAGGGTGCACTCCTTTAAGAGGAGCAGCACACATTAATCGTAATACGGGTGTGGGTGAATTAGGGATGGGCGATATGGACTAAAAAATGTATCACAATAATTTCTCTTATTTATCACGGTAACGATACGTGACGATAAAAACGTCACTTATCGGCAAAATATTTTGTATTATAAATCTGTTACTAAATTCTGTCTTGAAAGCCCAACAAAATACTAGAAGCCACGAAACCATATCAATTAAGTTCAAGTAGTGCACCAGTATTGCAAAACTGTAGTGACACCAATCAAACAAGTCTGAAATATGAGAGACCAAATTCCACATTTATTCAAATGATGCAAACAGCAAAACTAACTTGGCTTATTAAAAAACCAAAGTAGTGCAACTGCAAACAACGTAATAAATTGTCATCTCAAGATAAAAACAATAAATTCAAATTGTTATTGTGGGGAATTTCTTTGACGATATATCGCACTCGATAAAATATCGCCCATCCCTAGGGTGAATGTAAAAAACACATAAATGAGAATTCTACGCAGAAACTTGTTCAATTATTTGAGTAAAATCAAACTTAAAAACATACAAATTCCAGCAGCTTTTTCATTCTGCCCCTTTCTCACTGATTTGTGAGCAAAGCAAATTCTTGTCCAGAGAGGTCTCAACTGACGAGAACTATAAGTCCCAAATGTATTCACCAACAAGTGTTTGATCACAAATGCATATTGTAACACCTAATGGCTACGGCCAAAATGACTGCAACCTTGTCTGGATACTTAAACAATAAAAGCATCAGAAGGTGGTTCAGTAAGAAACCTGGATTGTGAATAAACACAGCACAAAACCAAGATTGACTTCGAAGTTACAATATTACAGTATTCATGACCAAGTGAGTTATTGTGTAGTGCATCTGTCTCTAAGCATCACTGTCCTCATTATGATCCTCCGAAGCTGTGAATCCACATCGTATGAGTGAACTGTGTATACAGTATAAGGCTTCTTTAGTTTTCATATGATCAACAAATCACACCCAACACAGTATCAGTCTGAATGTAAATGGCCATTTTCACTTGTTTTGTGGCCATTTCTGACGTTCTGTCATATTTACAAACTGGCAGTAAACATGACATCAACAAGCTCCGCACTCTTTGTTCTTAAAGGTGCCATGACATCAAATTTCACTTTTCTTGGGTTTTGGGGGGTATAATATGATGTGCTGTGCACTGATGAGGGCATGTGAATGTCGCAAACTTCTGTCGCAGCACTAAAGGAGAAAACCACAACATTGTCATTACCTATAAGTTTATTTATTTTCTAAATGCTGTCTTGTCTGATAAACATGCGTTCACTGTCTGAAGTGCCCATGTTGCTAACAGATAGCCTCTTAGCGAACAAACCTAGCACCCGGCAGGTGACCCAGTTTTTCAAATTAAGGTTGTAGCCAATCAAAAATTAAGTAATCTTGGTCTCTAATAATATTACTATTTCTACTACTACTACTGTATTATTATCACTATTATTTTGCTGTTATTGACAATGATTTTATTATTGCTATCATTGCCATTAAAACTGCTTTATCACCACCATATAATGGAATAATTTATCTTTTTTGTGTTTGCCTTTATTTTAGTTTTCATAAATAGTGTGTTCAGACAAAAACGTGATTTGGGCGTCAAGGGCGTCAGGTTTACATGCAAAGTCAAAGGCTGACGCGCGCGTAGGAGGTGTCGAAAACCCTGCAGTGTGTCTAGAGCAGTGTTTCTCCATCCTGGTCCTCAGGGACCCCTGCCCTGCTGGTTTTCAAGACATTCCCACTTCAACACACCTGACTCAGTTGAATGGCTCGTTAGCAGCTTGCAAAGAGCTTGATGAGCAGCTGAGTTGATATGAATCAGGTGTGGTGGAGTTGGAAACCTGGAAAACATGCAGGGCAGGGGTCCCTGAGGACCAGGATTGAGAAACCCTGGTCTAGAGGCATTTTGCACGTCCAGTTTTGAGATTTTCAGTGTTCGGCAAGCGTTTCACGCGTCAAGGGCGGCAGAAAAATCTGAACTTTCGCGTTTTGACCAAGGGGAAAACTCCACTGAAGAACAGTGAGCCCACTTCCGTGTTGCACAAAAATTGTAATTCTTGATCCACTAGGAGCTCCAAAACAGAGCAATTCCCTAAAAACTCCCATGTTAAAAAGAACAACTTCACAGCAGAAATAAACATGTCTGGTTCAAAAAATTATTTTAGGTTTAACAGGTCAAGTTTACCTTCATGTCAACTGTGAGGGGGGTGAATTTTTTTTTATAACTCATCTGTTTTTAAATCTTGAAATTACACATAATTAGGGGTGTGTCCTTTTCTTTTCATCGGCTGGCAGACCGGAAGCCCGGCCTACCAGCCGATGGCTAACTTTTAGCTCCTTGTTTGCTCTAAGGTCTCAATCTGCAGCAAAGTAGCAAAATGGTGGTTTTAGTCAGCTAATAGCAAGTCTAAAAATGCCTTACCTTTATCCCGCCGCTTGGGAGGCTAATCTTCATTAGCTCCTGTGAGATTGGAGTTAGCTCAGCTTGCATTTAGCCCAGAGTACTTCACGGTCAATCACATGCACTGAGGCCGCGCTGTGCCCATTTTAGTATGTTCCGGGAGTGACGACACATGACACGGCAAGATGGTGACGGTGGGACACGCCCAACTGGCTTCACTTTGCTCTATTCAGATGTAACCAGGTACTACGTCCATCCCCATTAAAGCAACCCTTACCAATGTTGAATTCTTACACTATATTCTGAATAGGGTAAAATGCTATGGATGAGATAATGGAACTCTGAAATACAAGACAGACCCACCATTAATCAAAATAAAGTATTATTCCAATCTCTAAATATTCAATGAAAACTCCAACCAATGCTTGAAGTGGGGTGCACCCCTAGGATTGGCCAAGGGACCTGCCTGGCTAGCCTGGTACACCAGCCTGACTGACGCCATTGCCGTGTATCTCATGCATGGCGTTAGTCAGGCTGGTGTACCAGGCTACCTGCCTGGCAGACCTTTGCTTCTGCATTGGGAAGCAGGGGGAATGAGGGGGTGTGTCTTAGGAGTGAGGCAGGACTGTTTATATTCAAATAATCCTGCTGTCCTTAATGCGAGATCAGTAAGGGTTGCTTTAATGGTCTGTGATCTTGAAGCGGGTCGTCAACCAATCAGAGTGTCTCAATGTCATGGCGCAGACACACATGACAGGACGGGAAACACCAAGAAGAACCAGGGGAATCTCCCCACACTCTGAAGACAGAGGAGGATAAACTGTGATCTGCGTCCTGTCCCAGTTTCTGAACGGCGGTTTGATGACCTCATATGCCTATGGAATTTACTGGGCTTATAATCCTGCCCCGCATCGGGACAGCGGGTTGTTAAACTGGGCCGGATCAGAAAGCTGAAAGCGCCCCTCGTCAGCACGCAGCTCCTAGACTGAATTGTGAAACTCATCAACTCAGAACACCTCAAAATCATCTGTTGAACCAGACACGGAGCAGAGACGCCCTATGACGACGTTCCCTAGCTTTGTTTGTCACATACAGCCGAGCTGCTCTCTCTACTGCATCTGCCATTGTGCAAACAGACCGGTGACAGGGGAAAAAAAAGGAGGTTTCTCCCGACAGGCGTCGAGCGCGCCTTGGATGGACAAACCTCAACATGCGTCGGGGACGTCAAGACGCTGGGAATCAAGCGTCTGACTTTTTAGTGACAAATCGTCCAACTTTGGGCGTTAGGTGCGTTTTTGACACCCAAATCGCGTTTGGTCTGAACACAGCGTTACTTTTGTCCCTGTAAGAAATGCATTTGTGTGTGTTGATTATTGCATTTTCTCCATTGTCATTTGCCTATATGCTCACCCTTTTGTTTTGCTTTCTCCATTTTGTGTTAACATGTCACATCCACTCACCATATGTGTATACCCCAAACCATACCCTCCACCTCCTTTGAAAAAAGTGATGTCATTTTTCTTTGGAGGACTGACGTATGCAGCGATATCAACTACATGAAATAGTGTATACTGCTACGTCCTCACTCCTTTTAGCATCATCTTAACTGTTGGACAAACTTTGAGAACCACACATCATGTTTATTCACTAACCGGCTTTACATTAAACTTTTCAACTTAATCCGTCACACTCTGCTATGATGCAACATCATACGAAAAAAAAAAGAAAGGGAAAAAAGGTAGGGGAAAAAACTGACACTCCAAAATTTAAGTAGTGCAGGATAAGATAATGCAAAATGTAAAAAGACAGGTACACTAATGTTGACATTCAATCAACTACCACGAAGAAACACTGGGCTCAGACTTGTTGTAAATTCATTCTTTGGTAGGCTTTTTTGTGAAACTCCCTCACTTATCCAAAATCCAATTAAAACAAAAGTCAACATGAATGCTATTCTGGAGCCCAGATAAAGTAGCAGCCAAGAAAAGCCCGAGGGATTATATAAGACTTCGGCTCTTGTCAATAAAGATTACTGCCTCACTTCGCTCACCTGTCTAACTTCAGAGAGAGATATGTAAAGCTGAAGGGAGATGAAAGCATTTCTGAATGGCCAGCAAGTCAGCAAGGTGAGGGATATTCACTCAAGACTCGAATTGAGGTCGTGTCCCCGTGTGACGGTATTTGTCAAACTAATATGATGAGCAGGTATTAAAGAAGTTTCTGCATAATAGACATTTTTTCGGGATAAGCTGCATTTACTGTATAAAATGTGTGTATATGAAAACATTAGGGCTGTGTTAAATGATTATTTTTTTAAACGATTAATCTATCGATTATTTTTTCGATGCATCGATTAATCTAACGATTCACTTTTTCAGCTCGATTCGATTCGATTATCGATTATCTCCTCATAAATTGACAGACAGCAATTTATATATGCTGATATAGATATATAAAATGTAAAAAAGAACATGAATAAAAAGGCAGTGGGAGCAGCAGCCTGTCATGGACTTTTTCATGAACCAACAGAATGTAAAATTTATGTTGAAAACACAGCGGACTGAAAAACAGGCTTTTAATTCTTTCATTTACATGAAAATAATTATAAAAAAAAAAGTCATTATTGAAATAATATGATCATGTAAACTGGGAGGATTTAAGCTAAGACAGATAGGCTATTATTTTCCAACAAAAGATAATGAAGATAAGTAAACATTCAGAGTTGAACATTATATTGAACATGGGTCTAGCTTCCAGAAAAAGCGCATCTTCATCTTTACTCTGTTAATGCTAAATACGGGTGCCAATCACTTGGAAATTAAATGAAAAATTCTTTATTTATCCCAGAAGTGACGACACAATACTATTACCAACAGATGAAACACTAATATGAGGTTGAGAATGTGACTTTATATTCAGTCAGAGACGAGACAGCTCCCGGCATTAGCTGTAGTTCACACCCACGGCCAGCAGATGGAGGTCGTGCTTCATGCTGACCGTCTCAAACAGGCCTGACGTGTCTGAAGACATGGCGTCCATCTCACGGAAGTGTCTCATGTCTCATTAGGCTTCGGATTCGCCATCCCTAATATATAGTTATACCTTCGAAAAACGAGTGTGGGCCTTCACTGCCTTACACTTTAGAAACTTGGAAGAGCCACTCGCGGAGATCGCGCCGCCATCTTTGTTTTCGTCTGAAGTCGCATGGCGCCGCCATCTTTGTTTTGGTCCGACGACGCATCGGTACGCATATTTTGCGTCGACGTATTTTTTGCGTCGACGTAATCGGTTACGTCGACGAATCGTCCCAGCCCTAGAAAACATTTTCACCATTTTTTTGTTTTATATAATATAATACTATTTTTTGGGGAGGTAAAATCAGATCCAGATTTGCTGCTATTCATAGATGAGCATTTTTTAATTTTATCATGTTTAAATGATTATTAGTGCACCCTCCATCCTTTACACACACTCCAGAGAATAACAGGTTTTAAGCATTTTTTTTTCATAGCAATGACTTAGCAGTAAATGAGCAACAGAACATTGTAGCAATGCCTAGTGGGGCTAATTCACCCTGGCCATTTGGCAACTTATTTGCAGAATGAAAACTGATGACTTTACCAGCTGGCATTTTCTACGTCCAATTTACAAGCGATGTCTATCTGGTGAAACAGTTTACTAAGAATCCAGCACCCCAGGACACACACTTTCATTAGGCATTTCAAAACTTTACAAGAAATATTGTTGCTATCAAGTCACATGCAGCCTCTACAGATACAGCAAATCTACAAATGCTTGGCTGGGGAACTAAATAAATTAATAAAAACAGGCTGGGTAGATGAGAGAATCTATTCATAAAAGCAACAACCCTTCTTCCATTTAACTCAACTTTTCAGTTTCTTTGAGAAGCTTTTATAAACGCAACGAAAACCAAATTTATGAGTTTTTAGACAAATATTTTACAGAGCTACCAATGTGAAAGTCCTATAAAACTGGCACACATTTCTGTTTCTACTCTGCAATCTGTAGCAGCAGTACGGAAGAGTATTACAATGTAGAAAAAAAAAAATAGAATTCTGTGAAAAAAAAAAAAGTCAGAATTGTGACTTTCTTTTCCAAATTATTTAAAAATACATTTAAGATTTTTTTTAAATTTCTTAAAAAAAAAAAAAAAAAAAAAAAACATCAGAATTTTGGCTTTTTCATCTGAGCTCAGACAGTGATATCAGAGACGGCCCTACTTCATCAGTTTTTAAACAAATCAGCTCATGCATACGCAATTGTGCACATGGTTGAATACATACCTGTTGGGGCTCCAGGGGATGGTGGGTACCAAGCCAACATCAGGGAAAAGGATGGTGTTATCTTTGATGCGATCCAGGGCATAGTGCATCTCACATAATGGCAGTCTGTTCAGCTGAAACTGGAGCTCCACCTGGCACAGAGGCAAAAGCAACACCTTACTGATCTATGCATCTACAAAGTCAATCATTTCTATATCATAAGCAATTCAATGCTCAACGACTCAGTGCAACACTTGGGATTCATACAGCATTTTTACAGTAAACTGTGTCAGCAACGTTCTGAATAAAATGACAATCAATGGTCTCTGGTTCAAGCAGGGTTCTCAAAATTACTTATAAAGAACCTATATTTATCAAAAACAACAAATACATCACATCTGCAATGTTTGTATCAGTACAATGACATAAAATGTTAACTGAAAATTAAATTCTAAATCTAAACCAAATCCCAACTATTTGAGAGATTTTTTTCTGTCCACTCATGTTCTGTACGGCCTTTGTCACACCTGCACAGGTGAAATGTGACAGAATGTAACTTAAATCAACATTTCCATCAACAGTTCTTTGTAATCCTTTATTTTATGTAAAATGTGCACATCAAGAAAACCTCTTTTTAAATGCTTAGCAAAGTATTGTAGGAAAGAGTAAACCACAAAAAAGTACATTTAGAAGTCTGTGATGCTTTTAAATTGGGAAAATTGAAAAAAGAAATAATGGGTGTCAAAATTGAAAATGATCAAAATTACGTCATGATCTCGAGTCAAAAAGGATCAACGAGTCCCGTCATTTGTTGAAACTTTGTTCATTATATACTTTACAAAAATGTTTTGATCTCTGGCTGCTGGCTTTGTCAATGCTGATGAAAAGCACCGAGCACAATATTGTTTGTTTCAAACACTTGACTTCATGCCATTAAAAGACCTATTTTGTTATTGAATTTTTCAGTTGTTTGCTCAAACATTTAATGAATAAAACTAATGATCGGAGACTTGACAAGCCTAAAAGTGGCATAGACTTGTGTGCTGTAAAAAGAAGAAAAAGAAAAAAGACAAAAATCTACAATTGAATCAAACTGTGATCCTAAAAATTGAAAATCAAATCAAATCGAGGATTTGGAGAATAGTAACACTCCCAGAAAAAATCATAAACTTTTAAAAAAGAAAACACAGCACAAAAATAAAAAACTGGGTAAAAGAAATGTTAAAATGATGCAAAATAAAAAGAGAGGGGGAAGCCAGCAACATGGAACCAGAAATGGCAAATACAAGAGTAAGTTTTAGATATGCAAAGGGTTGATGAGGGCTTGAAGGCTTTTGGAAATAAAATCCTACGAAGGAGACGGAGAAATAAAATTATGGTGCGCAGGCAGACAGGAGAGGCATATTCAGGAGAAAAAGGAGATCATTCTCCCCCAGTGATGGAAAGAGGGTTGTTTGATAACAGAAACACAGCGACAGCGTCTTGTTCGCCTTCCCGAGTTTTTATTTTACCAAGCCATGCCATCTATTTGCCAGACTTTTATAAAAGAACGTATTAATAGAAGCTGTCAAAACACTGCATGGTCAAAACAAAAGTCGCCGCCCAAAAATAAAGTTCATGCACTAATATTTCATTGGACCGCCTTTAGCTTTGATTACGGCAGCATTCACTGTGGCATTGTTTCGGTAAGCTTCTGCAATGTCACAAGATTTATTTCCATCCAGTGTTGCATTATTTTTTTTACCAAGATCTTGCATTGATGATGGTAGAGTCTGACCGCTGAGCACAGCCTTCTCCAGCACATCCCAAGATTCTCAATGGGGTTCAGGTCTGGACTCTGTGGTGGCCAATGCGTGAAAATGACCTTCTTCCGTTGCTCCAGAGTCAAATCTTTTCGCTCCCTAGCAAACTGAAGCCTTTTTTCCTGGTTAGCCTCACTGATTAGTGGTTTTCTGAAGGCTACACAGCTGTTCAGTCCCAATCCCTTGAGTTCCCTTTGCATTGTGCGTGTGAAAATGCTCTTACTTTCACTATTAAACAAAGCCCTGAGTTCTACTGTTGTTTTTTCTTCAATTTGATCTCACCAAACGTTTAAGTGACCATCGATCACGATCATTCAAGATTTTTTTTTTTTTTGGCCACATTTCTTCCTCTAAGACGACGGGTCCCCACTATCCTTCCAGTTTTTAATAATGCGTTTGACAATTCTGAACCCAATTTTAGCAGCGTCTGCAATCTCCTTAGATGTTTTTTGTGCTTGATGCTGCCAATGATTTCACCCTTCTCAGACAGACTAACATCTTTTCCACCACTACGGTATGTCTCTTTCCACATGGTTGTTTAGGAAATGAGACGAAACTCATTCAACCAGTTGAGGTTAAATAACTTGTTGCCAGCTGAAGGATAATCGCCCATGCAGTAATTATCCAATAGGAGGCTTGTACCTGCAGTCGTCCTCAAAATTATTCAATACCCTCAAATTAAAGAAGGAAAAAAAAAATCAGCTGTCAGTGAAATAAGATGAAACTGACAAAAGAAACAAAAGTTGAATGAAAATCATGACATAGATTTTGAATTGTGGTTTGAAAGAAACAAACAAAAAATAAAACAAGTAAACAAGCATGATGGGGCTCCGAAGCTGAAATTTAGTTGAGCAACATTTTGAGTCAATCACTGCAATCAGATGTTTTCAGAAAGACTTCTGCGCCTGTTGACAGGTATTTTGGTCCACTGTTCATGGCAAAGGCGCTCGAATGTGTCTGGGACAGTTTTTGGGTTTTTGTTGGTTTTTTTTGTTTTTTTATTTCCAACCACAATTCAAAAGTAATATTTTATTTCACTAAATTATAATTTTGCTCATTTTTATTAATGATTAGTTTCTTTATTTTCTTGTTATTTGAATAACTATTGTGAATTTAGTCTTTTCTTTAACTGGAGGGTATGAATAATGTTGAGGATTGTATGTGCTTAGTTAAATCCAGGTGGGGCCTTTTTTTTGGCCAGGCAGTGTATCTAATAGGCTGTGCAAAAAAACTGCATGTATAAAATCACATAACCTAAAAGGTCAGTTCTTAAAGTCTGAATTAACACCAAGTGGATGCAGCAGAAAAGTGGTACCACCTAGTTAAATGGGATGCATCCATACCTGTAATTCTCTGTCAGGTATCAGCCCCAACTCATCACAGCAATCCTTGCAGATCCTCAGGAAGATGTAGTCCTTGGTTTTCTCCTCAATCACAGCCTCATAGACGCGCTCTTTGACGCCAGGAGGCGGCTGGCTGCTGACCCCTTCCCGGCCCAGCGGTAGCAGCAGAACTGAATTTACCTTGGTCATCACTAGCCGCCCAGCCAGTGTGTCCTAACATGAGATTAACAGTTTAGGATGGCATGAGGAAGCTTTTAGGCTTCAAGCTTCACTGTAAATACAATTTCTTGTAGCCGAGTAAAAAGGCAGCATTTTTACAACAGCATGTGCAACTGAAACTTAGTTACCTCGGAAAGTGTTTCAGTAAGTTTGAAGCGTGCAAAGAGCTGTCCATTCTGAGCGTACTTGGCTCCAACGGAAATGCCAGTCAGCATAAAGCTAGTGACCAGCTGCAAGTTCACCTTGATGTTAAACCTGGGGGGAAACACAGACACTGGTTATGGATATTACTGAGGGCATAAGCTGACTAAAACAATGCCAGCAGATTATTTTGACAAGATTACTTCTGGGGGGAAACAAAGATTGGCCTTGCAGATATTAGGTGATAATTTAAGTACTTTTTGGGGGGAGGCAACATCAGTTCAGTCAAAGAACTATTTAAGATTCCCTCTGTGGTCTCAGTAGTATGTGAAATGATGAAACAGGAAGAAATTTTCATGTTGAATTCTGATGGATGATTGACATCTACAGATAAGTAAATGTATTCTCTATTAGGACGCAAGTGCTGTTACACAGCCAGAGGAGCCCTTAAGGTTTCTTATAATGGCTTTGCATCAGCTTTATGACGAGTGGCTCTATGAGAGTCCTTCACAGGAGACAGCAACTCTGCAGTCTCCTTCAACGCTCACTTTAGATCTGACCTTCTTATACAAAAAAACAAAGAGAAAGGCAGTTTCCATGAAGCAAGAAATGAAAAATGAAATTATTCAGGATCATTCAAACAAAAAGTCCATAAATTTGGTTGTATTTAATAAATTCAGAATGTGTTTTATGACTGGTCGTCAAGCTCACATGCAAAGGAATTCACCTTTTACGATAAAGCACCTGCGAGGACATGATCAACCATGAAAACCAGCCGAAGCAGAGATTATATTCATGCACTGAATTAAGTTTAATGGCAGGATTGGTCATAACGTCATTTTAAGAAACATTTAAAGAGCAGAGAGAGAGACCATTACACTGACTGAGGACAGCTTGAGCTCAGCATGCTCAATTAAACTAGTGGGGCAGCAGGAGACGATTTTTTTTTTTTTTTTTTACTGTCTCCTGTTATTCCTTTTTTTCCCTTTTTCAAAGAGGGCTAATGTTTAGCACCCAATCTAGGAAAAAAAACAACATTTTCCTCTCATCAAACCAAAAGATATGTTAAGAATTAGTGATGCTTTGTGTCAGATACACACTCCCTCTTTCATGCAGCAAATTTCTGAGAGTCAAGTCTGACACCTTGTGGCGAGTCAACATTTCATCACAACCAACACTTGCATGACTCCATCTTGAGCAATAAGCATTCAACATGATTGTTCTGAGCAATCTGATTATATGAAATCAATAAAAAAAAAAAAAAAAGCATAAACCAGAACAACATACTCAGGCAAAGAATCAGGACACGCCATACCTAAGGATATTTAGCATGACTTCATTGGAATGAAACGGTTTTTATCAGGGCTTATACAATCTTATGTTTTTCTGCCCTCTGTGTTTTCTCTTTTTTGGTTTTTAAATCAGTTTAGAAATGCGACAACAGAGTATGTCTGCTTATGATTATTTAGTTATTATTAACACTGCTGTGACTGGAAGGTTACTGTTACATAGTTTATGAATACATCATTCAGCAGAGCTGATTTGTAGATATAGGTTATCAACACAGCGGCTATCACACTGTTCACCCCACCCCACCCGACCCCCTGCGTCCTCCCAATGTTGAGAATCTGATGGGGGAACACTGCGACCGCTGTTCTGCAATGTCGGCACACTGATTTCATTTTGTCGACTTTTAATCAGCTCCCTCTTCGTCTACACCAAAGAGCTCCCTGACAGAACACTTGAGAGTTGGTGATGCTTCCTGTAGCTCAACAATCTCACATCCATGTTGTTACAAGTTGTTAGAAACAGGATGGTGAGCGTGCTGCGCTGGTCCGTTATGTCTGGTGGCACGTAAAAACTTTATGAACCAATAAGTAACTAAATAAACAAATCCTGCGCTCAACAGTTTGGTACAGGGTCGTGCCGAACCAAGGGTAGCGTACCCAACGGTTTGACACAAATATACATACCATTACAGCCTGTATACATATACATACACATATGTATATATATATATATATATATATATATATATATAAAAATATATATATAAAATATATATACACATACATACATATACACACAAACATACGTTTGTTTTTATATCCCTGTGGGGTTTATCCATTGACATAATGCATTCCCTAGCCCCTTACCCTAAACCTAACACCCATAACCGATTGCCTAAACCTAACCCTTGCCCTCATCCTAACCAAAACATAATTGTAACTTAATCTCTAAAACCTAATCTTGACCCTCAAAACGGGGTTTGAACCCATGGGGACTGGGAAAATGTCCTAACAAAGGCAAAACATCTTCACGGTAATGGTAAAAAATAGAAAACGGTCCCCATAATGTAGCATAAACGCGCCCACACACACACACATCTATATCTATATAGATATCTATCCATCTATATGTATATATATATATTTATATATATATATATATATATATATATATATATATATACACAGGGGTTAGACAATGAAACTGAAACACCTGTCATTTTAGTGTGGGAGGTTTCATGGCTAAATCAGACCAGCCTGGTGGCAAATATTCATTAATTGCACATTGCACCAGAAGAGCAGAGTGTAACGATTCAATTAGCAGGTAAAAAGCACAGTTTTGCTCAAAACATTGCAATGCATACAACATCATATCAGAGTTCAAAAGAGGACAAATTGTTGGTGCATGTCTTGCTGGCGCATCTGTGACCAAGACAAGTCTTTGTGATGTATCAAGATCCACAGTATCCAGGGTAATGTCAGCATACCACCAAGAAGGACGAACCACATCCAACAGGATTAACTGTGGACGCAAGAGGAAGCTGTCTGAAAGAGATGTTCGGGTGCTAACCCGGATTGTATCCAAAAAACGTAAAACCACAGCTGCCCAAATCACAGCATTCGCTTGGCCCAGGACTTGTGCTATATGGGCCAAGGACTACTGAACCATTCTGGAGGACCATGTGCATCCAAAGGTTCAAACATTGTATCCTGAAGGCGGTGCAGTGTATCAGGATGACAATGCACAAATACACACAGCAAGACTGATGAAAGATTGGTTTGATGAACATGAAAGTGAAGCTGAACATCTCCCATGGCCTGCAAAGTCACCAGATCTAAATATTATTGAGCCACTTTGGGGAGTTTTGGAGGAGCGAGTCAAGAAACGTTTTCCTCCACCAGCATCACGTAGTGACCTGGCCACTATCCTGCAAGAAGTATGGCTTAAAATCCCTCTGACCACTGTTCAGGACTTGTATATGTCATTTCCAAGATGAATTGTCGCTGTATTGGCCGCAAAAGGAGGCCCCACACCATACTAATAAATTATTGTGGTCTAAAACCAAGTGTTTCAGTTTCATTGTCTAACCCCTGTATAAGTCTGTATATTATGCAGTGTGGGGGTATCAGCCAAGACACCCATAGTATTGGCTGATGCCGATGCCAGCAAAATACGCAAATTATTGGCCTAAAATATCATCCGGCCGATGTATCGGTCTATCCTTGACTTTGAGCTAACCTGACTAGTTTTCTACTTTGAACTAAACCGTGTGCGTTCAGCCCCGTTTCTGGGTTGGGTCGGTCCACGTTTTTTGCGTCACAGCAGATGAAACCTGGGATGGGTACCCCTTATATCCAACCAAGCCCACTTTTTTGGTACCCTTTGATAGGGGTACTGATCTAACCGATCCGGACCAAAAAGGTGGAGCTAATACACAGCAATCTGTTGATTCGCGGAAAAATCCGTCACTTCCCGCGTGATCCGGCATAAAAACAAAGCAGGGGTGACTCCTTTGTTTCTGTCACATGTGGTGTGGCGCTTTGGTTAAAAGGTGTTGCACAGTGATGATGTCACGCGATCACATAGCAGCACTATCTAGTTAATACTCCGCCTCCAGGTTAAAGGGACAGTTTGCTGTGGGGACACAACGTGAAATCAACATATCTGTACCAAAACCCACCCGATCTGGCCTGGCCCGACCAGACTCAACCCAGACCTGCGGGTGGAAACAGGTCCCAACCAACAGGATAGAGAAAAAGCTTCAGAAGCGGTAATGAAATCAGAAAACCACAGAAAGCCAAAAACAAAAATCCATCTACTCACTTGCTAACTTCTTTATATTGTGCAATCTCTTCTATGTAGAGCAGGTCATGTAGTCGGGCCTGGTAATTGTCTTTGGTCAGAGACTTGTCCAGAACTGACTGGGTGAAGAGCTGGTCGGCTGACAGAGGTATCTGATAGCGGGAAAGGAGGCTTCGCTCCAGTTCACCCATCGTCTCGTTGGGACAGAACTCTACAATGGTCTTACAGGAAGAGTCCCAGCGCCTTGCAGTCATCAAGAGCTGTTGCCTGGCTGCCATCAGATGCTCTAGGTCTGGAGAACCGAAGACAAGAGAGCCCGTCACAGCAATGAACATGAACTTCTTACAGATTATATAACCCAACTCATGTTCATCATTTAATATGCACATATTTTCAGATGAAATGGCTTTATTAATCATACCCTCAATGGAGGCAGCATCCACCATGATCCGCTGCATCAGCACCGGCTCTGAACCAAAATCAAAGACAATGGTCTGTCTGAAGGTGCCGAAGATCTCGGTGCTGAAGCCAACTGCTACCTTGTAGACACAGTGATCAAGGCCGTTGTCTGCAGCCACTGTAGAAAAAGCAAGTTTTCTCATAAGTGCATTTGAATTCACAATCCTCCATCCCCACAGGAACTCGTCAATAAACATGGATGTTTGTGTTAAAGACACCACAAGTTGTGAGTTGATGTCTGACTTTAGCAAAGAGAGAGAGAGAGAGAAAAACTGAACAGAATTTCAAATCAAAAGTGACATATGTGCTGTGAACAAGACCACATTACTATCTATTTCTTACATCATGGATCAAGTCAAATATTTAGCAAAAAAGTGAGAGATCTCTGTAATTCAACCCTGACACATACTTTTCTTTCTATTGTCAGACTACAAGGCTATTAACCAAATGTAACCTGGAGTGGCATACAGCGTTTCCCCTACATTGACTGGGCTGTGACAGCTAGATTGTTGCCGTCACGCCTTCGAAATGCCGAGAACTAAACCAGTTCACATGGACAACGTCAACATTTCTTAACTAAAGCTGGATTACAGCCTCCAGAAGTGCAGCGGCTGTAGACTACTTTGCTGTCAGACATCTGTACGCGAGCACAGCATGCGGCGACGGGGAGAGAGATGGGAGTAATTAAACTTGATTAGTTACGCCCACAGGCAGGTCAACTTCAAGAGCATCCAACAAGCTCGTTACGTGCAGAGTCCGGAGAGAGGGGAGGTAACAGCTGATTAGTTGCGTCAGATTTTAAAAGTTGAATAAAAAAGTACTAATAATAAAAAGCAAACTTGACGCTGGCACTCATTAGGCTTATGAAGTTAACACCAGTTATCTTAAACGGCTTTCATCTAGGCACGGTGCATTACTGACAGAATGAGGAAGAAACTTTTTTAAAAACAAGACAAAGTTTGGTGATGTTCAAAATGACATCAAATGAAGAAAACTACCAAATTAATCTAAAATTCACATCTTTGATGGTGATTCATGGCTACAAACCTGCCGTTTCCTCTCCTGGCGTCCATTCTTGGCATGCTTTAGGAACAGCTTGGAGGCGTTCCCCAGCTGACACGCCTGTGATGAAGAAGTGTGGTCGATGGGCATCGTAGAGCAGAGCGATGCGGTACAGCTTTCTGGCCGGCTACAAGAGAATAAACCCAGTATAATCACATTACAATAATGCAACAGACAGAAGCAGCAGCACTGACGGGCATGAGGGAAAAACATGGCCAAGTTGCTTTTTCTCACACTTACAGATGATCTGGTTAGAGAAAGAAAAAAAAACAACCTTTTCACCTTACCTTGCACAACAAGGAGAAGATCCACGAGTGGGAGGATTTTTTGGTGGTGACGGTAACAGAGAGACTGGAGCTGGTCTCTACATTCACTCCTTCCAAACTGTCGCTTAACTAGAGAGAAAAAGAAAAAAAATAAATGACTAAATAATGGCAAGTTTTCTTAACCTTTTGTGATTTTTTTTTATTTTTTATGATGTTTGAAGAGAGTATGGGCATAATAACTATATAAATTTGTCTTGGTACAATTAGTAGGTTCTGAGAAATAATATGTCCTCAAAAGCAGACAGTAGGTCAGTGTTAGTCAATAAAACTACTAAGTCATCAGAGTGGAACAATGAATGAAACTCCTGTTTACTTCCACAAAAGACTGAGTGTTAAATGTAACAGAACAGTTAGTTGTGATTGCAGTTCAAAACAAGACTTTCCTGTACAGGAAAGAAAACTAGAGTGTAAATGAAATCAGTTAAAAACCAGATTAAAAAGGTGAGTACCAAATCTTCTTTTAACAATAACAGTCTCTGCGGTCCTGATGCCCTCCGGCAGGTTGCTGGGATCCATAATGGCTGAATGCAGCCTCCCCGTGGGGTTTTAGATCCAACTCTTAGTATGATTGACAGGCCGCTGCCGGAGGACCTCAGGGTCCACGAGGGTTGATTTGATAAAAGCAGATCAGATCAATATGATGGACCAAGACCGTTCAGACATTTAAAAAATGAGAACCTTAAAATTAGGGATGCACGATATTGGAATTTTGGCCGATATCCGATATGCAGATATTTTAAAAATATGTGGCCAATAACCGATATCAATACCAATATTAAAGCTGAAAAAAATTTCATTTGTCATTTCAAATCGCAGTTCTGTTCAGTTCTGTTTCCGACACTTTGAAATAGGTGTGGGAAAAAATATTGATACACTGAACTATCGCAATATTTTCATATGCTGATATCAAGTAGATATTTAAAATCATGGTATCTATCTATTTTACTTACAAAATCTTGTGAGATTTCATCGTTCTGTTACAAAATCTCACAATATTTCGTGAGATTTTCTCACAAAATTTCATAACAGAGATAAAATATTGCGAGATTTCATAAGTAAAATAGATTGATACCATTTCTAAATGTCAATATGATATCAGCATATGAAAATATCAAAAATTTTCCTGAATTCTTGCGAAAATTCGTAACAGAATGATGAAATATTGCAAGATTTCATTAGTAAAGGAGACCGATACTGCGTTTTTAAATATCAGTATATGAAAACATCGTGATATATCAGTGTATCGATATTTTTTCCCACGCCTAGTCTTGAGAAGTTTTAAAGTCTGTAAAAAAAATACGTTTTTGAAGAAGTTTTTTTTTATATTTTTTTAGATTTTAGAAACAGCAGGTTATCGGTTAAATATCGGTGGGGTGGCCATTGTCCGATACTCAGTTTTAAGCCGATATCTATAGGAGGCCGATGATATCGTGCATCCCTACTTAAAATGGTATATGGTTAAATCTTTGTGGGGAAAAAAAGGCTGGAAACCGCTACTACAGGACAGTATCTGCAGTGTACTGAACAGTAGTCACTAACTCATCTCTGCTTACATGTGTTCTGATAATACAAATGAATTCCTTCTAAAGCTGTTCTTATTTGCATTTTTATGGTTGTGCGTAAATACAGTAAAAAGTGAGAAATGGCAACTTAAATGTTTGCTGAGATGACACCTTAACCAGAAGACACTGGTTTAGAACTACAACGTTCTGATAACATTCACTGAAGACTGCAATCAGACATGGAGGAGGAAAAGTGAGAGCTTGCACTTAGAGGGCTGTCCTAGTGACACTTCAGTGGAATTTACCCACAATCTGTCCAACATGTCACAACGTTGACGACTTTTGTTTCGATACGGACACTTGGCAAAAGTACAAGTTGGCAACAGTTGTAAGCAAACCTGCAGCTCATCGTGTTGATGACAAATACAAACGGAAAGGCTGGGTCGGGCCAGAGAGGAGAAGTACGCGTCTCCTCTACAACAGGTTTATTCTATTAAAAACTAAACAGTCTGATGCTTTTATCTGGTTTACATGACAGCATGTCGTAGCTGCTCTGACGCGCTATAGATGTTTCGCCCTGATGCCACCATACAGACACATACACACAGGTGAACACACACACACACACACACATAAATGTCAGCAGGTTTAAACTCTACCAGGGAGGTGAAGATGGAAGAACTCCAGCAAGGAGCAGCAGGAGTAATTCCAGTGCTGAGAACTTCACATTCATGGCAGGAACGTGCACAGCTGAAACTACCGAGTACTGCATATCATCTGAAATTTCTTCAGTGTCATCATCATCATCGTCA
Source organism: Atherinomorus stipes (assembly GCA_023101725.1). NCBI lineage: Eukaryota > Metazoa > Chordata > Actinopteri > Atheriniformes > Atherinidae > Atherinomorus > Atherinomorus stipes. The sequence continues at coordinate 331,882 of JALJCO010001473.1, read as the reverse complement.
CACTCACAATGTTGAAAAGTTTTAGAAACAGCTATTTTGTTTAGTAATGAGACAGTTTGCACAAACAAAATGATATAATCACTACTTGTTGCGGGGGCTTGGCGGGGGCGCCCCCCGTTCCCGGCCCCGACACGACCCCTCTTATACACCTCTATCCTTTTCAACTCCCTCATCCCCCCCCATGCCCCCCCCCGCTCTCTTTATCCACCCCCCACCCTCCATTCCCCAATCAATAAATTGGGGAATCCCAAACCCCTAATTTCCCCCTCCAGAATAATATAAATAAAAAAAAAAAAAAAAAAAAAAAAAAAAAAAGCTTATAATCAAATAAAATTCAGATTTAAAACAAACCTGAAGTAAACACGGACACTGCACGAAGTGAGAACCGTGTAGACTCAATCACAAATGCGCAAACAGGAAGTTAGTTCAGTAAATATGAACTCTACACTAACCTGAAGAAAATAATGACCCTGCTAAGCATCACTGTTGCAAGGCAAGTTGTTCTTAATGATCTTTGAAGAGTAGAAATAATTACTCTGCATACTTGGAAGTCTGAAAAAAAAATAGCGTGAATTTGCTGTGTGGATGATTGATCACTGATCAGTTTAAGCAGGTCGGAAGAAGTAGTACAGTAGTTCCAACCTATTCATACAATTCAGTTAGTTTTCACTGTGTTCATGTTAATGATAATAATAAATATGAAAATCAGATTTAGCTTGAGAATCAGTTCTATGTCGGTGGCAGGTCCAGGAACAATCACTACTTCAGTGCCAATCTGCACAGAAATCGTCTTCTCAGGTAAATGCGTTTGAGCTTCATGGTTTTTTAGTTAATTTTATTATAAATACCGAGGTTCGATTCCCAGCTGGGGAGGGGTTTGAACAATTCCAACCGTGGCCTTCCTGTTTGGAGTTTGCATGTTCTCCCCATGTATGCGTGGGTTCTCTCCGGGTACTCCGGCTTCCTCCCACAGTCCAAAGACATGCATGTTAGGTTAATTGATCCTCTAATTTCCCCTTAGGTTTAAATTTTGATTTTAATTGTTTTTTTTTTTTTTTTTTTTGTCCCTCGACAGACTGGCGGCCTGTCCAGGGTGTACCCCGCCTCTCGCCTGATAAAGCTGGATGGGCTCCAGCACCCCGCACCCTGAACTGGATTGCGCGAAACCCCGAGGTTCTGGTCCAGAGGGAGACGTTACACAACCAATGTTTTTAATTTGTTCTTAGCTGTTTTTAAGAGGGTTCTTTTCCACTCTTATCAGCAGCTAAGTTATGGACAAAAAGCCGATCAGCAACGGTCTCGACCAGTTTCGTTCAAAAATCCCAAGGCCGCCCTGTGTATGAGAATGAGACAAAATGCAGTCGATACCAAGACAAGACCAAAAACCTAAAAAAAAAAGGTCTCGAGACCGATCTCACTAATAAAACTGTAGCAATCCCAAATTTCTCATATTACCAGAAAAACAAGGTTTGCTGCTTGAATATTTTCTTTGGTTAAATTTCTGTTAATATTAGAAATTGAAACACTGCAACTTTCTGGAGGGACTGGTTTTCAGTCTGCGTAGCGTAACATACTAAACTACATAGACCATGATCCTTTGCTGCCAGTGCGCTCGTTTGAGCCACCAGGAGTGCACGTAGCCCCTCACACACAGGACAAACTAACAAGGTGAAAGGCGGTCAGGTGAACACAGCATGGATATCCGGAGGATGGAAACAGCTGTTGTACTCCACGAAAAGCCAGAACTTTGTTCTTGTTCTCGAGGCCGCAGGGACAAGAAGAAAGTTAGTTTTGGTCCAGTTATTACTCCATGAGAAGACTCATGCATGACACCGCGGGGATCGCTGTGTTGACTCGGGGAGTTTAACAACAAACTTGGTCCTTGTCAGGGCGGGGTAGTGCGCGGGTGATGTCCGTGTATTCAAACGCTTCACACGTTGTACACATTTAGTATTTTCTCACCACCTCGATCAGCTGTTCACTAAAATTCTCCGTTTAACCTGCAGCAGCGGATGCAGAAGAGCATCTGCTCAGCTGATTGTCGACATCACGGCCGACAACATCCTCTATCACGTGCAAGAATAAAGTTCTGGGGGGCCTGTGTAGGAGTTTAAGTAGTCAGGGGGCTTTTTTTTTTTTTTTTTTTTTTTTTTTGAAAAAAAAAGTCAGGGTGCATCTAACTCACCACTGACAGGCGGACTTATTCATTTTTATTTATTGACTACTAAAGACGAGGCAGTTTCTTTGTGCCTGGGTCTTTTTACTTATCAAATAGGCTGTTTTTCATGCCTGGTTAAGTTTATTTAATATAGTACCTGAGCTATCATCTCAATACATATATGTTGGATTTTTACTCGAATTTCACGCAACAGCAAAGGTTTTTCAAGCAGGTCAAAAAGTCACAACCTTGATTATGACAGTAAATGTTGTAGCAATGACTGGTCAAAGCATTTTATACCATCATTATTGATATTGTGAGCCTCCCCACAATATCATGATAAATATCGTACCGTGAGATGTGGATATATTGACACCCCTAATTATTACACAGGACACAGAATCTCACTTTCAGCACATGGGTTATCACCACCAGGTCTTAAAAGAAAGTAAAACCTCCCCTGGTGCAGTTTTTTATTGGTTTTCTACATTTACTCTTGTGCTTGTCACTCACCACTTTCTCTGGGGAAAGGGAGTTCATCCACTTTTCTATCAGCGTCTCCATGTAGTTTTCAGTGAAGTGTTTGCTCTCCTGCTGCTGTTTGAGGCGAATGAGTCGTGATGCATAACGCTTCTGCCACTCCATAAGCTCCTCCTGTGAATGAGCTGACGTACACTGGGCCCCATACCGACACAGGCCCTGCTCCAAGAACCTACAGGAAAATTAAACGGCATAGTAAAGGGGTGCGAAAACATATAGATGTTAGATAAACTGTGGAGCTAATGCTTTCACAGAGTCAAATGCATTGGGTTCTGTGTTTATATATTCAGAGTATCTAAAGGCATGACATGACAGAAGGAATATATCATAGAAACAAAGCAAACACTTTCACATAAACTCAAACTCATGTTCTATGCAATAAGTCAGCTGCCCTTCTATTGTGTTTTAATGCTCATGTACTTAAACTAAAAGACAATCCATGCTACCTTTTACAGAGGGTGTACTCTTCACTGCTAGTGACTCCTCTGGGCGGAGGCCGGAACTGCCAGCCATCTTGGACCTCTGTCAATGCACAAAGCAAGTGGTCAACAAAACACTGTGCCAACACCTTTAAATGATATTGGCTTTAACCTGTAAAGAATGTGCCAAATATATGCACTAAAAGAAAATTACAAGACATATTGATAAAAATAATGGTATAGATCTGCTCACCTTCATCGAGGTCGTCTGTGTATTCCGGTGCCATTTCTCTATTTATAGCCTGGCATGAGATGGAGCAGGTTAGGGTGGAAGCAAAAGATTACCATTATTATGTAAACTAGTAACTTGGCTACACACAAGCAGCTGGTCAGCTACATTTGCATAAAATAAGGGAAAAATCAGAAAAAAAACTGTAGACAAAGTAGTACAAAATAACTAAAAAGTCCTAAAATCTGGGCAAAAAAAACCCATTATCCTAAAATTCTCATCTGGAAGCATTCTAACATTATCTGGAATAGTAATAAAACACTGAAAGGTTTGACAGTCATAACTCATAAGCACAGGAACTTGCCTCTATTTCAGAGAAGAGCATTTTTAATCGGGTCAGGTCCTTTGTAACAATGCCATTCTGAGAAAGAAGAAGAAAAGGATGTTCATTAAAACAAAGTGATAAAATACTTTCTGTGCATGTTTATGAGTAATATTATTTCCTTAGCAAGTATATTCCAAATTTTATCTCTTACTATCAAGTTATGCTGCATAAACAGGATTGCATATTTCATTTAAGGGAAACTGTTTTTAACACTTCTTTAACTCTGCCATACTGTCATAGTTCTATCCTTTTGGGATTATACTTTACAATATATACTAGGGGTGTAAAAAATATATCTGTACACAGATATATCGTGATATTTTGTGTTGCAATATCGTATCGATATTAATAGTTGCTGTCCCATTATAAAATCTTGCAAGACTTTGTTGTTCTAGCAGGATTAGTCAATCATGTAGAAAAGTCAGTTATTGTGGAAGAACTTCATATCCCAGCATTCCTTTCAGAGTCACGTGACGACGGTGCAGCTGCTGCTGCTACAGACTGAGTTGCTTTGAAGCTGCTTATAATATGTCTGGTTTTAGGTTGTTGGTTAAGTTACCAAGTTGTCAGAAACATTAGAATTAGACACATGTTGGCTAATACCTGCTAGTATCTGATATGTGGCAGCATTGCTAATGTTTAATGTGCCTTTAAAACCTAATTCCTTTGATGAAGTTAAGTGTAACCCCACGTTATAGTGAATGAATCATACCAGACACACCATTCTCTCCCAATGGCTTTGAACACAATCTCGCATTATATAGTCTTGCTTACAGTTTCTCAATATACATTAAAGATCGCTGTTCGTGTGTTGTGATACATATCGCATCATCAGATTCTTGCCAATACACCCCTATTACATACAGTTAATCAAGAATTGATATTTTGCTCTCATGTTGTCACTTCTGTGTGTCGAGTCTCCTCCAGGAACTTAGACTAAATGTGTAACGTTTACAACAGTGAATCTATGTGCGCTCTGAGGACACATTTTAGATTAGAAATGATGAGGGTGGGTGACTTTTCTGTAGCAAAAAATGTCTTCACTCCAACCCGATGAGTGTGCAGTTTTCTGCAGTTTTCTTTAAAATAACAAAAGAATAACAACACTAACATAATATTAATATCACATGATGTCTTTTTTATCCAGTAACCTGGTATGTGATGTAAAGCACTTATTCACTGTCATATTTTAAAAGCCTCTCCTAACAGCCTGGTTTTCATTGGGTTTTTTTTATTAATCCACCATCTGCATTGTGCTTGTTCCATTTACTCTTTAAGGTGCTCATAAATCAGCCACTGAAGTATTATTTGCTTTGCATGTTCATTAATTTCCTGTGAAAACAAAAGCTAGCAAACAGAAAAACCACATATATGATTACTTCATACCTGAAAACAATACTGTGATCATTTTGCTTTATAATCTTATTACCAATGTTTAGCTTGACTATATGCATGCATATACTGTTTACAAGCTATGTTTATCATACCATTGGCTCTCCATACAAGGCTTTAGAGAGGATGCTGGCCACCTCCTGCAGGCTGCCATCCAACAGCATGGAGCGCAAACTAGCCTGTAGCGAACCATCTCCCCGAGCAATTTCTTCAGCCAGAACTGTGACAGAACGAAGAAGATGGAGAGAACAGGTCAATAGATTTAAATCATTTAGATATTTCACAATGTGTCTATCTACAAGTCTGATTATGAGAAAGAGAATAAAGTCAGGGAGTGGGACTATAGCACATCTCTGTGTAGACAGCAATGGGACTAAGTTTTACCATAAAAAAAACAATTGTTTGCTTTTTTTTTTTTGTTTCCCTCCCATTTCTGACTAAAAGCTATTTAACTAATAAGATAGAAACACACATTAGAATGTGCAAATTAGATGGACAAAATTCAATATTTTTATTCTATGTTATCAAGACCAATGTATGTTCAAGGTGCAGCACAGTAAAATAGTTTCAGTGTTTCCCCATACACAGCTCACTGGGACATCCAGGCAAGGTGTATTAATCCAGGTTCATTAGCCCCTAAGATGTATGCCATGGCACATTTATACATCTATTTTTTTTTCTACTTTTTTATATTTACAATTGTAAAATCTTATTTCTTTTATACATTTTGCAGATCACATTGATTTAATTTTATTTCTAGTATTAGAAACTATAAATTCCCTAGCTTCATACTAAATGAATAACCTGAAAATTAAATAAATATGTACTTTTATGCATACATTACTCCATGTTTAAAGCTAGAAAGAACCCGCTTTTTGACCCATATTTTAGCTACCTTTCATCTTTATTTTAGTCGGGGTAGTTTAAACTCGTGCTAGTTTGGTACAAATACCAAATTTAATTGTGAGGATAACACCTTGTATACAATTTGAATCGCTACTCACCGTGTTTGCAGTCTTCATCTGCTTCATCGTAGTTTTTCTGTTGACAGAAGGAGAAAAAGGGAGAAAGAGTGGTACTGTAAGAAGCTGGGGACAGTTTCATATAACCTCCAAGAAAGGCTGTCTTTGACTTAACGCAAAGTCCCTCACACCATTATTATAGGACTAAAATAGTTTCCCTAATCTTAGAGCTATGCAGTTTCAGTGCAACGTGTGTCAAGGAGGAGAAAACTAAAACAAAATGTGAACACAACAGGGTTTCTGGTGCTCATCTAACCTCTTCATGTTGATACAAAGATTGAAAAATGATCAACCTGTGCTTTTATGGATGAAAATTTGTTAATTATGTCTTAATGTTCATAAAAATTGGCTCAATATTGGGACTCAATACAAGTGTTACATCATAAGTTACATGTTTGCAACTGCAGGGAGGAGAAATAGATAATAAATCAGTTGTCCTCACCAGCTGTAGGAAGGCAGCAATTCGGTAAAGCAGGGCACGGCTGCGGAGGGGCCCGGCGGCAACAACGGATGAGGGACTCAGTGGGACAGGGGCACTGGAGGATGGGGTTTGGGGTCCAAGGACCACCAGGGCATCTGTGCTGTGGGTGACAGCCGCCTCGTACTCCCGCCTGGCTAACGATCTGCTGGCTTCTTCACATGACTTCTCCGCTCTCCTGTCTGCCATGACTCAGGGACAAAACGTCTGCAAGTTCAAGCAAAAACAGCAAATAGAATCAAGTAGAGTTCGGAAATATTTCCTGTTGCTATTCTTTCATCTTCAATAGCCTCGTCGCCACCAGCGGGTCCAGGTTGGTCTGGATTTTTTTTGCGTTCCCACAGGCAAAAACTGAGCCAGGTACCCTAATATCCAACTCGACCCGCCCCTGTTTTTTGGGACCCTTCTGATAAGGTCCCAAAATTACCAATCCAACGCAAAAAGGAGGAGCTTGACACACCACAATCCACTGATTTGTTGAAAGAGTCATCACTTCATGTGTCACCACAACCAAAGCAGAAGCATTGCTATGCTGTAAATATACAGCTGGTGTTTTTTGTTATTCAGAGCAACATGCCAAGAAATAATACAAACGGCTGGATGTCAGGCTTTCTCACCCTTCATTTCTGTCACGTTCTTCATTATAATGTGGCTTTGACATTTCACCGTTAGGTATTGCTTTGCAAATATCCCTATCCAGCCAACACACCACCTACTGGGTAAAGGTACAGTTGGCAGTGGAAATGCTACAGGGAACAGGATTTACCGTACCATCCTCCACCTAGCCGCCCCATCCCGTCCCAGACCCTCGGGCGGTCAGGTAGGGGATAAGGTTTTATGTCTTCTTGGGAAGACCGTTACCCATAACAGGGCTCATGGGCAACAGTCTTCCCAGTGTCAATGTATTGATTCTATAATTGCACACCTTTTGGCATGAATGTTTAAAATCAGCAAAAATGAATGCAGTTATAACAGCAATGTTTAATGCAGACACAAAATCATCTTACGAATGTGATTATATGCATCAAAGCATTCATTCAAGGTAAAATATTGAGATATATATTGGGTATCGTGACATGCCATAAAAAATATCGGGATATTACTAGAATTCAATATCGCCCAGCCCTACTTCCGGTCTGTATAAACTATTTCCGAACACTCCCTACCAGTGGGTGGCAGTAATGCACCTACTCGTTGCGTGTCAACCACAGTCTTTGGTGCCAATTTGGACTCATTATTACTCCACTGCATCTCAGTCAGATCTTAACATAGAGCTTATCCGATTAATCGATTAATCAATCGATTACATGGGTAGATTAAACGAATATTAAAATAATCGTTAGCTGCAGCTCTAATCTATCATTTCTCTTAGATGATTACTATAACTAAGTATTAATAATTTAATGTCCAATCCCAAACTAAAAAACAGCACTACTAAAATTTTAAAGTGTTTATCTATTGAGTCCTCTTGAAGAGCCAGTTAGAGTTCCCTTACAAGTAACAACACAATGACTTTTATTGCTGTTATTTAAAATTAATCACTATCAGAGCCTTTAATGCTTCTATAGAAGACTGGATGAAACAACTAAGCTGCTCTGCATGACTAAACAGCTCTTCTTAGCTTCAATATTTACTGGATACGTGAAATGCAATCATCTGCATATCAGTGGCATATCAAAACACAACAGCTACTTTTTCTGGCTAATTTCAACACAGCTTGTCTAAGAACCTTTCCCTGGAAAACTTCAGATATCCAGACATGTCTAAGGAAACAGCAACTTTAACAACTGCTCTGACTCAAGCAGTTTATCCCTGTTGGGGTTGGTCAAGTTTAAGAATCACCAGAGGAAGTAGGCAACATCCCCTCATTTTTCATACTGTTTAGACAATCTAATTCTAACATATATTCTTTATAAACTGACCCATACTTTGGTAAACTCCAGATGCCGAAGTGTAAGTTAATGAAGTAGGTTTTATCTGTTACCACAGTTCTACATCAACATAACCATGATCTTGAGCATAACATGGCATTTATACAGCATCATCATACCAACTGACAACTTGAGTTATAATATTAATCCGTCCAAACTGTTAGTTTACATTCAATGAAGAGGATAAATAAGTTGTGATAACTACAAAAAGTTACACGGCACAGTTTAAGCACAGCATTTCAGTCATTTATGGAAAATTAGTTTTCAATATTGTTTAAAAAATTCAATGTGAATTCGCAATAGGGATGAGTGGTGTGGACTAACAAATGTATCACAATCATTTTAATTACGGTAACGATAAGTTACTATCTAAAAATTATATATATATATATATATATATATATATATATATATATATATATATATATATATATACACACACACACATACACACACAAATTTATACTACTCACAAAAACTTTAGGGATATTCAACTTTAGGTTTTTGGAGAACGGAATGATGCAGAATAAATATTCAACCATTGAACATTGTACATGTGAATTGAAAAGTTTAGAGAAAGTTTAATTCAGTTCACCTGGAAAGGTTGGGGTGGATTTTAGATTCATTCTGACATTATATAAAAAGCCAAATATCCTTTAACTTTTTGTGAGTAGCGCATACATACATATATATATATATATATATATATATATATATATATATACATACATATCAGCATAAAGGTACAGCATGTGAAAACTCAAAGGTCAATGGCAGAAAAATGTAATATATAATGCAAAACTGTTTCTATTGATGTGTAATCGCTGCACTAGAATAGCTGTTATATGTTTGTTTTCTTAGAATGAGTTATTTATATCTTCTTACTGGGCGGTGCACATGGAGGGTGCCATATTTGTTCCACCATTTTTACTACGGTGTCCCTGAATGAACAAAACAATGTGTGTGAAGGAAGAACCATATGAACTTTAAAACTGCTGTACCAGCTTTGTTTAATGGGAGTTAGAGACTGTTTGGGATAAGTAATGCCTTAAAAGATATTAAAAATAGTTACTCATAGTTCAGTCATAGCTACACTAGAGATGTCCCGATCAGGGTTTTTTGCCCCCGATTCCGAGTACGAGTCATTTGATTTTGAGGATCGGCCGATAACGAGTCCCGATCCGATACTTCTATAATAAAATGAAAATTTAAGAGAAAAAGACAGTGTTTCCCCTACAGCAGTGGTCTGTAGGGGAAACACTGCAGCCTAATCTGATTCTGAATCCTATCAGCTCGAAGGTGCAATTGGGGAATCAGGAGGTGCCATATTTGTTGTATTTTTTCGTTTTATTTATTCTTATTTTACTTTATCATGACACCTCCTCTGATCAATTACATTCTTCCAGCCATATTCTAAAAAAGAAAACATATTTAGCATACACTTATATACCAAACCAACGTCAAATTAATGAGTAAGTAATCATTTATGCATGTCTGTGGAAATCACAAAAGGAAGCTGGTTATTTCTCCATTTCTCTGAAGCTTGGGAACAAATGAATATTTTTGGACAGCAAATAAAACCAACACTAGATTTCAAATAAACTCTGAAACAACAGATAGGCCTAATGTAATGTGTGCTTCGGTTTTACTCCGTTCATTAATGGCAAACAAAGTTTAAGCAGCTTTCTTTTCTTTTTTCTGTCACTTCTCCGCGGGTCACGTCAACCGGCAGCCCCGTCAAACCTGCAGCGATGCACGCGCTGCACAACTAACGTTAAACCAGCACATTGTCGCGTTGCTTCGCTAAATATGAACCACGTGTTACACGTCATGTTGACTTATTGTTGTTTGCTTTGATTAATGGATCAAACTTTTTAAAAGCGGCTCAGTTCAGCTGCAGCCGCCTTCACTGTAGTTATGTCTGAGTGAACAGGCTGCTGCCTGCTGGTGCGTTACATTTAGACTCCTGCACCGCCCGGTGATGCTGTAAACAGCACTGAGCTGCGTGCAAGACGGGGCGGTTCACATGAGGCAGAATCAAACCAACCGCTGGTCATAAAACCAAAACTGAGAGGAAACCACGCAGAGGAAAAAGAGGAGCAGCCCGCTGCTGCCGTATCAGTAAAGGAAACATTTAACCGATCCCTGATCGGGAAGTAACAGCCGATTCTGATCGAGTCTGAAATCACATGATCGGGCCCCGATCCCCGATCACGTGATCGGATCGGGACATCTCTAAGCTACACCTGAGACCAGTGATCCACTCACACGTGGAAACATCTTTGTCTGGGAGAATTTTGGACACTAATGGCCACCATACATTTACAACAATGCTTGGAATATGAAGTCATTTGAAAGAAAACATCCTTTCTTCTAAATACCCATCTTTACCACTAGATGTCAGTAATTCTTACATACTGTACCTTTAAAATGACACACCACATGATGTTGTCATGCTAGTTAATGCTAACAAATTAAGAGGTAAGCTGTGGAGTTGCTGAAAGTTAAAGGCTAATCTGGGAGATATTGTGAAATTTACTGTCATGTGCTCTGATCAGAGCAATGTTGTGACCAGAAAATAAAAATAGTTGAGTAAGAAACACAAACAGATTACGTACTGTACTGCTGTCCAGCAGACTAAACTACTTGTGTTTCATCTGCAGGACTGCCAATGTTTGTAAACAGGAAACCCATCGATGGGCCAGACTGAAAATTTGACGTGCAAAGCTGCCACTGGCTGGTCCCGCCCTGGCTTACTGTCGGATAGTATTGCCAATTCATGAAATGTGGCTAAATACTGTAGTTAAAAGTACTGTAATGTTGCAGATTGTTTACTGAAAACCAAAACAGATTTTTTAAAATGAACCTAAAAAACAAAAATACTGATGGAAAATAGTTTTGTTTTTTGCTGTTCTAAACATATTCAAGTAGCAACAGTGTGTAAACGTTGCTATGCTGTCATAACTGCACCAGACTGACACTACAAATTTGTCAAGACAAAACTTCCCCATGTGAGAAATGTCTGTTATCTAAAATGTCTGACCTCCAAAAGAAAACAGTTTAAAAGCCCCTGTTAATATAATCAAAATTAATACATAATTATATTAAATGATCAAGATCTGAATTTCAATTACATAATTGTGATTATCACTGACATAATCAAACAGCCCTATGAAGCAGTGTGGCCTCTTTCACACCAGATAGCACACATGAAAATAGGGAGGGTACACCGTGACCTGCTGAAGAACACCCAATCCTCAAATACTCAACCTTGGCCTGCAGCCTAATGACTTTGGTCTTATAACCAAACTGGTTTACAAACTGACAATGCAGCTTATCACAGTGTGGCAGATAAAGAGCTTTTATAATAAAAATGTGCCCCTATAAGATTTATTTCTCGTCGTTATGTGCAAAAATGGCTGAGTTTCCCACTCCCCACCTGAACATAATTTTTGTTATATCTAAAAAGAACACTGAAACTCCAGCGAGTGGCCCAGTCATTTCGAAAAAAAACAAAAAAAAAAAAAAAAAAAGGGGGGGGGGGGGGGGGGGGGGGTGTAAAAAACAAAAAAACAAAAGCAAGTTTACCTTACAATAAGTGTTTAAAGACTTATATCAGCAAATACGCTTCCAACAGCGGCTCAAGTCATGGACCATTTGTCAGACAATTCCTGTCTCTGTCTAGGGCTGCAACGATTAACGATTAATCGATTGACTAATTGACTATCAAAATAGCTGGTGACTAATATCATAATCAACTAATCGTTTGTTTACAAGCTTTGTAATTCCTCTCAAAGTTGCCCCTGTACCTCCCACTGTCTTGTCTGCCTTTCTGTCTGGGCATCTTTTCTTGAATAGTTTGACATAAATGAACACAAACGCTACCAGTCAAAAGTTTGGACACGCTTTCCCAATAGATTCAATGAGAAAGTGCCCAAACTTTTGACTGGTTCTGTGACTATTCTGCAATTTTTGCATGCTCCAATTTGTCAACTAATCGATTATCAAAATAATTGTTTGTGACAGCCCTCTCTCTGTCACCCAGTTCATACACACACACAGATATACATATATATACATACAAACATACATACATACATACATTAGGGCTGTAAAGTCCTACTTAAAGCAACCCTTACCGATGTTGCATTATTACACTATTTTTCTAACAGGGTAAAATGCTATGAATGAGGTAATGGAACTCTAAAATACAAGACAGACCCACCATTAATCAAAATAAAATATTATTCCAATCTCTAAATATTCAATGAAAACTCCAACCAATCCTTGAAGTGGGGTGCACCTCGAGGATTGTCCAATGGACCTGCCTGTCAGACCTTTGATTCTGCATTGGGAGGTGGAGGGAATGTGGGGGGGTGTCTTAGGAGTGAGGCGGGACTGTTTATATTCAAATAATCTTGCTGTGCTTTCTGAAATGCAAGATCGGTAAAGGCTGCTTTAACTGGCCAACTTATTGATCGATACATGCCAAGTCGACCAAAATTCTGATTGGAAAAGCTAGAAATGCACCGATCTAGTTTTTTCCGATCCAATACCTGGGTTGAGCGTATCGACTAGGGATGCACCAAAAATTCGGCCACCGAAAATTTCCGGCCGAAAATGACACAAAAGTGCATTTTCGGTTTTCAGCCGAAAGACATAAATCACCGAAACAACGCAGCCGGAAGTCGTGATGACAGCAGCGGGAAACAGGGTCACACGCAAACAGTGCAGAGAGCACGTGGAAACGGGATAAGAGCCAGCATGTCTGCGGTGTGGACTTATTTCACTATCTCAGAGAAAGACCCACGTATGGCGATTTGCAAAACAGAGAAAATATTGTAGCAGTTGCACTTGTTCTGAATGGACTCTGTTGTAGTAGTCTTATGGAGAAAAATATAAAATACACTTGACACTTATGTGAGAATGAGAACATATTTAATTTCACAGTCTTTCAGCAGGCCAGTTAGTTATAAGCCTGTAAATTATTATTTGCTGTAGTAGTCCTACAGAGAAAAACTTAAAGGCAATATGTAATGCACACGAGTGGAGTCAAACTAAATATTTAATTTTGAATTTTATTTATATTGTGCATTGCCATAATGTCAGTGGTAAATAAATATTTTGATACTTCTGTAAATTGACTATTGCAATGTCTTTATTTTAGTGAGGTTAGTACACATTGTAGCCAAAAATGCTATGGTTCTAATGATTGACATGATTTCTTTCGGTGTTTTGGTTTTCGGTCTTGGTTGGCTCATTTTTCGGTTTCGGCCAAGAATTTTCATTTCGGTGCATCCCTAGTATCGACCAATACCCGATACCGATCCGATACTACTATTGAATGAATGTACCGTATATCTTGCCATGCAAGTGAAGGCATCAAGATGGACATAAACATTTAGCCTTGTTAAAGGGACATTGTGTAACAATTATATATCGCAAGCAACTCGCTAGTACTTTTCATGCTGCGTTGACGTGAAACCGGGCAGACGGACGACAGCCGCTGCATGTAAAGGCATAAACAGCCTCTATGTGAAGACGTGGTCTGTCAGTTAGTGACTTCAGTCCACATCTGATATGTTGTCATAACAATGTCGTATTGTTTTCCCTGACCCATGTTTTACAGTCTTTCTCTCGGCTTCTGTGATTAAAATTACATCTGGTTTGTAACTGACAGCCTTCTGCCCGACTGTACGTGAACCCAGCATCAGTGTACGCTCGGTTTCTTCTCACTGCACCGCAGTGACTTTTCAAAGGCATGACCTCGAACTGGGCCGACAACTCCAGTGTCTCTGGTGAGTTTTTGCGGTTACCTACTGTCACGCTTCTACTGAACGTAAAAACATGGTAGCCACCACCGAGCCGACTCGTTGCATGTATATATGAATGATACGAATGGCAAATTCAGAGCTTACAGGAGTACTTCAGTTTGTTGATGGGAGTGTTTACTGATTAATGGAAAAAGACTTAAACAACAATCAATTTTTGTGAATAGAAAACAGGAGAACTTACACAATATCCCTAAAAAAAAAGAAGGTAAATTAACACAGATGTGTACTTAATTTTATCAACAAATTACAAAGTGTACATTTATTACGATATTAATAAAAACAGAAATGATTGGATCAGAATGCTGGATTAGCCACATTCATCTGAAATCCGATCCAACTAATTTGTCAGTGTCGGAGCCGATATCTGATCCAGGCATTGGATGGGTGCATCTCTAGGAAAGACATAGAGACGTACCAAAGACAAAGACGGCTTCAAGACGATGATGAAAATTTGGATCCAGGCATGTCCTGCACGATCAAGATGTTTACACGTACATGGTAGCATGCTTTATAAACCATTTGGAATGATGCAGCAATGTGTATTTATGATTTTCAAAGTGGTAGCATCTGCTAGTTACTATTCTGACAGCAGCAGTCAATGTTTAGCTGTTCTGACAGCAGCTGTGAGAATGACCGTGCTGCATGACCTCTGTACTTTCTTGTGAGCACACGTAAAAGTATCGCAAAGAGCGCACCTCTTTTTCCTCTACGGGGTTTTCCCGTCATTTACGGTTTTATGGCCCGCAGTTGGTTTGATTCTGCCTCATATGTACCTCTGGAGTCCCGCAAGCAGCTCAGTGTTGCATGATGCAGCATCACCAGGCAGTAGAGATGTAACGATTACCGGTAAAATGGTTAATCGTGATAAAATTCCTAACAATTAGTAATACCGTTTCAAATTTCAATTAGCGTTAAAACCGTGACTGATTACTGCACTTTGAAAAACTCCCAGTGATGCTGCTCACTGGCTGAAAAAGCAGCAGCAGTCACAGCTTGCAATGTTTAATTTACAAAAACATGGCAGAGGGCAACAAAAGCACCTACGTGGACAGCTCTCTTGAGATTTTTTTGCCCTTTAAAGAGGACAAAATAGACATTTAGACCCATTTTGGATGTTTTTACAGAGACTGGGAGCTATTTCTATAATACCGCAATAAAAATGATAACCGTGATCATTTTGGTCAAAATAACCGTGATATGAAATTTTCATATCGCTACATCTCTACTGGGCAGTACATGAGTTTAAATGTAACGCAGCAGCATCTGTTAATCCAGGTGTTAACTGCAGTGAAGGCAGGTGCAGCGCTGAACTGAGCTGCTTTCAGAAAGTTTGATTTATTAATCAAAGCATACAACAAGAAACTTAGCATAATATGTAACACACCGTTCATATCTATGGACGCAACGTGACGATGTGCTGGTGTAACGTTAGTGGTACAGCACGTGAACCAGTGTGGGTTTCACAGGGCTGCTGCTGTGTGACGAGTAGCAACAGTCTCAGAGTGACAGAAAAAAACGAAAGACTGTTTAGTTAAACTTTGTTTGCTATTACTTCGTGGGTAAAAAAAAAAACACACGTTACATTATCTGTTGTTTCACAGTTTATTTAAAATCTACTGTGTTGGTTTTATTTGCTGTCCAACAGAATTGAACATTCTTATGTTTCAGGGAAATGGAGAAAAAAACAAATAGTTTCCTTTGGGATTACCACAGATATTCATAAATGATCAATTCCTCATTAGTTTGATGTTAATTTGGTGTCTAAATATATGCTAAATATATATATAATATATATATATATATATTAAATGTGATTGGAAGAATGTAATTGATTAGAGGAGGTGTCACAATAAAGTAAAATAAGAATAAATAAAAGAAATAAAATATAACAATGTTCCAACTCCTGGCTCCCAAATTCCACCTTCAAGCTCTGATTTAAAATAAGAATTCAGAATCAGATTAGCGTGTTGATACAGGACAGGGGAAACACTGTCCTGTTTCTGTCTTTTCTCTCCTATTATTCATTATATTTCAGAAGTATTGGATCAGGACTCGTTATCAGCCGATCGTCAAAATCAAATTACTCGGAATCGGAGGCAAAAACCCTGATCAGGACATCTCTAGTGTTTATGAGCGCTAAAAATACTTAAGTGCCGATAATATCTCTAGATAAAGATGAAGACATTAGTAGAACCAAGTTCCACTGTTGGTTCAGTGAGAACCAGAAAATGACGTGCAGCCCTGGTAATTTTCAAGCTATGAAAATCAGACACCGCTTTCATTTTATGTTAAGCAGAAGATGTTTGGCTTTGGAAAACAGCTGTATGATAAAGTAATTTAATACAGATTGGGGAGGTATTTATTATAGATTTTATTTTTTATTAATCATGCAACAGAAAAATAATCGTTAGATTAATAGGCTATTTAGTCATTAGAATAGTTGACTATTCGATAAATTAATAGGCCAAATAATGGTTTCAAAAATAATCGTTTACCCCCGCCCTAGTTTTAACTACTACAATATCCTAAACTCATGAGCCTGAGGGTTTTGTTTTTCTCCCCCATCTCTGACATTTGTGTGACAAACCTATTTGCAATCAAAATGGTTGAGCCCCGCATTCCTGGCTTGCTGGCCAATCAGAAATGGTGATGGAAAACAAGCTTGCATGCACTGCACTGGCTGCAGTCAGCAGCAACTAACACTGCATGTGCACCTGGTGTTGTGCTATGAGGAAAATGTTTTCATGGTGACTGATTAACTACATAAAAATGAATGAAGGAACTTCTTCGGTTATGGGAGAGAGGGTGGAGAGCAGCTGGTAACAGCCATGGGAATAATGGCGTTAAAAGAAATGGTACTAGAAGAGGGGAGGAGAGGAGGCGGAGTGACACGGTTACACCTGGACACAATCGTCATGCACTTCTGAGTTGCGGTTTTCTTGTGATATCTGTTCAGACCAGGTGCATGTCAGGTTGGAAGGTGTGTGTCGAGCCTCTGGGGACCTACAGAGCATGCAGCGGTGGCGGCGTCACCAACCTGACACAGACAGCGCACGAGTATAAATCCAGTTCATCAAACAGCCACAAACAGGTGATGACGAAGTCTGACTAATGAACTGTCAGCAAGCACGGCTCCAAGTGCGCACCGCACAGCTGAACACGTGCACACAGCCACACACACACATACACTAGAGACGCAGCAATGGTGAATCCCAAGAAAATGGGAAGAATTATAAACTGGAATCACAAACATCAGTTTTTCCTCAGAAATAAAAGACACGAAAGTGTTGATAAATGTCCATTAAAACTACGTGTTTCTACTTGTTGGCCAGAGGCCGTTATGACCACGTAGAGCTGAAGCTCCGCTCAGACAGCCATCAGTCTGACTGTCCAAGATTTTGTTTTCGTAATTCATTTCCATTTCATTCTCTAGTGAGATCTAATATTGACTTTCATCGAGAATAATTCAACATAGAGATAAATTCAAAGTTAAGCCAATGGGAATATTAAAGCAGCAGAATAATTAATTTTCCAAGTAATTACTTTTACAAAGATGCAACTCCGTCACAAACACTGTTACTTTTTAGAGAAGGAATTAATAATTAAAATCACATTTTTAATCACAAAACATTGAACAACCTCAATCACTATGTAGTTTCTATTAGAGATTTCTCAGGTTCAACAGCAGACAAACACTAGAAGAGGATGCTGACCACATAGTTTATAAAATAGTATATTGTTCTCATGTGTTTAAACTTGTGCAAGACTTTGTTGTAAAAGTAACAACTTCTTTCATTCATAATTTTAGTTTTATGCATTTAAAAGTATGAAATATAAAAATCGCAAGTCAAATCGCAGTATTTGTCTGAAAAATCACAATTAGGCATTTTGTCAAAATCGTGCAAAATAGATCAGCCATCAGCCCTGATGTTGATGTAGGAGAAGTTTCTTCACCTCAAGTAAAACTGAGAATGAGATCAAAATGAAATCAAATAAAAAAAAACAACTGATATTTGTTTAGATTTATCTTCCAGCTTGATAACACTTTAATATACAGATGAGTACATAATAAATTATAAATATTTTTTTTTACAAAAATAGGGAAAGTGGTACAGTAACCTGTTTACTGTATTTTCCAGTTGTAGAAATCGTAATACCACTAGATAGATATGGATAGATGGATAGATAGAAAGTAAAAACACAAGGGTGTCCTAGTGTGTGTGTGGTAGTATGATGTGACCCTTTGGGTCCTTCCTTGTTTATGGAGGGATATCTGGGGACCGGGTTTGCTTCCCACAGATGCCATTTGATCCCATCACATTGGTATCTGGGGATTTGAGCCCTTCCTAAGCATCTGTTGCAGGACCCACTGCTGTCCTGCTGGGGGGGGGGGGGGGGGGTCAAACTGTGCGAAATTACTAGTGCCATGTTTTGGTAGATTTAGGAAAGTGTCAAAAGTAACATTAAAGTACATGCCAACATGCCAGGATGCAGATTTTCCCAGCAGAATGTTGCAGCAAATGTTACTGAGTTTAGCCGTTTGTGGTTATACTGTTATGACTGACTGGGGTCAACCATTTACCGCAGGTTTTAGATGCTTTGACGCCATGCAGAATTAACATAAATTAAGTAATGTGCAATTCTGGACGACAATTTTTTTCCCCCATAGTACAATGAAGACATCCCACCCATCACTCAAGGACACCACAGAAATTGAACTGAGCTGAAATAACGTTTTACCCATATATAACAGTCTTGAGATGTTCAAAAATGTCTCAGAGATGGCATGTGGGAATGCAGACATTTGCAGCTTTTGCTCCTAAATTCTTGAGGATTTTTTTCCAACCACTCCTTAAGTTTAAAAAAAATAAATTAAGTCCAGACAAAAAGCCTGTGCATTCTTCTGAACATCCCCAGTGTTCATGGCTGTGAGCCTTAAGTTTGCCTTTCATGTTTTACAGGACTATGGGAAAACATAGGTCTAAAAATGCTTACATTTTTCCAGAGTAAAACGTAAAATTATGGTAATTTCGTTTCATCTACATTTATAAGTTTTAGAAAAATACCATTTTTAATCGGTTACTTGGCAACCTCTCACTGCATACCATGTTATTGTGACAATCTGTAACACACCTGAGCAGCATCTGAAATCTCACAGTACTTATTATGCACTCTATGCAATTTATCATTCAAAAAGCCTCTGAATGATTAAAGAGCAGCATGCAACTTGGCTTTTTACAGTCTTTACAATGATGCCATTTCCTAAAAGCTTTGTTTCCAATTGGAAACTTGCATAACTATAATAATACATCAATAACATATCAATATAAACTTGAAACATCTTTTTTTAAAAACATGCAGTATTTCAAATAAAGTGGAGCATCCTTGCAATTAAACCGAAGAGCTAAGATAGTGTTATTTTTGTGTGTCACAACTGCACTGCATCAAGGGAAAGTTATGATGATGTACTACCCCACAAATAGCATTTAACATTAAATAGCAGCCTTGTTTTTGTTTGGTGTAGCATCATCCAAGTTTCCTACTTTATAGAAGCAACCACCAGTAGTTTGGCGGGATGCAGTGGGTGGGCACCTTCCTCATTTCTGGGGACTAAATAAGTTGACTGTAAACTGGGTGAGAAAGCTGACTTTGTAACCTGAAGGCAGTTACAGAGGGACATCAACTGCTTTCATCCGGACATAACGTTATTTGGTTTGACAGCATCCTTATAAATAACCTGCAGAAAACACGGCCGCACAACGTGCACATTTATCTGAGCTCAATAACTACACATTAGGGAAAGCCTTCACTTCCAAACACAGATCTCTAAGATGACTTGGTTCGTCTTTCAGTGGATAGTTGTGGCCGTTGTTCGCCTGGCAAACTTATCATGACTGCTGCAAATCAGAGCGATGACGGCAGCGTTACAAAGCCCTGGAAAATGTCCCCACAGTTTTGCTTAACTTAATGTTCGTGTTTGCATTGGTTAAACAATGTTGCTACTAAACAGAGTATGCGTAGCTAGCAGTTAGCTCAACGGCCAAAACACGGCCTTTCTTGGCACCAAACTGGCAAGCTCACAACAAGAATAGCAGGCTGGTTTGTTAACGCTAGCAGGCTAAGCTAGCTGGGTTCGCCGAAACAAAACGGGTTCGGGCCTGAAATTTTGCCACGGTGTCTAGGCGCATATAATACATATGACATTCTGTTGCTATCCGTGCATGAACTTAAGGCATTCTTCAATATGCTAATGATTTGTGGAGGGGATTCATGTCGTTGGCTTTGCCATGTAAAAGACAACTAAAAAGGCTGAAAATGGGAAGTCAACACTTACCTAGCTTTACTTTCTACGCCATCTTGGATCCACTTGTCAGACCATCGCAAAGCATAGTGGGATGTACTGATCTGAAGGTTGAGAGAGGACTGCTGTATGCGTGCGCTCACGCGCGTGACTCTGTGTTTATGTGCCTTATGATGAGCAGGATCATTCATGTCAAAGAGCGTTTGTCTGAAATTGCATGGGTCTCTATCACTTAACATAGCTTAACCTTGAAATTACAGTCAGTGGAGGATTTAGATCCTGTTTTTATGCAGAAATGTAAATAAAACTTTATTACAAGTTACTTTTACTGCATGTTAAAATCCCACCAATCTTTTGAGAACAAGGTTGTCAATCAAGTATCAAATCATTAAAGCTCATAAACATATGTGGTAAAGTGATATTTGAATCTAACATGTACTGAAAATGAAAATTACTCAAGTATGGTACATGTAAAACTTTGTACTTTTTTGTATCTTTGTTCCAAAGGTGAATAAAAGAAAATGACTGAACTAAACAAGGCAGGAAATGTTTTTGTAGTTTACTTTGAAATTTACACATCACACCTCTGTGAAGTGTCTGAGTGAGAGGGTGTTAATTAGGGATGCGCATGCTGATACCCTGGAGTCGATACTTCGATACCAGCCAGACAAAATATCGGAATCGATACTTTTTCGAGTTTGGCGATACCACTGTCCAGATACAAAACGTGCAATTTGTTTTCAGGAAATTTTAGGCGATGAAATAATGTGAAAGCAGCCAGATTCTAGCTTCTGTGTGACATGATGGTGGTAGCCTATCATGATGATGATGATGTTTTGGTATTTTTCAGTGCTTTAATGCAGGTTATTGAACATTATGTTTTGGTGAATATTTTTCACTATTACATTTTATATTTGAACATTTTCCACTGAATAAATGTAAATATACTTGAGTTATTTCATAATTAAATTATTAATCTTATTTTTGGTTAATTTCCTCACCAATATAATTTATCATTGTTTTAAAAGCATTTGTCCTACTTCTGTTCTCAAGTTTCACTTATATTTACAGTAATATCACACTTGCCTTCAAGATATCAATGCAAACTGTAAAATCATGTAGTTTTCTTTAAAGGGACAAAAAGTATCGTATTGACTGAAAAAAGTACCATTAACCACTGGTATCGTTTTGACATGAAAAATTTCAGTATTGCCCATCCCTAGTGTCAATATCTAGTGTGGCCAGTTTGTGTAGCAACAACTGCATTAAGACATTCCTGCTTGGTGGGATTTTAGCCGTGCTTATCTGTGTAAATTAACTCCCACTCAGGGCTCCCCCACATCAACTTAACTTGCTACATGGTTGACTTTCTATTCAGATCACAGACATGCCATGTGTCCTGACATTTTCCGTAAAGGTACAATGTGTAAAAAATCAAAGGTCAATGGCAGAAAAAATGTGATTTAGAATTCAAAACTGTTTCTATTGAGTAATTTTGGCCACCAACAGCCACCATACATTCACAACACTGCCTAGAATATAGTAATTTTCTTTCAAATACCCATCTTTACCACTAGATGTCAGTAGTTCCTACACACTGTACCTTTAAAAAAATAATTGGAAAATTGGAAAAAATGTGTTTCTCAATTAATGATTTAAAAAGGGGAAAATATATAATACTGTCAGTGAAAAATGATTTACTTATTCCAGAATTCATACATTTCTAGAATATAAAGAGTAAGCAATAATGCAATTCTATGTTCTGGTTTTAAAATGAGATCCTTGACGAAAAACCCAACCACAATCACAAGCCATACAATTATAGTCTAAACTTAGGTGGTCCCATCATAGTGCAACAATGTTTAAAGGCATGTTTGCAAAACCTCACTTATTGAAACCTATGACGAGTCAAACATTTAAATTACAAACATTTAACCAAATGTGAGTAGTTTATTATGCAAGTACAGTATACAATGAAACGCTTCCACATTTGTGTACAGAACTCATGCCAACTGATGCCTAATATTTCATCAGGTGGAAACTGGTAACACACGTGGAGACTGAGTCGTATGAAACAGATCCAGGAGGAAGTACTCATGTATTTATTGTCAATGCTTTAATGGACAGTATAAACAAAACCCAAAAAAAAGGTTTGGGGAGGAGGGGGTTTGGGGTGCCAAGTATGTTAAGCAATTTATTTTCCAACCACATGGATCTACAATTGGGCTGCAGTGAAATTTTGCCAATACAACATATACTGAAAAGCACTCCCAACAAAACAAATACAAATCAAAACATAACATCATGTACTGTGTTCTTGTGTCACTGCAAGTTGTGGATCATCTCCTCCTTGGCGATGAGATGCGTGGTCTTGTTGACCAGAGACATGAGAGAGTTGAGTTTGTGCGACCAGTCGTTGAGCAGGTCATTGGGGTCTTTGGGCCTCTGAAAGTTGATGATGCCAGCCAGCCGGTCAACCTTGGCATAGATGGTTTTGTTCACAACTAAACTGGAGAGGAACTCCTCTGACTCCTGGTGAAGCGTTTGAGTTGAAAGACATTTTGTTAGCGGCTTTCAATCAGCCCAAACTATTTTTCACTCCTTTACACCGTTAATGTGAGCTTTAGTATGCTTGTAAAAATATTTGCTTACATCAATAGAAAGGTCGAGCAGTGCAGCCATCCTCTTCATTGTGATTCTGGTGTAATATTTAGCCATTATTCTGATGTTCTGTGAAATAAACCAGAACGTCATCAATATTAACCATGACGCTGCTCAGTTTTGCAGGTAGGAAATTCAAACAGAGCTTTGAAAATAAAATAAAATATTAAATCAAGTGCAGTTTTTGTATTATCCATATGACTTACATGCTCCACCACTCTGTTCTTCAAGTCCTTCCACCGTTTCTCCGCTTCCTCTGAATAGGAGAAGACATCTGTTGCAGGGCTGTCAGGTGAGCCCTCTCTCAACTCCTTCCCATAGTCCTCCACCAACGAAGCCCAGCGCATCAACTCCATAGTTGTGAATTGCTTTAGAAGGTCCCTGTGATGGAGATACTGAGAATTAAAAAAAGGGCCAAACCTTCTCCGGGAGGCATGAAATTAGAAAAGCTACTGTGTATTTGACTGATAAAACTTTAAACAAATACTATAATTAATGTGACTACACCTTTCATTTCAAAGACAATTGCTCACAGAGACACAGAGGCAAATGTAACAGTGTTAATTGATCTAGCAAATTCCATAAACTACTATATTATTCACACTAAAATCCACATAAAATTTCAAATGTTTCCACACAGGCCACTTTATTAGGTACACCTGTCCAACTGCTCGTTAACGCAAATTTCTATTTATTCTCAGCCAATCACATGGCAGCAACTCAATGCATTTAGGCATATAGACATGGTCAAGACGATCTGCTGCAGTTCAAACGGAGCATCAGAATGGGGAAGAAAGGTGATTTCAGTGACTTTGTGGCATGGTTGCTGGTGCCAGACGCGCTGGTCTGAGTGTTTCAGAAACAGCTGATCTACTGGGATTTTCCTGCACAACCATCTCTACGGTTTACAGAGAATGGTCCCAAAAAAGAAAATATCCAGTGAGCAGCAGTTCTGTGGGCACAAATGCCTTGTTGATGTCAGAGGTCAGAGGAGAATGGCCAGACTGGTTCCAGCTGATAGAAAGACATCAGTAATTTAAGTAGCCACTTGTTACAACCGAAGTATTCAGGAGAGAATCTCTGAATGCACAACACATCCAACCTTGAAGCAGATGGGCTACAGCAGCAGAAGACCACACCGGGTGCCACTCCTGTCAGCTAAGAACAGGAAACAGACTCACCAACATTGGACAATAGAAGATGGAGAAATGTTGCCTTGTCTGATGAGTCTCCATTTCTGCTACGAAATTCGGATGGTAGGCTCAGAATTTGGTGTCAACAACATGAAAACATGGATGCATCCTGCCTTGTATCAACGGTTCAGGTTGGTGGTGGTGGTGTAATGGTGTGGAAGAGATTTTGTTGGGACACTTTGGGCCCCTTAGTATCAATGTGGCGGTTTAACCACCACAGCCTACCTGAGTATTGTTGCTGACCATCTCCATCCCTTTATGACCACAGTGTAGCATCATCTGATGCTACTTCCAGCAGGATAACGCACCACATCAGAAAGCGTGAATCATCTCAGACTGTTTTTTTTAACATGACAATGAGTTCATTGTACTCAAATGGCCTCCACAGTCACCAGATCTTAATCCAACAGAGCACCTATGGGATGTGGTGGAACGGGAGGTTCTCATCATGGACGTGCAGCCGACAAATCTGCAGCAACTGCGTGTTGCTGTCATGTCGATATGAAGCAAAATCTCAGAGGAATGTTTCCAGAACCTTGTTGAATCTATGCCACGAAGGATTAAGGCAGTTCTGAGGGCAAAAGGGGTCCAACCCGGTACTAGCAAGGTGTACCTAATAAAGTGGCCAGTGAGAGTGTGTGTATTATATATATATATATATATATATATATATATACACACACACACACACACACACACACACACACACACACAGCATATATAAATATATTCAAAGATAAGATCTGAAAATGGATAAATACAAAATTACTCTGACAACAGATAAAATCCTAAAAACATTTAGAGATTAAAAATTGTAAAAAAAAATAAATAAAAAAATAGAAGAGTAAATTAAATCAGTTAAAAACCAGATTAAAAAGGTGAGTCTAAGTCTTCTTTTAGACACATCATCAGTCTCTGCGGTCCTGATGTCCTCTGGTAGGCTGTTCCATAGATGGGAGTCATAATGGGTGAATGCAGCCTCCCTGAGGGTTTTAGATCCAACAACTGAAATAGCATCTCTGACTCTTATGTTTGGAGGACATGGTGTCCGTAATTTCCAAAAATGTATTTCAGATTTTGATGAATCTGACCACAGAACAGTTGCCTACTCTGCTTTTGGTGGCAAATCTGGGATCATGATCATAGGTTGGGTTGTAGTGACAGCCTAGTTCAAGAGGTGGGTTTGGATCTGGAGGGCACAGGTTCAAGTCCCTCGTCTGGCAACAAAGGGAACCCACTCTGGGTCCCTGAGCAAAACCCTTCTTTAGAGAGCTGCCTTAAGATCACGGATATCAGATATTGCTTTTCAGTCGTGTTTGACAACAAGCAGTAAGATAAATTTAATTAAATTCAAACCAGGCATGTCGGAGCAGAGAAGCACGTAAAACCTGCAGGTTAGGGGCCTTTGAGGACCAGAATTTGACATCCCTGTGAGGGTCAAGAGGCCACAGGACACGGAGTACGTCTTACTTGTATTTAGGGATTTCCTCCAGTTTCTTGTCGGCACTGATTCTGTGCACAAGGTCCGACTGTTCATTGTCGTAAGGAGAGAGGATCACATAGAGCACCACACTCTTCAAGGCCTGCAAAATAACATCATGGATGCGGTCAGTGGTTTGGAATCAACTCATAAAAGGCAACAAGATGAGCAAAATAAACCTGAAGTCTGTTTCTGAGAAGCAGCTGGCTCTCAGTGCCAACTACTGTATTAGTAAATAGGCAAGGACACGGGCTTATAAGATGGTGCTCCTGATAACATTTTGATTGGAACAAAAATTTCAGACATAGCTGAGAGTCTAGATAAAAAACGAAAGAGAATCTGTCCCATGGTTTGTTTTATGCCTTGTGTTTTTATTTGTCTTGGATGTACAGTACTTTGTTCAGCTGTGGCTGATATTAAAGCGATTGACTGATTCCGAGTTGGTGCTGTTATATAATTAACTACACAGCAAACTCAAAAGTGTTCATTTCTGGTGTTAAAAGCTTCAGTGTTGATTCAAACACAAATCATTAACAATTATGGCTGTGTGGGTGTAATATCATGGTATAGTCAGATTTAACACTTGGGAGTGTTGTTGGAACATCCGGGCATAGTGTAACTGATCCTGGAGGGGTTCGTTTGAATATTTCCCATCATGCTTTGTGGCACCAGCTATTCCATTCTGCACCGCGAGTTAAGTCTCATATGTAAACTTATTAATTGGTGTCCAAAAAAGCTGGGCTTACAACTATATCCTGTTTGAACTGACACCCTGGAGATTGTATAGGTGTGCGTAGGGTTGGTATGATGAAGGCCCTCGAGTGTCACAGACAAAATTCTACATGCCATCACGTGTGTTTGACCAGGTGAAAACAACGGCAGTGTGCATTTCACCCAAATTCTATTGCAATATTTCAACTTCTTATCATTCCAAACGTTCCACTGTTACTACCATTAAAAGGTATGATATGGCAAAGCTCTAGAATGCAATAAGTAAAATCAAACTTATTGTCATCAGTTACCCCAAGTGTTGAACTGATTTGGTTAACACAGATTTGGTGTCACTATTATCCATCTTGGTGTTAAAATCTAACACGACAGGAGTTTGTTTAAAGAACAGTGTGACAGTGTTCGTAATTTTAAGATAGGGCGATACGACCTCAAATCAAATTCATGATGAATTAACCATGTTGCTTCGATTACAATTAGTTGACCATTATTTCTGTATTGTTTTGTTTTTAGTCCTCACTGCTTGCTCTTTGATTATTTTCATAATAAAAGAGCAGCAGATGTTGATTTTAAAAGTGAAAGGAAGCACACAGTTTAACTATATATGGTCGTCTAATGAATATTTCGAAACATTGCTAAGAGAAATAATTGAAATAACTGACATGAATAAGATTAGTTGTTCTAAATGACAGTTATTTTTTAGTAATTTTTGATTAATAGCCCAACCCAATTTTAACAATGAAAAGTGTTAAAGAGGAGGTTTCATGTCATTATTAGACACATAATTTCCTTTTATGGCACAACCAAATAACTGTTATCTTCAGGAGTTCTGAAAATACAATAAACATAAAAAACAACCTAAATAAATGTGACATCATCCATGTCTGTATCCGACACCTTAAAAATTCACCGCTGTCCCTTTAAGATGCCTCCTGCTGTTTCTGACCCGCCCACTCCACCCATCACAACACTCTCATGCTCTGGTGGGGTGGAGCTCAGCAAGGGAGGGGGAGGAGCTTCGTGGTATGGGAGGTGCTCTGTGGTAGCAGCCATTCTGGCAGCCATGTTGGTTTCCACAGGAGATTCAGGGATTTCTCAAATATGCGTGAATGAGTAACCCCCGGGGCATGTTTTATGGGGAGGGAATGACATGATAACATAATAAAAAAAAAGCTCAAAAAAGTCAATTTTGCAAGTTACCCCCCCTTTAATCCAACACTTTAGTGGTTCCCATATAAACTATGGGCAAGTGTTGAATTTAACTGTAAGAGTGTTCACCATCGGCTTTCAAATCATCTGTACAAGCTGCAAAAATGTTAAACATTGAGTTACTTCTTCAACTATAGTAAATGCTGCAGTCACGATACAGAATCATTTCAGTTAACTATAACTCATATTATCCTAATTTGGAAATTCTGGGGAAAAAAAAAAAACAGTAAACAGTACAATGTTTATAACAAACTAGCAATAAGGCTGTACTTTCTATGTAAGAGCTAAATAACCCCCCCCCAGCAAAAAAAAAAAAAAAAATCAATTTTCCAATTCTGTGCTTTAGAAAGAAAAACTGTACCTGCTGCCACTTGCTACTATCCTCCAAGATGCATGGGGTGTCGTAAATCGCCCGGTAGTGCTTGCAGATAGACAGGTAGGACCCCTCATGCTGGTCCACCTGAATCATCAGGTTGTAATACTTCAACTTCAACTCCTGCATTTTTATAAGATAAATGAGTGTTAAAATGACGCAATACCTTCAGAAAGACTTCTGTAGAAAGAACGTACCAGTAAACTGATGTCTTAATGCAAGCAAAGAGCTCTCTCTTACCTCAGTGCCCTCCTCTTGGAAGAATTTGGTATTTATTTTCTTGCTGATGATCTGCGTGCGAATGTAATCCTTGACAGCAATGCAAAGTCTCATCTGTTCCAAAATAAACTCCACTTTTTCCTTTTTCTCCATGGAGCCATACGTCTCCACCTGACCAGAAAAAAAAAAAAAAAAAAACGCATGTTAATGCAAAATTATTTCTACACAACAAGAACTTCATGGGGAAAGCTTAATCGAAACAGAAAAAAAACAAACATCTTTTTTATTATCAAGTACAAACAAATAACTTTTTAAATGAATGATTGAATCAATGACCAGATCAAAAGGCTTTTTCTTTGCTTTCACTGGAATTTTAAAGGGAGTAGAGGCAGGAATTAAAAAAAACAAAAACAAACATGCATGTCCATTTTTTTTTATGCTAATGGGTGATGAAGCGCTAAATACCAAAAATAATGTTTCCACCCACGTGTCTCTCTGTTGCCTTTAACAGGCCGTGTGCTGCAAAATGCGCTGCAATTCTGTGGCCGAATTTCCGTCAATGACGCTACATCTGCAGTTTTGATACAGGAAGAAGACGGTCGCGGTAAATTCAAATACTGAAAGCGATAGTTATGGATTATTTTGCCATCAGCAAACAATCCAGATCAACTAAAAGACACTAAAAAGTGTAACTATGAAGAAAAAGCTTAGTAAACAATAGGGGTGCACCGATTGCAGTTTTCTGGCCAATCACCGATCTTTAAGAAATCTGACCCGCTGTTACCAATTTTTGCCGATATCAATTTTTCTTTAAAACTGACAGCAAACATCTTCAATCTAACAATTTTGTTTCATTAACAAACAATACCTGTAATACAATGCAAACTAGTTTTAACTGCACAAGCCACTGTTCTGAAATATAAATTAAAAGTTTCAAGCATTGCTGTCCAAACTACAAATATATAATTTCCATTCCTTCAGTCTCATTTTTTACATTATTTAACACAAAACTAGCTCAACTAGTTGCATTTCAAACTGGCTTTGAGCCTCTTACTAAAATTACAGTTCACAACAATATTTAGCTTATTTTGCAATAAATATAATAAGGTACAAGCATTAAATAGAATAATCTACAAGACAAACAAAACTTAAACCACCAAAAGTGACTTTAGCGGAAGTAAATACGATCGGTAGATAAGATCGGTTTTACATTTATTGATCGGCCGATCCCTGATCCCCCAAAATTAAGGAAATCAAAGCCGATCGATCGGCTGGCAGATCGGCCGGCCGATCAATCGGTGCACCCCTAGCTTCAGTTTGATCACGCTCCCGTGACGGCTTGGCTCGTGGCTGCAGTTACCTGAAGCGCCGGTCGCAGCAGTCGCGAGTTTTTATTTCTTAATCTTGCCTCTAGTCCCTTTAAAGATAAAATTCACCAGACCACTGGACAGAAATCATGCTGAATAAAATCAAATAAATCCAACAAATGAACTTATTTTTTTCTCATTAATATGAGAAAATTTAAGCAAAACAGAAAAGAAAAACCCACCAGTTCTGCAAAGTTGTTAAATCCTTAATATTATCTAACATTTCCATGTTATTCTACAATGATATTCAGGAGGCAACCGTTAAAGAGGAAAGAAATTTGGTCTAAAGAAACAAAATCCATTTCTAATGTCACTATCTCATCTTATAAGCTGGCTGCATACTTCACTTGATCACTTATTTTAAAAATCCCACACCCTGTTCATCTTCCATTTCTAAAACCCAGAGCGTCTGACATTAATTTGCTTTACTGGTCAATGGCAAAATAAACTAAATAAAAACTAAGCCATAACCACATTACACCTGTTACTGTGCTCTGAACGCTTCAGGACACTATCAGCTAGAAGGGGGGCGCCGGAACATGGGCATACACACCCGACAAAAACAGATTCATATGGGCTCAATATGTGTTGGTGGGACTGACGACAACATTCAGGTGCAGTTGCACCTATTTTGAATTGTGATTCAACAGAAATGGATAAAAAACAAAAGTAAAACAAGTAAACAAGCACGATGGGGCTCCTGAGCTAAAATTTTGTTGAGCAACACTTTGAAGCAATCACTGCAATCAGGTGTTTTCTATAACATCCAATCAGACTTCTGCACCAGTTTACAGGTATTTTGATGCAGTGTTCATGAGCAAGATGCTCTAATTTATCTGTGACAGTTT
This sequence comes from Atherinomorus stipes, assembly GCA_023101725.1. Lineage (NCBI taxonomy): Eukaryota > Metazoa > Chordata > Actinopteri > Atheriniformes > Atherinidae > Atherinomorus > Atherinomorus stipes. The sequence continues at coordinate 301,114 of JALJCO010001473.1, read as the reverse complement.
TTGCTGTTTGTTTGATTTTTTAAATTATTTCTTTAAACAAAAATTCAAAATCAATCTTATTTTACTAAATTATAATTTTGTAAATTTTTGTAAATTGTAAATGTATTTATTCTTACCTTTTTCAGTTTAGTGTAATCTGAATTACTATTGGGAATTTAGCCTTTTCTATAATGGGAGGGTATGTACATTGTTTTCATCACAAATGTATGCCCAGAGAATAAACAACTTCTAAATATAATTTAAAAAGTTTAAATCACTGGGTATGTCCCAATACCACTTTTTTGACAACACATATGAGTACTTGCAGATACCGAGTACTGATAAGAGTAAATAATGGGGGTTTTGTGTTTTTTTTTTAATAAACAGAATCATATCTACGTGCTCAGGTGATGCAGACATTAGAGTTTGGGAATGTGATACCACATTGCAATCCATTGTGGTTTTTGCCACCCCGGCTTTATTATCGCTAATAAGTACAGTCACAACAAGTTTCTGGTGATCTTCTTTCAGATATATTTTTCAACTATGGTGAAAACTCGTGTTTTAAACTACCACAGTTGTTCTCACGACTTACATGGCACACGTGACACGGTTTTAGTTTTCTAAGTCCACATCTGTGATGTCTAAAGGCGACGCTGACATCTATAAGTAATGACATAGTACATGTACTAATTTTTCAAATCATTGCAGGTGTTTAACATTAGAAACGGAGCTGGACTGCTGCGCGCTGAAGTCCAACACCTGCTTTTCAGACGCTGTCGCTTGATGACAGCGAGGAGGAAGCCAGACAACGAACACACCTCAAGTTGAGAGCATTATTGGAGGTGGACACAGCTGTGTGATGCTTTTGATTCTGTTTATCATCATTTTTTGTGATATAAAACTGATATGTGGCGGTGTGTGTAATTTGGTTCAGGTGCAGAGTTGTGGAACGGCGCGCCGACAAAGCACAGTTTACGTGTGATTAATCACCTGCATCTGCGAGTGGCTGCATCTTCCAGCTTTTCTGAAGTTAACCAGAAAAAAAGTGCTATAGATAACGTTGATTATTGAACAAATACTAGGATCGTTTTCTTAGAAATATGAGAATTGCAGTTCTTTTGCACTTCGTCCAACGATAGTTGGTCTTCAGGAGCAGAAATAAAAGCTTAAAAGGGGTCCGCTCCGACCGCCACTAATGTTATGAAAAGTATCCCAGGGACATGATATCCTAGCATCTTCTGATTTAAAATTAGTGATGCACCGATCAGGATTTTGGGGCTTCACCGATCACCAAAAGCAGCATCTGCCGATCCCGATATTGCCGATCACAGCACCAAATCCATAAATTCTCCAATATTGTCTCATGTACATAACATCGACATTATGTTATTAAGTGTAACAATTAGGAGATGGGAAATTATCATGAATTGACCTGTTTTATTGCAGGCAATCTGCAATATTTCACTCTCTTGGAGACAACTTGGACTCAGTTTACATAGAGGAAGTGTATCTTACTAACTTAAGCTTTCTTGTGGCAATAATTATGTGTACAACACAACATGTGCAGCACACCAACACAGACACCAGTAAACATTTCACTCTCATAGAGTCGGTACAATTTGTAAACTATAAATTCAGTTTTTCCTGTGGAAAAAGGAATTAAATCTTAACATAAAAAAATAGATTATGTACATAACACACAACATGTGCACTATAATAAACATTTCACTCGCTAGAGGCTCTTTCTCAGAGACCGGATTAAGAGTTTACCTACAAGCATTTAGTGGAAAAATCATGTAAAATATGTTAAACAAATGAGAATAAGAACAGCGACTTATGTACAACTGCAACATTATCTCTGTACATAAACTTGGAGCTGATACTGCAGCTTTTCTGTAAGAAAAAAAAACTCTTAAGTGTAGCATAAACATGCTGTAGCCTAAATAATATAATAAAATTATGATTTTATTGATGAGCCTATTTCTGCTTAAGCAGCATGAATGGCAGAGCCTTGCGCGTCGTGCGTCAGGAGCGCCTGAGTGTGGGGGTGTATGAACCCGGTTGTTTTCCTTGGTCTGTCTCTCTGTATAATCGCGGATGAAACTGAGCAGCTGCTTGGCTTCATTTGCTCCACGAGGCCAGACAACGACGTTGAGCGTTTCTGTGCCGTGTGAGGGTTCATCAGATTGTTCAGAGGTGTTCTGAGTTTGGTGAGTTTCACCGTTTACTCCAGGAGCTGCGCGCCGACGATGGCGCAGCTTTCCTCTGACCAGCCTTGAACTACCTGCAGTCCTGCATCGGGACGTCATTATAAGTCCATCAAAGCCCGTCGGGACTAGAGATCATCAACCCACCGTTTGGAAACCGGGACTGGACGCAGATCATAGTTTATCCTCCACTGTCTCTGTGGAGTGAAGAGATTCACCGGAGTCTCCTCTGTATTTCCCGCGCCTGCTGCGCGTCAAACGCCAAAATGCTGAAACGCTGTAGCTACTGTAAACATCATCGGATTGGCTTGCTTGGATCCATTTTGAGGACTCTGATCAAAACCGATAGGGGCACTATCGGCCGATTGCCGATCGATCGGTGCATCTTTATTTAAAATGAGACATAAACTCCGATGGAGTAAAGGCAGAGTTGGTGCTTCACATGTTTATTCTTTATTCTTTATTAGGATCCCCATCAGCTTCCACAAAGTGGTCGCTAGTCTTCCTGGGGTCCTCATGTTGAAGAGTATTTCCCTGCCAGCATGGCGGCGTAACTCCCAGAGCTCTATCGTAGGTATCGGGTGCTGTCATGATGAGCGAGTATTTGATGAGTACGAGTACAGCAAAATAGGCCAGTATCACAGCAAGTACAGATACTGGCATCGGTATCCGGACATCCCTAAAAATCACCATAGGAAGATCGGTAAACACAGAGCTGGATTTAAATATGTGTAAATAAATAAACAGGGCAGGATTCAATTTTAAAAAGTTCATCCAATTAATTAGAGGCTTTGTAATTAATTCATCTCAATTAGTTGCATATTAATCGCATAGCAATAGCTTCCCCAAATAGCAACCATTTTTTCATTTAAAAATATTTCAGTGGATGACTGAATCAAATAACAGACATGACATACAGTACTGTGCGTCTGCATCCAGGGAACCTGTTAATCTCAAACACTCCCATTTATGGCATTCAACAACCTCACAGATTTTCAGTCAGAGATGAGAAGTAAACTAAAAACTATCAAACCTGCAGTTCCTGAAGAATGGAAGCGGCCTCTTTGACCTCCCCATTCTGCTCCTTGATGTTAGCGAGGGTCTTCGTTAGCCTTGCACGCTCGATCTCTACATAGATCTGTCGGGTAGACAAACAGTTTTAGTGGCACACAAGGACTCGCATATCAAGCAAAATGGTCACCTCATCGTTATAACCCTGTCCTTACAACCCCTGGGAAATCTGTTTTTGGACAAATCTAACCTGCCGCATGCAAATACCAAGAAAATGTACTCGTCTCCCTCATCAGATGAAAGTGGAACATTTCAGTGATTATAAACAATCAAACTATATTCTGGGTTAGAAAAGCTGCTTGTTAAAGAATTAAATCCCTGCATATAGATGCAAATGGCAAATAATATCCTTCTTTAGCAGTGTCTCGTATATTACTGCAACACTATTATATTCAGACCTTGCCAGCAGTCACAGTGCGGAGCGTGTCGATAAGTCTCAGCTTGATGGTAAGATCTGTCATAGCATCCACATACTTGTAACATTCTTGCACCATTTTGGCTACAGCCTAAAACAAAGAGAATAACAAAACATACATTCAAGTCTCAGCAACAAGAACCCGACAACAAAGTGCTGTAGTAAATGGTAACTGGACTGTACTTATATAGCAGATAGATAGATAGAGATAGATCGATAGATAGAAAGATAGATAGATTATATTATATATAATATATATTATATATAGTAATACAAGCAAGTTCATTCACAGGCCTTTAGATTTATTTGTGAACATTCAGATTCTTCTTTTCTGTCCAGATTGTAGGATTCATAAGCATATATTTTGGGGAAAAAATGAGTAGAAAAAAAAATTGAGGTGGAAAAATAATAAATATATAACCTGTTTGAGCTGACTCCTCCTTTTGGTAAGCAACATGATGTTTTCATTCAGGGCATCCCAATCCTTGGCTTCATAACACATTTGGACCACAGCCACAAGGATTCTGGATGTGGACACCATGTCCGATGCCTGAAAAACAGCAAGCAAATACACAGATTGAAATAAAAATAAAAATAAAAACTGTGTTCAACTTCTTATCTACTGTAATTAGTTCTTAAATACAGTTTTCTACCAAAAATGTTTCGCTTGGCAGTGTTAAGTAAAAGAGGCAAAGCAAATACGTCTAGAATGTAAGTTTCCCTTTTAAAAACTAAGATCATCAACCACTGTTGACATGGATGTATCACTGACGAGTATTTAGCACAATATGAAACCAGCAGGTTTAACAGACCATCCTACTTCATCAAAACTTAAGCCACAATAAAAACTGGATCATGCATCAAACAACCTACACGAGATAAAAGCATTGGCCTCGGAAATGGGCAGGATGAAACTGTCTTAATGGAAGAGAGGCACTCTAACTCAGTTAAAAGAAACGTAAGCTCTCTCTAATCTAGTTTGCAATCTACTTAAAAAAATAAAAGTAATAAAATTACTAAATGTATGACGATGTTTCCCCCCTCACTTTCTCTGCTTTACCGTGAATCAACAAGTCACAGCATTACCAGTAACTCTGCGGTGTTTGGCACAGTAAAAACATTGGATACGATTTAAAAACATAAATAAAACTTTACCGATACTTTTCATTGCCACGTGAATCATTTAACTTACTGTTCTGGTTTGTTTCTCCAATGACAACAAGCTCTCGATGGCCTCCTGTAACTTCCCCTCCTGCAGCAGAAAAATATACAAATGCATCGTTTGGTAAACCGGATTTGAATAGAAAAACAAAAACAGTTGTACAATTTCTTAGTACATAAAGAAAGTTAACGCTACTGGTTAGCAAAACTGCTAAAGTTGCCTCCAAAGACCTAAATGCTTCGGACTTATAACATGTCTGAGTATAAACAAAAGCGCATAGGTGAAATTAAACGGTATCAGAAATGTGTTAAAACACTACAATACACAAACATGCATACTTTCTGGTCATATTTTCCCCGAGTAGAGCTAAAGGTAGTAACGTTGATTGTTAGCTTGAATGCTAACGCACTGATCGGGATTGCACCATGACTCAGCCGGTGCTAGCTTTTTCTACAGCTCGCTTACTTTAGCCATTTTTTCACATTCCGGGAGACGCTGGTCTACAGTGGAGCTGTAGTCGATCTCCATCTTCACAATCCTTCCATCAGATCTTTCAGATCGTTCCTCAGACATCGTTGCGGCGTAAAAAATTGGAATAATGTATGAATCTTGTTATGACTTACGGCAAACCTGAACCTAGCACTGTTTGGCTTGTCAAATGAACGAAGTTGGGTTGTGACCAATCACAGAGGAGAGATAAATAGCTGTTCGAGGCGCCAGAAGGACCCTCATCAGACATTTTTGACAGGCGTGACATTATTATTATTATTATTATTATTATTATATTATTATTATTATTAGTAGTAGTAGTAGTAGTAGTAGTAGTAGTAGTAGTAGTAGTAGTTTCTGTATTTTTTAAAATTCTGTTTAATTAGAAAGAAAAGTGTATTTTTTGTGTTTGCTGGATTCAAAATAGCCCTTTTTGAAAAGGGTGGACACCAATTTCTTTTATCATTATTAACCTGACTGATACTGACTGTCCTCTACAATTACAAATTTAATTAAAATTTAAAAGTCTAATACATTTATTAATAACACATTTTATCTAATACATTTTCACTCTTAACTCTTTTTTGTTCTTCACTTTTCCTAGTATTTAAGTTTACATTTTTATGTTTTACATTGTTGTCTCTTTTTCTGTTACCCTGCTGTAAAGCACTTTGTGTGTCCAATGGGTACTGTAAAGGGCTATATAAATAAATTTGATTTGATTTGATTTGATTTAGCAGTATTTTTGGGGGGTGGGGGGTGTAGTAGCAAATGCCAATGGGACCTTCTTTTTTTTTTTCTTTACATTTACTTCACTAAGTTATGGATTAAAAACCACTGTGGGCCCTTGAGTAAGGTCCTTAAACCCCACCAACTGGTCCCCAAGCACCTTGACATGGTAGCTCTGGTTGCCCTGGTTAATCTACAGATAGGTAAAATGCAGAGATCGAATTTCCTAACTGGGATCCATACAGTAGTATAATATAGTAAAATTGAAAAGAAAAAAAGTTCACAGGGCCACAAAATTAGTCAAAAGCTTAAATGGAACGCCAGAAATGTCGAAATGAACAAGTGACTGTCAGATACGTGAAGATTTTAAGCTATGTTTGCACCAAAATAGGTGGGACAAGTTTAATGGCACACGGTCTAACCTTAAAACTAAGAAAATAAAAACAAATCCATGAGACAAACAGTTATACATTTAATTAAGTTTCATCGCTTTTGTGAGAAGGATGAGTATGTGAATGAAGTTACAATTACATGAGTAAAAATGCAACAAAACTCAAACTTTGGTGGGTAATAATGACAATTGTGTTGTGATTATGACAATATGAGAGAGGAAGATCAGAAGAAATAAGAATAAGGATTATAATAATACACCCACACACACAGAGACAATGCAAAAGGGTTGCACACATCATGCAGTTATCTGTCAAACTGAATGAAGAACTTTGTGAATGAGCTTGTGCCTCTGAATGAATAAAACAGTAATGACCCCAGTCAGCCAGTAGGTGTCCTCTTAATGCCTGCATTGTTTGCACTCCTGCCTCTGCACAGTTCACTGCCTTGAAATGCTACCCATAAATAAAGCTAATGTGGGTCAGTGTTTTCCTGCTCATGGCAGAGAAAGCCCCTAAGCCTTGAGCTAAAATCAGTTCAGTCCCAGCGCAGGCTAAGGAGGACTGATAAACCCAACATGACTCAGATCCAGTAAGGTCAAATATGGAACAAACACTTTGACTGCAAATGGGGGGAAAAAAAAAGAAAAATACTCTCAGAGCTTTGAGCGTACAGTTTTAAGCTCCAGCCCTCATCATCACTTTTCAGGATCCTCTTCATTCAGGCAGCAATAACAGGCATCACCGGTGCCAGCTTTGCATCTGATGATTTTCCATTTTTCTATTAATATAAACCAAAAAAAAAAAACATAAAGAAAACTAATAATTATAAACTTTAAATATTTGGAGGATCTGTATGGTTGTGTTTAGCTAGTTTGACATCATGATGCAGCATAGCAATTCTCATGAGTCACTAATCTCCTTTTTAATCAACACAAACTTCTTTTAAACCGTCAGTTCATCAATAGGTCATGGCTAGTTGGCTCAGATGTAACATTTACACTGAAGCCTGTCACTGCATCATGCTTTTTTTGCTTCAGGGTGTGAGGTTTGACATAAATAACCACTGTAAAAAATTAAGCACAGGCCTGGTATTCTAAAAAGACCAGTTCTCCCGCATTATACGATGCGTCAGATAGACTACCAATGAATGAAAACGTTGTGTGATTGCATGACAGGCTCTCATCATGTTTGAGATGTCTTAGGACCTGTCTCGAGACAGTCTGTGATGTCTTGAGGCGTCATCGTGATTTGCTTGTTTGTCTATAAAACCTTTAGACAGTTCATGAAACGTTTTAAGCGCAGTGAAACACACCTAAAGTCCTCGTGACCCCTCCTAACCCTGTTTTGAATATGATCAGCTTATTAACATCAGTAGTTTTCTTTCTAAAGCCTGCTATTTACAGTAAGCCACATTTCTAAAGTGTTTATAATTCATTTTTGGATCTGATGATCACAAGACGAAAAGCATCACAGAAATATGAACTGTGTGTGATGCAGTGGCATATGAATGAATGTGGCATAGCATAAAATGAAATAAGCAAGACTTATCTGTACGTGCTTAAGCCAAGCAGTTGTTTTTTTTTTACAATGTTTTTATTGTCAAAATTTAAGGATTACACATTTAGAGAACTGTTTTAAAGCTCTGTTAAAATGCTTTATTAAATTGCACAGATGTCTGTAATATAGACGATATAACTACTGTACTGTTTTAGTGGTTTATGTCTGAATGCTGACTACACATCAGCATTTATTGCAATAAAGAGGAAAAGCCCTCCATCTGAAGACTCTTAGGTCCTAAAGAGCATGCGGCACAATAATTTGATTGATAATAGGTGCAAATAGCAGTATTTAAATGAGGATGTGCGCTAATGCTTCGACAAAGAAAGTTGGAGGGCATGTTTTTAACGCAAAATGAAATTCGAGAGAGGTATTAGCAAAGTCCCTTCGGCCCCCCCCCCCCCCCCCCCCCCCCCCCCCCCCCCCCCCCCCCCCCCCCCCCCCCCACTGTAAAATAAATTGATGTAGAATCCGGTCACACCTGAAGAGCTGAAAGTGAAGCCGGTTGGGTGTGTTCCACCGTCGTCATCTTGCCGTGTCGCGTGTGTCGTCACTCCCGGAAAACACTAATATGGGCAAAGAGCGGCCTCGGGGCAAATGATTGACAGCCAACGTACTCTGGGCTAAATGCTAATCGAGCTAACTTGAAACTAACGTGTGGTGCGTACACACCAAACGCGATTTGGGCGTCAGGTTTACATGCAAAGTCAAAGGCCGATGTGCATCCAGGAGGTGCTGAAAAGTCTGCGGCGCGTTTCACGCATCGGGCGTGGCGCGTTTTGGCGTTTGACGAGCCTGACGTGCGTGCTGAGCGTCGAACACCAGAGTTGGAAAAAAAGAACTTTTTCAGCGTTGACACGGGACGTAAACCAATCAGAGAGACTCGGTATGTCTCAGTGTCATGATGCAGACGCACATTTTCTGACAGGACGGGGAATACCGAGGAGACACGGGGAATCTCATCACTCCACAGAGACAGAGGAGGATAAACTGTGATCTGCGTCCGGTTCTGGGTTTCCGAACGGCGGGTTGATGACCTGCTGTCCTGATGCAGGACTGCAGGTTGTGAAACTGGGCTGGATCAGACGAAAGCTCAAAGCGCCCATCGTCGGCACGCAGCTCCTGGAGTAAAGGAGAAACTAACCAAACTCAAAACACCTCTGAATAATCTGATGAATCCAGACACGGTGCAGAGACGCCAGACGATGTAGTTCTCTGTGTTTGGAGCTGCTGTGCTGCTGCGCTAACAGCTGCTCCCAAAAATAAAATAAAGCAAAATAAAATAATGTAAAGTAAAGTAAAATAATGTAAAGTAAGTAAAGTTACGTATAATAAAATAATGTAAAGCCAAATAAAGCAAAGCAAAATAAGTTAAGTAAAGTAATGTAAATTAAAGTAAAGTAAGTAAAGTAATGTAAAGTAGTGTAATGTGATGTAAAGTGATGAAATGTAAAATAAAGTAAAGCAAGTAACGTAAAGTAAGTAAAGTAATGTAAAGTAATTAATGTAAAGTAAAGTAAGTAAAGTAAAATAAAGAAAAGTAAAGAAAAGTAAAGTAAAGAAAAGTTCAGTCAGTCAAGCGAAATGAAGCTACTTATGATAAAATAATGTAAAGTCAAATAAAGCAGTAAAGAGGTAAAGTAATGTAAATTAAAGTAAAGTAAAGCAAGTCAAGTAATGAAATGTAAAATAAAGTAAAGCAAGTAACGTAAAGTTAGTAAAGTAATGTAAAGTAAGAATGTAAAGTAAAGTAAGTAAAGTAAAATAAAGAAAAGTAAAGTAGAAAATAAAGAAAAGTAAAGAGAAGAAAAGTAAAGTAAGTAAAGTTCAGTCAGTCAAGTAAAATGAAGTAAAGTTACGTATTATAAAATAATGTAAAGTCAAATAAAGCGAAGTAAAGTAAGTAATGTAAATTAAAGTAAGTAATTTGATGTAGAATAAAGTAAAGCAAGTAAAGTAATGTAAAGTTAGTAATGTTATGTAAAGTAAGTAATGTAAAGTAAGTAAAGTAAAATAAAGAAAAGTAAGTAAATTTAAGTAAAGTAATGTAAAGTAAGTAAAGTTTAGTCAGTCAAGTAAAATGAAGTAAAGTTACGTATAATAAAATAATGTAAGTCAAATAAAGCGAAGTCCAGCAAAGTAATGTAAAGTAAGTAAAGTAAAATAAAGAAAAGTAAAGTAAGTAAAGTTAAGCTAAGTAAAGTTAGTGAAGTAAAGTAAAGTTAAGGAAAGTAATGTAAAGTAAAATAAAGTAAGTAAAGTAATGCAAAGACAGAAAAGCAAGTTAAGTAATGTAAAGTTAGTAAAGTTATGTAAAGTAAGGTAAAGTAAAGTAAGTAAAGGGAAGTAAGCAAAGTAAGTTAGTAAAGTTAAGTAAAGTGAGTAAAGTAAATGAAGTAAAGCAAGCAAAGTAAAGCAAGTAAAGCAAAGAAAATAAAATAGCGCCCTCATCACAGACTTATAGGTATGAATCATACTGCTGCATGCACTAAATGAGCTGTTTTTCTTTTAAATGTACAGTAAGATCTGTCCATTTTTGTAGACTTGCATTCTCTGTCCAATCAGTTGGCAAAGTGGTCACTCAGGTTGTAGATCTGCACCACTTATGCATCTTCTTTCCTTTATTAGTCAAGAGAGCAAATAAACAATGCAAAATCTTTAGAAATGAAACAATTATACAAGCAATGCAGGCAGAGAGAAGGAGTACAGGAATTAATGCCATTTTATGTGAGACTAAATACAGGATGCAAAGACAAGTCAATGTTGCACCAACACACCCTGGAACAACTGCATTTAATCTCAGTTTTAAATAAGAAGCTAATCATATTTTCCATATTTAAGCTTGATACACCTATTTGTGTGGCAAATTATGAATTTAATTAAAGAAATTAGTCCCTCAGTGTACCTTTGACGTGAATGAGGTAACAGACTCACACAAAGTAATTAAATTTGCAGAGTTTTTTTTATTTGCATTGACGGGTTTATTGATTAACACTCTCAGTAAATTATTCTTTATTCAAAAACATCAGTGCATCCAGTATACTCAGTAGAAGTGACTCATAAATTAGCAGAGTTATCAAAGGCAGAATTTAAATTTATGTGCTGTTCAGAGGGTTCGCCATCCCAGCAAGAATATATTCTGTTGGGAAAATATGTGCTGACTCAGCAAAAAAAACATTTTCAGCATCTTCAATGCAGAAACGAGGGAAGGAATTTTGCTGAGTGTATCTTCATACATCAACCGTGTCACCTAAGCCAGCAGCACGACTATTTCTTTAATTAAAAGTGACATTTCATAATGTGTTAAGGTTTTTTTCCCTCTATTTACATCAAGTGTGACTAATTGTATTAATAAGAAGATTGTCATTTCATATGCCAGGCTGTCAAGCTTGTCATTCAGCTGTGCTCTTACTGATGAGCAGGCAGATATTTGTCCAAGGGCAGCAGTGTTCACAGCATTAGTGCCCCTGACTGAATTTCTTTTAGTCCGCAGATATGTAATTTTACAAAATATTGTCTTGTAGATCAAAACTGAGGAAAATATTTTCCAGAAAAGTCAATAATATCCTCCAACCTGATCCACATGTGTTCCTGAATACAACCTGAAAGAGTTTTCTGAGTTTATCAGCTGGAAAAGTTGCACCTATATATAAGACATTTTCTTATTGTTCTCGTCCCAAACGCTACGTCACAACAGGGATGGGCATATCGTCACCCTGGACCCGGTTTTTCATTAGGGTTAATCCGGGTGAAATTGATACGGATTTGCTAATCCTTTCCTTTGGGATCCAGGATCACATAATCCATCTCAGTTTCGAGACGTTTTTCCAAAGCAATTCAGATCACCAAATCCAGATTATCTGCAGCAGGACAACAGCTGTGTTCCACATCAACCAGTAGATGTCTGTATTATGCGTGTGTCGTCACTCCCGGAAAATACTAAAATGGGCAAAGGCAAGGCTGCTCCGAGCCGCGGCAAATGATTGACAGATGATGTACTCTGGGCTAAAGGCTAACCGAGCTAGCGCAAAACTAACAGGAGCTAACAAAGATTAGCCCCCTAAGCGGCAGGGTAAAGGTAAGACATGCTTAGACTTGCTATTCGCTGACTAAAAACCGCCGTTGTGCTACTCTGCTACAAACTGAGACCTTACTGAGAGCAAACAAGGAGCTAAGTAGGAGCCACTGGTCAGCAGGCTGGCCTCCGGTCTGCCGCATGTCAATCAAAAGGACACGCCTGTCGTTTTATTTTTTTTTTCTGTCTTTTCTCCTCTTATGTGGTGGATTCTTATCCCCCACACAACCCCTTAATTATGTGTAATTTCAGGATTAAATAACATCTAAATGGATGGGTTACAAAAATAAGTTCACCCCCCTCACAGTTGACATGAAGGTAAACTTGACCCATTAAACCAGGATTTTTTGAACCAGGCTGTAAACATGTTTATTTCTGCTGTAGATATGGTTATTTCTGCTGTAAACATGTTTATTTCTGCTGTGAGGTTGGCCTTTTTAACATGGGAGTTTATGGGGATTTGCTCTGTTTTGCAGCCTCTAGCGGATCAAAGGAGAACTACAGAAAATGACTTCTTCTGGGTGGACTCGTTGGCCACTGGAGGTTGCCGCTTTGTTCTGACACAAAAATTAAAAAAAAATAATCACCTGTGGAACGGACAGACTGAAAAACCCCATCCAATGGCCAGCATCCATTGGCGCACACGTTCCTGTGCTCTGAAGGCGTGGTTTTGGGTGGGTGTATTTTTCAAAATGTAGCTTGCTCGAACCGTTTTTCCAGGATCCCTCACCCTGCCTTTCATTTGTAGCCTGATTCTCCTTGATCTGCTTGTCACGACAACGGTTCAAGTCAAATACCCACTCTACATAACACGATACTGGGGCTGCCACGATTGGTCAATTAGTCACAATTATGTTGACTAATAAACTCGTCGACAACTATAACTTAATAGTTGAGGAGGTAATGTTTTCCTCCTCGGTGGAGGAAAACATTGGTTTGTCTGTCTGTCTTTGTGTCAGCATCTTTCCGGAAAGTTCTTAAATAGTACTACATCTAGCTGCCGCGGCGCGTGCCCTTGCGAGTTCACGACCCTACGGATGCTGCAGCAGACGAGATCGCACGTTCTCTTTCTTTCTTTCCTTGTTTTAAATCAATAGCCAACCCCTCTTGTGTTTGTCCCGGTTGGTCCGCAGCTCGTTCACTCTTAGCACAATGTAAACAGCGATTTTCTTCTTCTACGCTTGCATTATCGGCAGAGTAGGCGCTCAACACCGCGGCTTCCATAGTGTCGTGAACTTGCATGAACGTGCTTATAGGAAGTGCAATGTAGTACTGTTTAGGCTATAAAAATATACTAAATGATGTTGTTCGGAGTAAATTATGGACACTACCCACTCAGGACACTTGGATTACATTGGACGAGCAGTATGGAGGAATATTGCCAAGTTTTTGTGGACTTTTATGGACCTTTTTGGTTCAGTTGCCGATGAACTCCATTATATGAAAGTTGGGGGAAAACGAAAACCTGTTGGATCTCCGGCTGCATTTGAGATGTCAAAAAAGTGCTCCAGAGTCTTGCTCAGCATGATGGTGAGTAGAAAATGAATGCACATCATTCTGTGGGTGTACTATTCCTTTAATATCTTGAATGTAAAGGCAATGTTAACTGGAAGTCACGGCAGCGTGCACAAACTGAAGCTATAATGTTGTTTACTCACCTTTTTTTTTCTCGTAGTTACACTTTTTAGTATCTTTCAGTTGATATGGATCGTTTGCTGACGGCAGAAGAATCCATAAGTGTTTGAATTTACAGTGACCGTCTTCTTCCTGTATCAAAACTGCGGATGTAGCATCATTTGACGTCACGTCCGCTGGGCAGCGCGGGAAATTCGGACACCGAATTGCAGCGCATTTTGCAGCACACAGCCTGTTCAAGGCAACAGAGAGAAACGTTCTGTTCTTAGGTTTTACATATATCTAATATTGTCCTTGCATTTAAGGTATTAAAGCAAAATGTACAATCATGTGATTTTCTTTTAAAGGACAAAAAGTATCGGTATCAATATTGGTATCACTGAAATAATGCCAAACTACTGGTATCGCATAGACATGAAAAATTTAAGTATTGCCATCCCTAATCAGAATCTGTATTTTGTCTGGCTGAAATCAGAGTATCGACTCCAGGGTATCGGTATGCCCATACATTCATCTAGACAGGAATACTTCATGGATGGATGATCAGGACAACCTTGTATCATGATACTTTGACCCATCTCAAAGGAAAACCTTTTATTTTTTCCTCTTCTACTTTCAAATATTTGATATTTTTTTAAAAGTCCAGTTGAGTAACGGAAAACAACAAACGCATACTTTTATGTTCATCTAGACCTCTCTGGTTTCATAAAGACAAATTGCGGCTTTTCGCATGCACGTTTAGCACCGGAATCTTATGACTTTTGCGTAAAGCTGTGCAGAACAGTAAGCACACTGTTAAAACAACATTCAGTAACTTCAAAGCCCATTTAAATACTGGACCACTGTTCATAAGCTCCCAAACAAATGGACCTAAATCATCAGCGCGCCTGTCACGCCAAATAAAGGCTGTTTAACCGAAACCAGTGTTTAGAATTTGGGTGAGATGTAAGCCGCGAGGGGAGCAGCAGTAAGAGCCGTTTCCTGCTCTGTGGTCGACTTTGACGATGTTTCCATCAAGCGGCGCTTCGTTCTCAGCCGACCAGGCAGCAGCGGGAGGAAACCAGGCGAAGTAACCGTTAACTGCTGATATTTTCCGACAGCTCCGCGAGGGGGTTTTTTAGCTTCAGTACCAGTCGTTGCGAGCCAAGAGCTACCTTCACATCTCATTTATAGTTTCGTTCTTAACTTTCAAAAGAACCCCAATGATTTGTTGAGGAGGAGGGGAGGTTATATAGAAACATGTCTTGCTTACGCAAACATTTGCTTTTTCACTTCTAGCGGTCCCCAAGACAAAACCATAATCGACTACACAATATAGGTCACACCACTTCCGGTGTAAAATCTTTCAAAATTGAGGCCTGAACTTTTGGGAAACAAGGGAAAAAAATAACTTTTCTTAAAACCTCAAATAAAGTTTAAATGCAAGATAATTTAATGCAGTACATCATGTATAGAAAAATGCAGAGACTGTGGGGCCAATAATTATGTTTCAGAACAAATTAGATGATAGAAAACTGACATTGCACAAAAAATAAAATAAAAATGTCATACTATATATTGCAATATGGAAAAATAGAGGATTTTCAGCATAATGTCAAATCAAGTAAACTTTTATTTTAAGCATATTTCAAAACAACAAATGTTGACCTAAGTGCTATATAATTAAGTGTTATATAGTACAAATTCATAAAATTTTTATTAGTGAAATAAAATTGTCCTTTTTAAGTTTTGTTTAACATACAACAAATAAACAAACAAAGAAAACTGTGCTAGACAAATTAAAGCACCTTGCCATGAACGCTGGGTCAAAACCGTGCGGCCTGCTGTATACTACGGGGTCATGGGAGGCAATTGGCACCTCTCAACGAGCTCCTGATCAGAAATTGTGGGTTGCCAGAAAATCAAACCTGCTTGATATTTTGGTCATGGCTCGTGAGTTAAACCCATGTTGAAGCGGGCACGACCAGACTGAGGACTCTTTCTCTGAGATTTTTACATTTCGCATGCGTGAAACAAAAACTGAAGTAAACCGGAGGCAGCATGGCGACCCGGCGTGTCATTTGGATGGAGTTCTTGTTGTAGGACCAACAGACCGTACAGCCTACGTCTGCTCAGCCAATTCCTCGCCCACACACGACGTCGTCGCCTTTTCTTTTTGGCGAATTCTTCACAAAGAAGAGCGCAAATTGCCAAGGCAGCATGGCTTTTTGGTGATAGCATACGGTCGCTGCCGCTGCTGTTATTGTTGTCTTCTTCTTCTTCTACAACTAGCCTACCTCTATTTATTACATTGCATGTTAGGATTGTTCAATACCCCGACCTGTCTCTGAGGACGTACGGTGTGAGTAGTCAGATTGCATCTGAGCGTCGGTTCGTACAGTGTGAGGACATACATCACAAGCTGCGAACTTTTGAACTCTACGACTGACTTTGAATTGGGCTGCGAGCAACGATTGAAAATATCGCAGTGTATTCCAGGCTTTAGTCCCGCCTCTCATCTCGAGTTGGAAATCAGGCTCCAACAGAAGGAACCCAGACTGACTTGCTGTGTATCTCACACATGGCGTTAATCAGGCTGGTGTACCAGGCAAATATTGTGGGTCTTTAATGGAAGGATATGTAAACTTTCAAGCACAACTGTGTGTCTTATCGGACTCTAGGAGCTCAAATTGATCGGTTATTGGTATCGTTTTTTTAAAAAAAGGTTATTGTGCATCCTAGTAATCAGATGTAAATATTTACTTTTTAGACCCGTCAAAATTTATAAAACAATTATTTGTATGCTACAAAATTTTGGTAAAATTAACACTTTTATTCTGTAACCTTCTAGACCAGAGGTGTCCTTTTTTTTTTTTTTTTTTTTACAGTGAGGGGCTGAAAATTTAGGTTTAATAGGTCAGGTTTACTTTCATGTCGACTGTGAGGGGGGTGAATTTTTTTTTATAACTCACCCGTTTAAATGTTATTTAATCTTGAAATTACACATAATTAAGGGCGTGTCCTTTTGATTGACATGCGGCGGACCGGAAGCCAGCCTGCCGACCGATTGCCCCTTGTTTGCTCTCAGTAAGGTCTCAGTTCGTAGCAGAGTAGGACAATGGCGTTGTAGTGTGTCTTACGTTTACCCCGCCGCTTAGGGGGCTAATCTTCGTTAGCTCCTGTTAGTTTCGAGTTAGCTCAGTTAGCATTTAGCCCAGAGTACGTCAGCTGTCAATCATTTGCCCTGCGGCTCGGAGCAGCCTTGCCTTTGCCCATTTTAGTATTTTCCAGGAATGACGACACACGTGATATGGGAAGATGGCGATGGTGGGACACGCCCAACTGGCTTCATTTTAGCTCTTCAGTAACCAACGTGTGACATAGCGGAAGGTTCGTCGCGCTTTATTAATGGTCTATGGGGCCAACTTTGGCTCTTAGGCATCAAATTGGACAGCCCTGTTCTAGATGTTCAATGGATATGTTATTTTATTTTTGTTTTGATTAAAAATTTGGAGCTATCACCTACACTTACAGCCTTACACAGGGTTCCTGCAGGGTCTTAAAAAGTCTTAATTTTACAAATCTGCATATAATACCTTAAATTTGACAGTTGTAGTTTTAAATTTCATATGGTAGTGATCTTATGCTCCAACAGATTTTATATTGGCCAATCAGGGAGAGATCTGGGTGGGTCTTTGCATAGCCATCACCTGTCTGCCTGAGATTTGTGTGAACATCTTGTTTACCTTTTGGAAGAAAATTTCAAACCAGTATATACCGGTTATATAGGTAATGATGGCCTAAAGTTGTTGTTCAATCTATCTTTTTTGACAATATCTTTGTAAATGTAGAGGAATCTGTGTTTCTGCTAGTGTGTCTATGAAATGGGCATTAAATTCTCTTCCAAGTGGTCTTAAAAAGTCTTAAATTTACAAATCTGCATATAATACCTTAAATTTGACAGTTGTGGTTTTAAATTTCATATGGTAGGTCTTAAATTATCTTATGTTTCAACAGATTTTATATTGGCCAATCAGGGAGAGATCTGGGTGGGTCTTTGCATAGCCATCACCTGTCTGCCTGAGATTAGTGTGAACATCTTTTTTACCTTTTGGAAGAAAATTTCAAACCGGTATATACCGGTTATATAGGTAATGATGGCTTAAAGTTGTTGTTCAGTCTATCTTTTTTTGACAATATCTTTGTAAATGTAGAGGAATCTGTGTTTCTGCCAGTGTGTCTATGAAATGGGCATTAAATTCTCTTCCAAGTGGTCTTAAAAAGTCTTAAATTTAACTTGTTAAAACGTGTAGGAACCCCGTTACAGCGTCCTGCTCTTATTTTGAAAGCACCAAATTCAGAATTTCCGGTCTTGCTCAGTGCCGCCAACATGCAGCTTCACTCATTAGTGCGATAGGAGGGGACAACGCAGAACCATCCGAGCTCATTTCTGCTCTCATATTCAGCGCAGGAAAAAGGGTCCGCTGGTTCCGATGAAAGAAGTCAGGCGCAAGTCGGGCTGCAGTGAATAAGTCGGAGCGTCCGTCCTCTCACATGTGCTGACACGTCTCCAGATATTACACACATCCCGCAGGGCGGCGGAGGAACTCTTACAGCCGGTTTGACACATTGTGAATACATAGCAAGAGGGGACTCGCAGAGGGGGAAGATGTTAATGAAGGAGTACAGGATATGCATGCCCCTCACAGTAGAGGAGGTAAGTTTTCTACCAATTTCCTCTTCTTTGTTGCATTTTTTTTTCTTGACTCGACTGGCGTGGGGGGGCTTTTCCGACGACCTTGGCTGCTAACGCTCTGGGTTTGCTGTTTGAGACATGTGGCTGGAGGTTACTTGAAGTATGAGAAATGCTTCTAGATGAACTCTGAGCGCTTCATTGAAGGCCAGTCCATTCACTCATCTGGTTTTATTCCCCTCATCTCAGCCTGTTTGTCAAAACCAAAGCAATTCTACAAACCCCAAGTTGATCTCTATGCCTCCAGAAAAAAAAGAATATTATAACTGTTGCAAGGAAAAGCTGATTTTAAAAGTATACAACAACAAAAAAGACGCTGCACCGTGAAAATAACAGAAAGCCTGCCCAGCAGTCTTCCTTGTTTACATGTGGACACTCGTGCAGTTGCATGGAAATTGGATTTGCATTCATTTAATCACGCCATATTCGTTGCACGTGACACTGACAACGCTGTCCAGTTATCTCCACAGTCAACTGGGATTTCACGCAAATATAAACCTGCACTGATTGACAGCCTTCCACATGGAGGCTATTGTCTGTATTTCGTTTTGTTTGTCTGTTAGGTCTCACTACACAATCTAAAATTAGGTGAAGACCACTGCTCTCCTGTCCTGGCATGTATATTCCCCCCCCCCCACACACACACATCTGCCTAATACCACCTTTGCCATTGTTATTTTTTTCCCTTCTCTTGTGTTGTGATGTGTGGGTGTATGTTGGTTTGCTCGTGGCCAAAGGCTGGTCGTCATGTATCATTATGGTCTGCGCTGTGATAGGTTGTCAGCTCAGATCTTTACATCAAATATCAGCTGGTCTTCTCTTGAAGGGAGGGGGGTAATGAAAGCTTAAGATTAAGCAATCTTAATATAATTAGTGATGACTTTGAATTTATTTTAATTGACTTTTTATAGGAAAGTGAAGGCTCCATTTCTCTCATGCCTTTAGAAGCTGATGAAAGACTGTGATGGTGCATACATATAGCATACATACTGCATATATATGCTGATGAGATACCCTAACATTTAAAATCGTGTCAGAATGATTTTTGTCCACCACTACCATTTTCCAAGCAAAAAAAAAAAAAAAAAAAAAAGGCGTTAGACCAATGAACCATTTAGAAACCTGAGGTCAGAAAGGAAATGTCATCCTCTCTAATAGAAGTGCGCTGCAGGAGGAATGTGTTCTTGAATACCTTTGCAGTGCAGTGTGAGAGGCAACTCGCCTGCATGTTGCATGGATCTGTGCATTTACAAATGAATTTTCCATTCGTTGAAGCAGCGCCTTTACCGCGCATATATTACAAGCTTAAGGGAGCGGCAAGAGCTTTCCTGTCACATTGGCTGAACTTGTAAACAAGTGGTTGTTTTGAGTTGCGAGAATGGAAATAGAGAATATGTGATCAGATTTGAACAAGAAGAGTTATCCTGCCTGAACAAACTCTGATTACAGCGTTGGATTTCAACCTGTGGTTCAGCACTTTGCTATAAGTGAATAGAAGTTGTTTTATTTGCTAGCATCCCCATTTTATTTTAGGTTATCATCATTTGTACTCAAAGAAAGAGGTTGCTGTAGATTTTACTGTAATTTACTGGCAGCTGGATGCCAGTAAGTTGCTGTAAAATTCTCTACAGCACCACGACCGTATTTTCCTTCAATAATACAAAAGTAATAATTTTACATTCCTATTGATTCCCAATGAACTCTCTAGCTGTTATCATTCATGCTGGGATTTCCATATATTCTCAATAAAGTTAAAACCTGCATATTGTGCCCAACACCAGACGGATAGGGAGGGAGACGCAGGATTAAATGGACATTTAACTCATGGTGCAGAACAGAACAGAGGGTGCTGCCAAGCACTATGGGAAATATAGAAGTTAGGAGTATGAGAAAAACTTGATATGGTGATAGATCATAATATTTTCTGTTGCGATATTGTATCGATATATAAAAAGACTGTATTGAAATTTTTACTTATGAAATCTTGTGATGTGTGTGTGATAATAAGAATTTATGGAGTTGGGGGGAAAATCAAGTATTATTCATTTAATTTCATATATACAGTTGTCCTCAAAATTATAAATACTATCCCATTTAAGAAAAGGCTTAATTCACAATTGTAATCCAACAAGAAACGAAAGAAACTAATAATGGATAGAAATGTACAAAAATACTTTTTAGTGAAATAATATATTGCTTTTGAATTGTGTTTGGAAATAATAATTTAAATAAATAAACAAACAAAACTGTCCCAGACCAATTAGAACACTTTGCTCATGAACACTGGGCCAAAACACCTGTTAACAAGTGCAGAAGACTTATTGAACATTACAGAAAACAGCTGATTGCTGTGATTGCCTCTGAGTGGTGCTAAACAAAATTTTAGCTTTCAGCCCGATCATGCTTCTTTTCTTTTCTTTTTTTT
Source organism: Atherinomorus stipes (assembly GCA_023101725.1). Lineage (NCBI taxonomy): Eukaryota > Metazoa > Chordata > Actinopteri > Atheriniformes > Atherinidae > Atherinomorus > Atherinomorus stipes. The sequence continues at coordinate 280,243 of JALJCO010001473.1, read as the reverse complement.
TATGTGTTTGTTTTTATATTTCTGTTCAACCACAATTCAGAATCAGTGTCATGAATTTCATAATTTTATGTATTATGAATCTTTTAAATTTAGTCTTCTTTCACTGACAGCTGATCTCTTCCCCCCCCATCTTTAGTGGGAGGTTATGAATAATTTTAAGGACTACTCCACATTTACATATACATACATACATTGTATCACTGCTCCTGTATGATATATTGTCTTGTCAGATTCTTGCCAATACACAACCCAAAAGTAAATAAGCAAGTTTTTATCTTGTTAGCTAATGTATATGACAAAAACAAAACAAAACAAACAAACAAAAACCTCAGCTGTAAAGATTTAAGTTACCATTTGATTTTCAAAAATATTTGAAAACGTGGGATTTTACATGAAATGGTAACAGAAAATTGTCCCCAATCTTTTTTTTTTTCTAAATTAGCTTCTTTAGAGTTAGAGATCCATTTTCTTTACAGACTTTCACTTGGAACCAGTCAAAACACAAAATTGAAAAAAAAAAAAAAAACTACTATTTTTCCATCGGTCAGTTCTTTGTGGGCGATTTAACGACTGTATTTTGGTTTACAGTACGGGAAAATTACAGCAGTGAGTGTGAATTTTTCCACTGTCAGTGCAGTTTACGGTTGTGTACTATATATACGTTTTACAGTATTGTACTGTTGAAAATACAGTAAAATAATGGCCAGATTATAGAAATCTGTTAGTGATTGCACCTTTTTTTAACATCAAGTCCTACATCCACTGATGTGTCACTTCCTGTCTCTGTAAATTGCTACAGAGAAAAGCACTTCCTCTGTAACTGTGAACTCGTTCTATTTATCAAATGATGTAACTTATTAAGTTGTACGGGCATGTGTGTTTACAATGAGGCTAAACAAGATGATTAACTGAATTTTCATCTGGAAATGCAGAAAACTTCAGATTATTTAACACTGAAGTTTTAATAGCACACTCATTCAAAGATGTTCGGCATTAATCTTTCATATTCCAGCACACACGGGGGTTGCTACTTAGATAAGCCCTGAACTTGCTGCTTTTGTTGCAGATGAAGCCCATTTGGAAGAGTCCCAGAAAGCAGAGCGTCATCGTTTTGTTTACAGTCCTAACTCGAAGTGAAATCTCATTAATGCTCCGGGGAGAAGTAGCGTTGAGGAGGCAGAGGCTTGTTCCGTTTGTGCTTATCACGGCTGAACACATTGCGAGTGTCATCCCTTCGCTCCGAAATGGGGGCTCAAAAGTTTCCTGCTTGTCCTGAGAGGAGGGATGGAGGAGTTGATGGAAGGGTGGAGCGCGCAGATACGAGCGCCCCAGGATGAACTGCTTTGTGCCGCCTGCTGAGGGGAAGGTGAAGAGGGAGGAAAGGGATGACGAAGAGAGAAGGGGAGGGGGGGTGAGGGTCATGCAGGAAGTTCTGGGAGATTTTTTTTTTCCTTCATTTTGGAGCTCCCCAGGGTCAGAGACTAATCCAGTGTTTGTGTGTGTGTGCACACTTTAATTCGGAGTCACGGGGACATGCAGGGTCACGTCTCTTTGTGTATTGTCTTTGGGAGGAGATTACCGTCTGCTGCTTGTGTTGCGTCATCGCAGCCTCAGCATCGCAGATGTTGGACCGGCTCTCCGTTGCTGTGTTTATACAAGTTTTAACAAACAGGCAGAACAGCTCATACGCACCCAAGAAATCATTTAGCAATACCAGAGCGTGTGAGCTGTTCTGCGCGCCTCGGTTCTCCCAACACTTAATCGTCTCTTTCCTGTTTGGGTGTGTGCTTGACGCATTACTTCTCTCCATACTCGGCATTTCTCTCATTCTTTCTAATTTGACTTTGGAGTCTGCGAGTGAAACCGATGAATCCACCGGTTATCGCTGAGCGTATGTGGAAAGATGGCTGTTTCTTTCAGTCCAAGTTTCCAGCCTTTCCAGCCTTAAGCCTCGACTCCACTCTCTTCAGATATGAAACCTTTTTTGCTCATTTGGTGTAATTTTCTCTGTAATAAGTAGTGAAACCTTCCACCGATACAGAGAAATGATGATTTTCCGCTTCTCATGGCCGATACGATAAGTTACTATTTTAAATTTAAAGGTACAGTGTGTAAAAAATCAAAGGTCAACGGCAGAAAAATATGATGTATAATTCAAAACTGTGTTTCTATTGATGTGTAATTGTGCCACGAGAATAACTGTTATTTTTATTTTCTAAGAATTAGTCATGTATATTTACTTGTTAGGGGGTGAACATATGGAGGCTACCATTTTTACATTGGTGTCCCTGAATGGACAAAACAGTGTTTGTGAAGTAAGAACCCTCTGAACTTTAAAACTGCTGTACCAGCTTTGTTTAATGGGAGTTAGAGCACTGTTTGGAATGAGTAATGCCTTCAAAGTCATTAAATATAATTACTCATAGTACAGTCATAGCTACACCTGAGATCACTGGATCCACTCACAGAAGAAAACATCCTTATGAAAAACATCCTTTTTCTTTTTTTCCTGGAAAGGATGGAGAGGTGATGCATCGCAGAAGAAATGTAGATGTTTTCTTGTCTTCCTCCCTCTTACACCACCCCGTCATGTCATTGTCTGAGATGCACTTTTTCAGCTCACCTGAGAAACTGCAGACAGCGGAGAACCTTTTTTTTGGCCGACCTGACTCGCCGCGCGCCTCTAGCTGTTGTTGATGAATCTCTAGTTTTCATCACAACTACGATTTCATGCTCTGATAGCTTCATCTGTGCACAGCACAAAGCGCACAGGAGACTTCCCTCAGAGCTTTGCAGTGGATGAGGTTAAATGAGGGTTTGACAGGAGCACAGGATTCATTCAGTGGAAAATAAAACTGAATGCAGGTCAGAGCAAGATCCATTCATATCTGAATAAACTGACACGTATTTACTCTTTGATTTGGTGTCGGCTCCGTCATCAGAAAACACCAACTAAGACACGTAGAAGCGTTTAAGAGCCCACTGTTTTCTCCTTTTTTCACTGTAATGAAGTCTTTTGTTTTAATTAATTGCTGGCAGTGATAAAGCAGCAGGACAACCAGGTCACCCACAGAATTAAAGATAACTTGCTGCTGCTTGTTAAGGTGGTATTGGCAGGCTGGGAAAATGGATGGGCTGATTCGCGGAGGGATGAATGGAAGGATGTGTGGCAGGCGGTCTGGATGAATGGCCGGATGGCTGGCTGGAGCAGCACCTGGGCTCCTGCCTCAGGCTGACATTTTTCAAGGCATTAGCATCTCTGCAAGTATCAAGCATCTTTTAAGCTCCCACAGTCGGATGGAAGCTGCACTCCTGCATCTGCAGAGCTCTTGAAATGGAAAAAGCAAAAGGAAAAACATTTGTCTAAAGCAGCTGGTGCACAGAAACACAATCAGTACGAGTGTAAACTGAAGTGTATCTACAAAGTACGGTAATAGGATTAGAAGTGCTGTATCATATTGTGTTCTTCTCCCGTGGGGGATTATCTGTCATAGATTAACATGGAAGTGTGCAGTTGTAGCCGTAGTCTGCCTCCAAGCAGGACACTGATGGCATGATCCATTCATGCAGTTTTTTATTATTTAAGTTGAAGACAGAGTGGTTGACTTGAGTTATTTATATAGAAATCTCTTTTTCAGTTTGTTTTTAGTAACTCTTTTAGTCAAAACACCCCATTAAAGACCCTTCATCTTTATTGGATACCATTTAGAGATAATACCATCTATCTGCAGGTTAAACGGAGAAGGAAAACATGGATTCATCCATCTTATTAGGGAATAGATGGAATGGGTGCTCCTGTCTTCCATTAGAATAGGTGATGCAATTGGATGAGTGATAGGAAATGTGTTATGGGGATGGCAGCAGATTCTGGTCCAGAATGTCTCTACTTTTCTCCGTTCATTCTTTCTTCAATGATATGAAGTCTGCCAGTGCCACGCGCTGAAAAACAGCCCCCACCATGATGCTCCCTACTCCAAACTTCACTGTTGCTTTGGTGTTTTTGGGGTCAAGTGCGGTGGCATTTCTCCTCCTAACATGTTGTGTCTTATGACATCTGAAGAGTTCAGTTTTGGTCTCATCTGACCAGACGATGTTTTCCAGAATGTCACGGGTTTGTCCAGATGTTGTGTTGTAAACTTAAAATGAGCATCAGTATGCTTTTTCTTTAGAAATGGAGTCTTGTGTGGTGTGCGTTACTGTTGTCACAATATCAGATATTCAGTAGTTGATACCAATACCAGTTAATTTCCATGGTACTCTATACCAAATTCAATACCACGGTCAAAGGGGTAGTGGATAGCCCAGTGGTCGCGTCGTGGGCTTGGGCGCGGAGGACCCGGGTTCGATCCCCCGACACAACTCCTGGGTGTACCACTATGGACCCCTGAGCAAGGTCCTTAACCCCCCACCAACTGCTACCCGGGCGCTTTAAGTAGCAGCCCACTGCTCTCTGATACTCACAGTACAGAGATGGGTGAAAAGCAGAGCCCTAATTTCCCCTCGGGGATCATATGAGTATAACAAAAAAAAAAAAAAAAAAGAAACAAAAAAACCCTGCAATATATCCTTTTATTAAATTATTCACCTCTTTACAAGGTTGAAACCTTAACAGATGAATAAATTCTGCCCGCAGTGGCATTTTGCCTTTTAAATATTCACATCAAACGTCCTTTTGTAACTATAATGATTAATGAATAAAGTTTCATCAATCATGGACAAATTTAATGGAAAAAAACATAAACAATAATAAAATAGGTCTGTAATGGCATGAAGCTTTCATTTTTATATGACAAAGTTTCAATAAGCACAATGGGAAATTATAAGATAAAAGATGACAGCACATACGTGTGGACACACCCACTTAGAGTGAAGCAGTTGTAGACTGTGTCTATTGATTCATGGACATGTGGTGATGGATCACCCTCCAAGAATACTATTTATAAAGTTTAATTATCTTCAAAGCCTCATGGCGGATTGAGGCGTGCTGAATTCCAGTTGCACCGTGGTCCTGTCACTCCCATGGAATGGATTGACAGGTCGACGCTGCCCCAAGTACCATCAGCTGCATGTCACAGATCATCCAGTGACTTTCTGATGAGGACAGAAGTTACTGTCGAAACAAGTCAGGTAAGCTACATCAAGACATAGTATGTGCCTGCTAGTAAATTAAACCGACTAATTATTTAGAGTCCAGATGTAAACATTTGGTATGTTAACTGACATTTTTGATCCACAAAACATTTTTTTGTGGTATGATCTAATGCATACAACGTAAATAACAGCACAGCGCCCCCCACAGGTCAGGAGATGATTTAATTCAGAGGATTTTCTGAATTAATATTGAATTGTGCAGGGAGATATTGCAATTACGGATGCACGATATAATCGGCCCCTAATAAAACAATATAATCAGTTTTATCGGCCTTAAAACTGAGACATCGGCCACCTCACCTCAACCGATATTTACACAATCAGCCCGCTGTTTCTAAAGTCTAAAAAAACCCAACAACGTCCTTTTTAGAGACCTTTAAACTTCTAAAGACCATGAAAGGGAAAAAATATAAATACACTGAAGTATTGCAATATTTTTCATATGCTGATATGATTTTAAACATTTAAAATGCGGTATTGATCTATTTTACTAAAAAAATCTCGCAATATTTCAACGTTCTGTTACAATAGAATATTCACAAAAATTTAGCTTTATTTTCATATACTGATATTTTGACATTTAAATATGTGGTATCCATCTATTTTACTAACAAAATCTCGCGAAATTTCATCGTTCTGTTATGAAATCTCGTGAGAATTCACGAAATATCCTTGGATTTTGTAACAGAACGATGACATCTCGTGAGATTTGGTAAGTAAAATAGATCAGTGCCGCGTTTTTAAATATCTGTTTGATTTCAGCATATGAAAATATCACGACATTTCAGTGTATTGATATTTTTTCCCACCCCAGTTTTTTTAAAGTGTCAGAAACGGATAACAAAACTGCTGTTTGCAATGACTTATTATTTTTTCAGCTTTAATATTGATATCGGCCACATGAGTTTTGAAATATCGGCATATCTGATATCGGCCAAAACTCCACTCTCATGCATCCCTAATTGCAATACATCAATGAATAAATATTTTCACCCACCCCTTCGGCCACACATTCATTCAGAAGGCTGCTTTCTTTCCTGATGGTAATATTCTTAACTTCCACTCGGAGTTTGTTTAGGAAATGCGGTCTGTTAGATTCTGTTTCTTTGTTTTTATGGCGAGTCCTTTTTGCCATCTGGTGTACATGACAATGCTGTGATTCAATCAACATCCCATTTACTGCCATTTGCTCTTCTAGAGGAAACCATCATGGGTTGTGATGGACCATTATCCTCATGAGGACTATTCTCATTTCCTAGATGGCTGTGTGTGTTAGCTGTGTGTCCGTGCGCCCGTGTATGTGTATTACATTATCAGAGAGGATGTTTCATAACGTCAGCTAAATGAGATTGTCACGCTTTGCTGGCAGTCAAACTCTGAGAGGCTCTTTCGTTTACCTGTGGAACAAATTCTCTTTGGCCTTGCCCCAATTCCTCCGACTGGCACCACCCATCAGGTTACACCCTTTTCTTTAGAGATAAAGGTGTGGTGTTTATATTTCCTTTTATCCTGGATGTTGCAGGACAGGGATGACTTGGTCTTATATACACTAAGTTTCTGTGTTTCAAATGCACTAGTTTTTCTTATTTACAGTCACGTGCACACCAGCACAGCTGTCTCTGTTATGTTAGTTGTTTAAAGCCAGCTGAGCTTAAAGAAGCTATAAAAATTACAACCGATACAGAAAGCTGATAATTTTCTGCTTCTTATGGTCGATACTGATGCCAATGTTGAAGGTAAAAATGATGAAATATTAATTCCTTATGCAAAATTTGAAAAATACTGCTGCAGTAGTTGGAGACGTCATGATGTACGATTGGTGCAGCCTTATGAAGTTTTCTAGCCCTGCTGTAGATTACAAACAAAGCAAAACAAACAAACAAAAAAAAAAACAGTGCCTGTTATATGTTGATTAATTATATTGCTATTTGATATTTCTGTATTTCCTCATTTCAGGGAGCTTTTTAAGATCTGGCAGGACAACAGATGAAAACTAGCCTTTTGGCTAAATCTGGTATTTTTAAAAGTTTGTCAGTATCTATGTCTTTTAAATATATATATATATATATATATATATATATATATATAGAGCATATTGGGTCAGCGAGAGAGAGAGAGAGAGAGAGAGAGAGAGAGAGAGAGAGAGAGAGAGAGAGAGAGAGAGAGAGAGAGAGAGAGAGAGAGAGAGAGAGAGAGAGAGAGAGAGAGAGAGAGAGAGAGAGAGAGAGAGAGAGAGAGAGAGAGAGAGAGAGAGAGAGAGAGAGAGAGAGAGAGAGAGAGAGAGAGAGAGAGAGAGAGAGAGAGAGAGAGAGAGAGAGAGAGAGAGAGAGAGAGAGAGAGAGAGAGAGAGAGAGAGAGAGAGAGAGAGAGAGAGAGAGAGAGAGAGAGAGAGAGAAAAAAAATCTGAAATACCGATAATTTTGTGCATTGTTTGTTAGGGCTGGGAAAAATATCAACACACTGGAATATCGCGATATTTTCATATGCCAATTTCATATTGATATTAAGAAACGCGATATTGGTCTTTTACCAACAACATTTGACGAGATGTCATCATTCTCTTACGAAATCTTGCAAAATTTCACAAAAACCTGCGAGATTACGTAACAGAATGACAAAATCTCGAGAGATTTCGTTAGTCTGATACCGCGTTTTTAATATTAATATGTCAGCATATGAAAATATCACGAATTTTCAGTGTATCGATATTTTTCCCAGCCCTATTGTTTGTGGAGTTGCTCAATTTTGCTTTGTGTTTTTTTTTTTCTAAAATTTTTCTAAAATTAATCAAAAGGGTAAAGTAATTACATTTTGTTCTATTTTATGCTACATGGCCCCTTTTTGAACACCTGTTTAGAAAAAGTCTCACATGCTGCGCGTCTTCCTCTGTAGCGCCACAAATTGCAGGAGGGAGAAGTATTTTCTGCTGGCAGCCAGAGTCTGAAGGCGGCTGCTAAATCTGTAAAACCTGTGCAGAAAATAGAGACAAAGCAGCTGATTCTTTAGATCAAAGTGACTTTTTCCTTTTTTCCTTCCCTTTTAAATATGGACTGAAACTGCTTATTGTTGCCACTGAGGTTTCACATGCAGTATCTAAGAGATGGAGCTTGCTGGGTTGAGAATGAAATATTTCTTTAATTTATTTTTTGCTAAACATTCTGATCCTGCGGCGTGAAGCGATGTATTAAGCTCACCTCAATAAGTACAAGTTTTGTTTAAACAAAAGAACAAAAGGCTGAAAGAAAATGAGAGTGGTAAATGAAATGATGTGAGTGATGAAAGCTTACCGCCTCTTTACAGTACTTGACGGCACATTCATTTGATGCGCTCAGCTGCTCACCATCAACGACACGCACTTCTTTGTCTGGATGTTTCACAGGCTACGGTTGAGCAGCTCTGACAGGAAACACGCTCACAGTTGCATAAAAGTATCTTCTTTGCTTGAGTGTGTTTTTATCTTCATATAGTGGAGGGTCGGGTTGTTCTGAAATAAGGTGATTATATTGGGTCATAATAAATTGGAGCTGATGGGTGAGTTATTTATAATCCCAAAACCTTCCATTTTTGATAATTCTTAATGGAGACTTTTTCATTTTTTTCTACTTTTATTAATTTCTACTTTATTTAACCATGAATTTAAAGTAATTCTCTCTGTATTTTCAAGGCCCATGGTGATTATAATATCTTGGCTCGTGTGGGCACGACTGCAGCAGCTTTTAACTTCCCTGTTAACTGAAAAAGCGACGATGTTTGATCTCATTTTTCACAGTGAAATGAAATAAGCTGAAACTGATTGATAGTTTCAGCACCGTTGGAGTCCTGCTGCCCACAACTGACCTATTTTCCTCAGTGGGGTTCTGGCCTCCTAAACAGCTCCTGTGCTCCCCAGTGACGGCTTTAACCGGCACAGATTCATTATATCATTTATTTGACCACAGCCAAATTACCCCAAACTCTTTTGTGTGTTTTATGAATGATCTGAGATCCCTGCCAAAACCAGAGTTTAAACACGGTAAACAATAAACAAAAGGCTTGGTTGTCAGACAAAGTGTTGCAGATTATTTTATAAACACAGCATTAGGTGAAAATGACAGCGTGGGAATTGGATGGTACAATTACTGGTATAAGAACTAATGGTTTTGAAAGTGGTTTATTTCCCTTGTAGGTCGCTCATCAGTGTGTTTTTGTTCTGCATGGTTCTGAACACAAATGGCAGGTGCCTAGCAGTAGATTTACAATAAAATATAAGCATTTCTTGCATCAGTTTACATCAGGAATGGACAATAGATTAAAGATTAACCACAGTCATGGTATCAATATCGTATCAATCCTGCAACAGATGGTAGGCTGTGGATCTTTTGCATGCCAGGAACATAGATTTGGAATAAACAGACTAGAGCTGTATTAATGAGGGCTGCATTGCATTTACAAGTACATGTAGTTCTGCATCTGCAAGGTACAGAATTGTTTGCATGTGTGAAAACACTATACTTAATTATTTATTTATATACTGGATATTTGCTAATGGTGTGCCGCCATAGCAACAATTGCCATAAATGACTTTATTGTGTTCTAAATTTGAAAATGCAATACTTGTGTGCTCTTAAGCTGTTATCTAACATTTTCTTTTCGAGACGCAGAAGCTGGTGACTGGGCCATCGTTATTAAATGTTGCTGCTTCTGTGCCTGTAAAATCGATGTGGTAATTGTGAGTTGAGAGGACACAAAGCTCATAGTTTGTGCACGTGTTATGGTTTTGATTTTGCATGCAAGATAAGGATTTATATAGGGAAGTAGCAGACCAGGGCAGCTTTGTTTTCACTTTGTTGCAGTATAGATACTTTTATCCAAGTAATTTACATAAGATCAGCACTGTTACATGGTGACACATCAGTGTTTTTTTTTTTTAGTCCCACCACACATTATTTTATTGCTTTTGCCAATGCTTTCAATGATAAGCAGAAATAAAAATTCTCACAACGAAGGAAACATCAAGTGCAGCTTAAATATTGTCCAGTGTTTAAACCGTCTTCCCCTGCAAGTCAGACATTTCTAAGATTAACTAGAGGAGCATTTAGTTGAATAGAACCCAAAACAAAAACAAATATCAAAACAATTAAGGTTTCTCTATTTTTCAAAGGTTAGCCGGAGTTATTTCAGCGTTGTGCATGGTTGTACGAACAGAGTAAAGAAAGGTATCAAAAGTAGGGGTGTCAGCGAGTACAATTTTTTTCTACTCGTGTAAACCGACGTTTCCTCAGTTACATGTCAGAGATTTTGCAGGGTTCCCACGTGTCCTGGAAAACCTGGAAAGTGGTTGAATATTTTTCCAGTCATGGAAATTACATGGAAAATGAGAAAAAGAGTAAAATGTCCTGGGAAAGCTTGAGTTGTCCTGGAAAATGATTTTTCCTCCCTCTCGTCACCACTTTGACGCCGCTATGTCACCACTACGTTGCAAATTCATCACAGTTTTGTCGCAACTTCGTTGCAGTGTCATCGCTGGTTCGTCGCTGCTACGTTGCCATTTGCCACCGTTTCATTGCAGCTTCGTCGCCGCCATGTTGCTGTTTCGTCACTTTGTCGCCACTTTGTCGCCACTTTGTCGCCACTTTGTCGCCACTTCGTCGCCACTTTGTCGCCACTTCGTCGCCACTTCGTCGCCACTTCGTCGCCACTTCGTCGCCACTTCGTCCTTGCTTTATGAATTGAAATTCATTAAATTGAATTTATTTATTTAGTTTTTTAGTGAATCGGCTCACTCCCAGTTGGTGTCAAGAGCTAGTTTTAAACTTAATATAGTTTCTAAACCCTGTTGAAGTGAATTTTAGGTTAGAATTATACTCTGTCCTCCCCAGCCTCTAATCATACAGACTTCACACTCTCCCTGAACCACAGCTTCCCTGTCACACCTCTACACTGTCACCCTGTACCCATGGCGCTCCAAGCAGCCTCACCTCACACCCTGAGTCCTCCCCTGCCTCCCCCTTCAGCCTGTCTGTCTCCAGCAGTCAGGTGAGGAGGCAGCTGGAGAGACTGAACCGGAACAAGGCCGCAGGCCCAGATGGTGTCAGTCCCGGGGCCCCAAAGGCCTGCACGGAGCAGCTTCAGTGGTGTCTGCAGCACCTCTACATCTACGGCCGTAGTGAGTCAGGAAGTTCCACTGAACTGGAAACGCAACACTGAAGCTGTGGGGAGAAAACAGATTTGACCAAAGAAAACTGAGGTCATTTATTGTTTGCTGCAAGATGTTTAGTCTGCGATGGAGAGTGCAATCTGCTTTGCAATAATCTGTTGGCGCTGCAGCATCAGAGCCAAGAAACTGAGGAAACTGATGTGGAAGTGCGGCTGTGTGGAGCGGATTACGCTGAGAAAAATGTTGCGAAAGCTGATCACATAAAGAATAACACCACACTCTACATAGCACTGTGATCTAACAACAAAGTGTTTCGTTAGAGGGTCCTTCAGAGCTGCTGCAGCCGAGAAGAGTACAGGAGGTCATTCCTGCCCCCAGCAATAACTCTATTCAGTTACTTCTAAAGTGACTAAACTAACGACCGATGTTAATTCACGCAATAACATCCAATGAAGGAGTTTTCAAGACATGAAGTTTTGGATCATCAGGACTTCCTCTCTGTCTGCAGACCTCTGGTCTGTCCCAGGGGCGCCCGCAGAGATTTTTTTTTAGGGGTAGCCAAGGGTTATTAAAGGATAACTTTTGTCTTTGTCAATCTGGACCTTATTTCTGGGATTTATCTGTGCATTTACTCTCCAGTAACATTTCTGCATCACTCTGACTCCTTTGGATGCTAATAAGGTTAGTCATAGACGCATATATCCATATAATGGATGTAAAGGGGGCAGAATGAATGGGCCTCTATATAAGGCAATATCTGCAGGAAGCAAAAAAAAAAAAAAAAAAAAAAAGAAGCAAAAACTCAAATCTTACCAAGTATATTTTTCTAATTTCTAATCAAAATATCTCATCACATTCAAAATAAGACAAAATCACCTAAAGAGAAACGTTTCAGTGAGATATTGGAACTTGTTTTAAGACAAATGCATCTTATCTCAAGAAATCTTATTAGAAATTTCCCGTGTTCCATTGGCAGAATTTTTTTTGCTTATTACAAGCAAATTTTTTTTACTTTTTTTAAAACTTATTTTCAGAGTGGCCAAGATTTTTTTGCTTGTAATAAGCAGTTCAGTGTGTGACTTCACTATGACGATCTCACTCACACTGAAAACCAGAGCTGAAGACACCTCAGTTGCAACGTGAACAAACTAAACTGGGGTAGTGTGGTGTCGGCTCATTTAGGGCCGGGCTAAGTAGGTGCTAATGTGAAAGGGGCATTAGAAACTGCTTGGGGCAGTTCTGGGTGGCACCTTCCTACACAAGAAAGGCCAACTTAATTAAGTGTGATAGACATATGGGGGTGTATGGCAAAAGCGCAATGGTAGGTCTAGTGCAGCGGTGGCCAAGTTCGGTCCTCGAGAGCCACAATCCTTCAACTGTCAGATCCACCCCCCCCTCCAACACACCCAAATGACCTCGTGCGTGTCAGTCAGCTCTGCAGAGGTCTGATAACGAGCCATGCATTTGATTCAGGTGTGTTGGAGAAGGGGTGGATCTAAAATTTGGAGGATTGTGGCTCCTGAGGACCGAACTTGGTCTAGTGTAATATTTTTATTTTATTTTATATTAGCTTATAACAAATTTTGACATTTGAATATAAGCAAAGCATGCTGCCCCATGTTAATAGTACATAAAACATTATACAAATGAAAACATTTTTTTTGCAGGGGTGGCCAACTTTTTGTTCAGGGGGGCCATGGCCACCCCTTGCCACCCATTGGGGGCGTCCTTGATCTGCCCACAGTGTGACTTACTTTTGAAGAGGCTGAAGATGAGAGCTTTCACAAGGTCCACATAAATACATTGTGGTTATCAGAAGGGTTGTGGCTTTTAATTTCTCCATTACTTCAGCAAATGTGACGCGCTTAATGTTATTACTTCGGAAAATGCCTGTAAAGTGGCCTTGTGCTTATTTGGCTGCATCACCTGTGGCCAACTCTGCTGCATCCCATGTGTTTCACCCTCATTAGCGCTGTGGCTTTCCAACGTGGCATTACCACTAGAGGGTACGAAGCCTGAGTTGTCATCTGATCTAATTTAATGTTCTGGTGGTCCTCTCTCACCCTCCGCAGTCTGACATTGGGCATGCTTGTATTTGTGTAAGTAAACGTGTTCATGGGCACGGGGCTGATGTCCTTTATACAACCTGTACTTAGATAACAGCTGCTAGTTCCTGCTGCAGGAAGGGGAATGCAGTGGAGGCGTCGTAGAGGAATAGAAAACAAGCAACGGGAACTCTTTTTCCCTGTTTCTGATTTATGAATTGATGAGAAGGAAAGATTTACTAAGATATATGAGGGCAGGCAGATGGATGTGGTGAGAGGAGGTGCAGCAGTGCTTTTATGTTGTAAAATATATGCAAATGGAAAGAAGTAGATGGAGGTAGTGAGGGGGCTGGACAGTCTCATGAAATATGAACAAGATGATATAAGTTTACAAGGAAGTCATGTTTGTTTTAATGCATCTAATGGTTTCTGAGCTCAGAGAGACCGTCTCCTGATGCATTAACACATCACTAGTTGCCACTCTTAAGAACTCTAAAACGTGTACACATGCTGTTTTGTTTTTTTTACTAAATCTCCTGCAGTTATCTTGCAGTGTGTCAAACAAATGCAAGCCAGATAAGGTGTGTCTGTGCAGAGGTGTGTTAGAACACTTATGAATCATAAGTGCATGTAATTTGTGTGTGTTGTGAGAAAGTTTTGAGAGGTTTGTTTCTGTTGTCACTCAGGATAAGAATGGACTTGCACACGGCGGTCATTCTGCGTCGCCTGCAACCCACACACAGGTGCAATGCTTCCCTGGAGGAACGTTCCAGCCCCCTCCACCCACACGCACATATAAACACACAGACATGCTATAGATAGCTATACGGCGAAACGCTTCATTATCATCCCCTGTTTCTATGGCAACCAGTACCATCCATGCCTATCATTACTTGGCTAGCAGAGAGGATTATAGTGATTTTAGACTAAGACTATCCTCTGGATAACTGTCAAATAATGAGGCAGTTGATGGAGTCTTACCTTCCCTCAAGCCTGGGATTTGACACAATCCTTTTGATATATTTCTGTTTTAACTTTGTGCTTAGACACATTAATTGCAGGAGAAATGGGTTGCTGGTGTGTCGTTCCCCCCCCCCCCCCCCCCCCCCTTTTTAAAAATTTTTTTAGGGCATTTGTTTACAAAGATTTGATTTCAGGTGTCTGTGTTTTTGTGGGTGGATGCAGCAAACATGTCTTAGTGCTGAAAAGTGGTGAAACTTTTTTTAAAAAGTAGGGTTGTATTACCCCAGTATAGCAAAATAAAAGAAGTAACTTACAAGGGATTGACCGATACAGATGTTTTTGGGCCAATACCGATATTTTCTCATCAGCCTAAGCCTAACCTGCCGATATTTGGGGCTAATTCTGCATTTGACTCCCAAAGACGGATACAATGAAACGTAACTTTACAACTCTTTTAGTATAAAAAAGAACAAAACACCTCAAATAAATGTATAAAAAAGAAACTGTGCACGTGTAAACAAATATTAAATAGAACATTAAACTTTCTCATATATATAATATATAAAATTAGGGGTGGGAAAAAAATCTATACGCTGAAATACCAAAATATTTTCACAAGCCGATATATCTATATTCAAAATCCGGTATCCATCTATTTTACTAGCAAAATCCCACAAGATTTCATCATTCTGCTATGAAATCTTGCGGGATTTTGTAAAATCGTGAAATTTTGTGAATCATGATTTCGATATTTTATCTGGTCCGATTTGATTTGCTGGTATTGAAAACATTTTTTTAGCCGCTACCCGAATTACATGAATGTGTAGTTATGCAACATATTGTTGCTAATATTATACTGACATTCAAAAACAAATGAATGAAATAACGGTAATTAATGGCGGCTGTAATGACCAAACCTTTCTTATGTTGACACAGTTGTTTTCACAGACATGCTGTGGGGCATAATACCCTCACAGATCCAGGGTAGAAAACGGAGGTCGCCAGAGACATCGACAGCTGGACACTAACCTGGTGCATTATCAACAATATGACATTAAAAATTCACCCAATTAAAATTAAAAGGTCATTTAAAAAAAAAAGAAAAGAAAAATCGATCTTTGGACATGTGAATCGATCTTTAGAAATTATTATGAGAATCTATTCAGAATTGGAAAATCAATATATTTTTTTTTAACACAGCCTAAATATTCATGTCTGTTGCTTTGTCAAATTTCATTAAAATGATCTTAGTCACTCGTTTCTCAGCGCCACAAGCTGGCAGAGTCATAACGTTCATATTTCATCCACCACTTTCAGATGTGGGAATCCTGCTAAACAGACACAGAGATCATCAACTCGCTGAATGATGCTAATAAACTTTCTTATCTTAATGGCTTCACGGTGAAGCGTGATGCTCAGTCATTCTCTTCCACTGGCAGGAGAACGAGGGGATGAAATAACGGGAGAGAGACTGCCTGGATGGGAAGAGGAAGGGGGTCCTGACAGAATTACTGTCAGGACAGAATTACTGTTGGTCACGTGACTTTCTCAACCCTTGCTTTACTTTCCTCACTGGTATGTGTGAGAGAAAGTGTGTGTAGAGGGGTTTGTGTGTGCGCATGTGTGTTTTCTCTCCTGCTTTAGTGTCTTCTGAAACTGAGTCAGCTCTGACCACGGCTGATTTGTGGTGTGATTTAGTGGATTAGAGAGCAAAAATGCCAGCTAAGATGCATTGACTAAGTGTGTATGTGTGTTTGCACATGGAGGCTGCGTATTACTGGAGGCAATGGAGGGGAGGAGAGAGAGTCTTTGGGGGAGGAAATAAAAGATGAGAAGTGTTGATCATGATGTAAATAAT
Source organism: Atherinomorus stipes (assembly GCA_023101725.1). Classification (NCBI taxonomy): domain Eukaryota; kingdom Metazoa; phylum Chordata; class Actinopteri; order Atheriniformes; family Atherinidae; genus Atherinomorus; species Atherinomorus stipes. The sequence goes on along the minus strand of JALJCO010001473.1, from coordinate 264,090 downwards.
TAATGTTTTCTTTATTTTTCCTGTCATTCAGCCAACTATTCAACACATTAATAACCCCTTTATCATTCTGTATATTTGGCAATTTCATCTTCTTAAATTTCCCAGAATGTTTTAATATCCTGTTCAATCAGTAAGAGTCTGGAATGCCTGAAAACACTTGTTTTATTATAACAGAATCACCTGATATGGTTCAGTCATGACAAAGACTGCCCATGGCAGCTGGAGCCCACTGACCCAAAGGAGCCCCATCTCCTTACCCAAGAATTCAGTTTGAAAGCATAATTAATCCTTTAGAGGGGATTAAAGAAGGAGGGAACATATCTCTCACAAGGTTTCCAGGCCAGTTATCTCAAGTAGCCAACTCGCCCTTTAACATGCAGCTTGGTGCGTTTGTACTTCACATCGTTCAGCCTGATCACCTGCTCATTATGCTTGCTTTTGTTAGATAGATGGATGGGTAGATTCATCCCCAAGAGGGAAATTCAGGTGCCCTGTAGCACATAGTATGTGTCACACATACATACACAGTAAAAAGATTAAAAGAATGTATTAAATACACAAATAGACATGGTAAAAAGTTACTAACTATGGTAATAAAGTGCACACTCTCAAGAGTCATTGAACAGTCGAATAACTGCCAGGACAAAAGAGCTTCTGAACCTCTCAGTCCTGCAGCGCATGGAGAGGAGTCGGTCACTGCGGCTGCTTCTCTGAGCGACCGTGGAGCCTGTATAAAGGGTGACTGGTGTGTCCCCATCACTGAGACACACCTCCTCACCAGCTTGTCCAGCCGGTTCCCCTCCCTGGCTGTTGCACAGTTCCCCCAGCACACAACAGCAAAAATAAAACTGCACTGGCAACGGCTGACTGGTAAAAAAAAAAAGGTCCAGCATCTCATCACAGACATCAAAGGATCTTAGCTTTCTTAGATAGAAGAGTCTTCTCTGTCCCTTCTTGTATGCGGCATTGGCATGCACTGACCAGTCCAGTTTGTGATCCAGGTGGTCATCCAAATACTTATAAGTGGTGACCACCTCGATGTCCTCCCCATCAATCTGCACACGAAGATGCTGGGATTTCTACCTATGGAAGTCCACAATCATCTCCTTAGTTTTTGCTGTGTTCAGCACCAGACTGCTGCACCTGCTCCAGTGTGTGAAGTCAGAAATGACCTTCCTGTACTCCCCCTCGTCCCCTGCCTTCACACAAGCCACTTCAGCTGTATCGTCTGAATACTTTTGCATGTAGCAGGATGGAGACCTGTAGGTGAAGTCTGATGTGTGCAGTGTGAAGAGGAAGGGGGACAACACTGTTCCTTGGGGGGCTCCAATGCTGGTCGACACAGTCCTGGAGACTGTGTATCCCAGTCTGACGTACTGCGGCCTCTCTGTCAGATAACTGGTGATCCATCTGATAAAACATAGCTCCACATTCAGTGTCTCAAGCTTATCCCTCAAAATTGTTGGCTAGATGGTATTGAATGCACTTGAGAAATTGAAGAACGTCAGCCTCATGTATCCCCCAGTACCATCGAGAAAGGACCTAACCCGAGAAGTATCTTCCATCCCCATGTTCGCTCGATAACCAAACTATAAGGGGTCCAGTGCCTGCTGCAGATGTGGTTCACCAGCCGGAGGACAAGCCTTTCCATGGTCTTCATAATCACTGAGGTCAGCACCACAGGTCGGTGGTCCTTGACCCCAGACGGCCTCCCAAACTTAGGCATTGGCACAGTGCAGGACGTCTTCCACTGGCGGGGTACCTGCCCAGTGTGGAGGCTCCAGTTGAACAGCACCTGCAGAGGTACCACCAGCTCTGCAGCACAGTCCTTCAGGAGCCTCGGTGTTACTCCATCAGGTCCAGGTGACTTGTCAGGATGGACTCTCCTCAGTTCTGCCCTCACTTAATCTAAAGTGAAGTAAGTCCATGTGAGGTGCCTCAGAAGGACAGGAAGCAGCAGCAGAGGTGGAGCAGCTGCTGGGTGGAGCAGGGCTACACGGGCTTGCTGCCACTGTTGTATGCGCAGGAAGTGGAAAGTGATTGTTTTTATTTTTCATTTTCAGAGTAAGAAAACAGAAGTGCCAGCATATGGCATTATAGACATATTTAGAATTTAAAGGCCCACAACAGAACTTTTAGCAGTTTTCTCAGTTGTGCGCCCCCATTGACAGCTAAACTAGCATCTATCTTGCATCATACCTGTACTGTGATTCACTCCAGCCAGTAAAAGAGTCTTATCTTGACTCTTGTTCTGTCCCCTCCTGTCTTTCTTTTCCTCTTCTCCTCCAGTAATAATTTGTTGCGTTTCTTTACCGAATCTGACATGATGCGCGTTCAAAACACTCGCTGTGTTCATATCTGGTTCATATCCATTTGCTAGTAAGTGAGGCGGTGCGCAACCAAGATTCGGCTGCAACGTCATGGCCCGTCCCAAATAGAAAATTTACTTAGTGCAGCTTCTGAGCCTCGAGACACCTCTGATCCTGATCTTGGCATCTCTATTAAAAAGCATATTAAAGAGTAGATCTCATATTGAAGAAATTGCTTAATATCATAATCTTAGTTAAGTCCATTAGGTGCCAGTAATCGCAGCGGACCAAACTGCCTGGTTAAACCACCGTAGTTAAAACACTTGCTCACTAGGGGGCGACGCTCCCCAGTATAACCACTGAACAATGGTGAAGAAGCAGGAAGAAGAAAAAAAAACGGACTCCATGATTAAAGTGGAGATCTTTCTACTTCTTCTTATTAGGATACTCCATCTCTGTCTACACATTTTCCAGTTTTTCTAGTTGTTTTGACCTCAGATTCTTTGAACACGCGCTGTTTGCTTAGTTTTCCCTCCGGCACAAACGATAATCTACCCCACTTTCTTCTACTTGTTCTTCTGCTTGATTGCGGTCAACAAAGTCACTTCCATTATGTCCGCTGGGTTTCTATGCTGGATAGTCCGATTGCTTTTTTGGTGCGCACCAGAGTGCGTTTGGTGTTAAGACTGCTCCAAATGAAGCGGGATATCCGTGGAATTGGACCATGGTCCCATTAAAGACGACCAAACAGCCAGAGTGTGAATGCACCCTAAACTAAAACAGTCAATAATATTGTTTTGCTACACACAGTTGATATACTGTATATTTTCTCATATCAAAGTTGTCAAATATCTGTCTTTCAATAGGAATACTGATTGGCTTGTTGCAACCGAGTTTCCACAACAGCCATGATTGTTTTTCCACTTCCATCTTGGCCCAGCAGTACATGGAAAAGAAGGAGCCATATACAGGTTTCAGTTTTATGCCCATTGCTGTTCGTTTGTTGCCGCTGGTGCCAACAGTCTGTCTGCATTTCATGAAGACTGCCTTCTGTCTCCACCACAGTTCATCCTACAATCACTTTCCAGGTTTTACAGCCCTGGAAAGGCAAACAGGGGGCAGATGTGCCGGCTCTTTAAATAGACCTAAAGAGGTCTTAACAAGCGGCCGGTTCAGCTCTGGCTCTGGTTAAAGCCCGGTTGCTTCTTGCAGCTTTCCAGAGACTCCAAATAATTACATTTGTTCGTTTGTTCTCCGAATGTTTATTTTCCTTCTTTATGAGGTTATTTCCGTATCTGTTTGTCTATTGCTGATGTCCTGCTGTCATCAAGGAAGCCTTTAGTAAAATCTGTTTTTTCTTTCTCTTTTTACTGTTTAAGTGGGGCAGTATTTGAAAACCATTCAGCTTTGATGCTCCTAATCTGCTATGTGATGTTTTTGCAGTGAAACTGTTAGGATCTTGAAAACGCATAATCAATGCACAGCTGTAGAGTCAGCCTGGCAGGTGAGGCCTTACATCATATGGTATAAACACTTGTCTATTTTTACACAGCCCAAGTTTTTGTGATTTCGGTTTTCTGAAACGCTGCATGGGCCTGACCCCCGATGATTCACCGCATATCGATCACCCTCGTTAAATTTGTTCTTTTTTATTCTTGCGTGTTGCTTTGTGACCCACAAATGTAGTGTTTGGTGAGTGCAAGCACGCTACTGATCACTTCCCACACGTTTCTTTTCTCGGTGTGCACATATTCGTGTGTGTATGACTCACTCTCATCTCATCCCACATCCTTTTCTCCCAAAGAGGACCCTTTTCAAAGTCCTCTGCCACATTCCCAGAATCCACCGGGGGGTGAGGAAACAAGGCTGTTTTTTTCTATGCTTTCTGTTTTGATTTATTTAAAAGAAAAAATGCTGCTTAGGAGGTATGCGGTACTGTACGGAAACCAATGCACTGTACATATGCAAAGATACAGGCACAATGAAAATCCTGCTCTTGTGTAAAGTGTACAGTTTATGTACATAAAGTTAATTTGATAATCTCTGTAATTCTAAAACTGACCCCCAGGATTGCATATCGCCTTCCTATTACTGCCATTTAACAGAAAGGACTCCATCTGATAAAGATGCAGAAAGCATTTGTCTGGCTCTGTGATGATCACCAGCATCTGTTTAGTTTTGGCTCAGACAAAGTTATTCAAGGCTAACAGCTCATGTTTTTTTCCTTCTTTTTCATCTTGTGTAGCAGACACACACAAAGTTTTGACACCAGTTGGAATTCAACAAGGCCCATTAACAAGCACGACACGGCAAACTGGATAACTGACAGATACAAAGGCAGCAGCAGTGGCCGAATACAGATGGAGAGAATAACACCAACTTCTAGGCCTCAAGTGTCATCTTGGTGAGACGGACAGACGATAGCAGTGGAAATCTCACGATTCAATATGATTATCATTAGGAGGGAGGACAGTTATCGATGCATCTTTTTACTATAAAAGAAAAGTACGTGTGTGTGTTTACCCTTTTTGATGAAGTTTTGACATGACCTACTCTGCAGTGCACTGGCTGGCAGCTAATGCAAGCATATAGGGGTGCAATTAATTGAAATTTGATCATGATTTTAATTTTAATGTCAAACAATCTCCAAAGTAATTTAATCGAGTTGAAATGGTTTATTTGCCATTTTTCTTTCCACAATTTGTGATAGAGACGTGCATGTGCAATACATTCCCTTCCATGCGGCCCTGCCACATCCTACATTCAGGCAGCTGAAGCATGAAGCATTGCACTAAAGCCTAACAAAGTTTATTTTGGGATTTTTTAAGAATATAAAGAAGCACATTTATTTTGTTCTTTAAATAAACAGAAATTACAGAACTGCTGCATACATAGATTATTTTGGATACATTTGTTTTATATGCCTTATTTATTTTATTCACTCAGTGTTTTAAACATTGCATAACAGCTGTAAGGTTTCATGTTTGTAGCCTATATTTATTTTTTAATTTGCTGAAATTATCAATTAGATTTTTTTGACAGAAAGAAATGCTGAATAAATGCATCACGTAATTAAAAAAAATTGTTTAAATTATCGTGATTTCAGTATTGACTAAAATAATTGTGCTAAGAATTTTTTCCGTAATCGAGCAGCCCGACAAGCACACAATGAAAACATACAGTGTGTGTGTGTGTGTGTTTCAAGGCCGAGTTAACGAGGCGTGAAAGACCTCACTGCAAATGCCAGCGACCACCGAAATTCAGCATGTGGCAGGAATATTAGGGGACAGGACAGGTGTTAAACCTCACCCCTACATCTTTGGCATCCCTGATGGAAAAATCATGAACTAATCTCACCAAGGATTCACTTTACTCATTTAGAGGATATCGTAAGAAGGTTGCTAGTTCAAGTCCTGGCTGGGGAGGGGTTTGAACAATTCGAACGGAGGCCTTCCTGTGTGGAGTTTGCATGTTCCCCCCCGTGTATGCGTGGGTTCTCTCCGGGTACTCTGGCTTCCCCCCACCGTCCAAAGACATGCATGTCAGGTTAACTGATCACTCTAAATGGTCCCGAGGAGTGAATATGAGCGTGAATGGTTGTCTGTCTGCCTCTGTTGGCCCTGTGACAGACTGATCTGTCCAGGGTGTACCCCGCTTCTCGCCTGATAATAGCTGGGATAGGCTCCAGCAGCCCCTGCGACCCTGAACTGGATAAGTGGTACAGAAAATGAATGAATGAATGGTTTAAACTCAATAGGCTTTATGCACAGCTCCCTACTTCCTCAACTTATTCTACCCTTGTTTCCTGTCTTAATGATTGGAGAACTGATTAATCCAGGTGTGTCTGATCTCAGCAAATGGTCAGACACACCTGGATTATGAATGGTTCCTCTTGAAAGACAGGAACAAAGGTGAGTCTAAGTTCAGAGTAGTGGTGTATAAGCTCAATTAATACTCAAGATGTTTGTCTTTGCTTTGGAGTTGCAGACCTTGTGGGATGCAGTTGCATTCCTTTAGAATCTGATAATATAAAAAAACATTTCTAAATGTTTAACAGCTGCCACATTTTTATGTTGCTGCTGTGGAGCGATCGCTGCGACACAGACGTGTGCCACAGTGTCGGTTTATCGACTGGAGGAAACGGCAGTGAGACTAAGTGAAGCCAGCACCAAATGTTTCTCATAGACGGGAATGTTCTGCTCGGTTATTAATAAAACGGGGCTCTGTCTTGTTTCTACCCAACTCCAAACATTTTCCTCATCCAACTTCCTTCCCCCCTGTGCCCCTTATGATGTCATTGCACACAACCACAGACTACGAAACGTAAGCATCCAAAGCCACACACTCATGCATGTGAGCCAAGAATAAACAGTGCACATATTTTGGTATGAGGTGAGTCAGTTACTTGAAGAAAAGAAAAGCAAGAGGAAAGCATTAGTGCTGGGCTGATTTGGCCTTTAATAGGGCTTTGACATCAGTGGGGAGATGAAACTGGACCAGTGTGCATATTTCTGCACTTCAGAGGCAGTAATGTTCTCCTTACTTTCTCTCATTTTGCAGTTATAGTGAAGTTGATCACTCCTGGCACCACAGCTGAGGCACATGTGTGAATTCAAAGCATAAAAACACACTTTATTATTGTTATAAACCTGCTGTAGTGATCCCCCCTTATTCATTTATTACCTTAACAAGCCCTTGTATACCTTTCTAACATTATGTTGTCTAAACTTTGCGACGGCTCTGACTTCTCCGCGTTTTATTGGGCATACGTGAAAAGCAAATTTGCAGGATGTTTGCAGATGTACAACGTAAGCAGCTGGCCCGGGAATCTGGATCTGGTCCAGAGGGCTGAACTGTTTCCTGAGGCTGAACGTCAAGTTCCCTTCAGTGTTTGTTTTTTTGAGAGATTGACTTCTCTGCTCAGAGTGAGCACATGTGGAGAAGGACAGAACAAAAGGATAACGGGAAGTCTCAAAGGGAAATGAAAAAATGAGATACAGCTGCTCAAAAAAGTTACGTTGGGAAAGAATAATCTTTCTTTTCAAACTCTTTAAGAAATTCTCAGATAGTTATATCTTGGTATAATGTTTAAACGTTTTACTTGGAAATGATTTAAAGTGCTGGTGACACGATTTTAACATTTTTTGCCATGTTTTATAGACCAAAACGTCCTTCATGATGATCTATGTAACATAAACAACCGCAGCTGCATAAATGAGTTATTAGAAAACATCGCTGCTTTTCTGACCAGACTGTGGCGCTGTTCACCACAGGAGTACAAAACCGGATGTGACATCAGCGAAAGACTGCCCACCCGGCTTGTTGACTGGAGAGCTAGCGGTTTTGCTAACAGTTTCTCCTTTTGTTTTAGCTTTACTGGCTAAAGGTTACAGATATGCCGTCGCGTTGTGTTGCAGGTTTTTGTCCAAACACTCATAAGAATGGCGTAAGTTTATTGAAGTTTCCAGCTACGGGACTTTTAGCTGTGCTGTCAGCGCTGTGTGCTGTCGAATGGGATTCCAAACTGAGAGCGCTTGTTTTAAGACAAGGAGTGTCTGAGGGTTGAATTTAGACTAAAACGGATGTGGACACTTGTTTTGCAGGAAGGAGAGTGAGGAAAACAAGCAAACCCCAACAGCTACGTTAGGGGTCGTAGCAAGATGTTACTAAACAAACTGTAGCTGTGACGAACGGACTTTTTGAACGGTGAAAAATGTTTGTTTTTTTTTTTTTCTCTGTGTGTCGGCTATTTTCACACTACGGAATCGTTTTCATCAAAAAATATTTTTGATTACTTTAAATTGGTGAACCCTTACGAACTTGCAAACAGAAGGACTGTGAACAATGTAAACAATTGAAGATTGGACTTATAAAATGGCTTCTGGATCCACTTCAAAGGTAGGGAGATGCAGTTGCTTCTTTTTATTTATGTATTTATTTATGTATTTATCTAAGCTTTATAACCATGTATATGTCCATATAGTGGCTTGCTGTTGTTAATTGAAAACACAGCTAAATGGGCGCTGGTGTCCAGGTGGGTGTGGAGAGGTTAAAAATCAGTTTTTTAAATAGTTACATTTATTCACAAATTACTATATAAACAAATCATTAACAACAAAAAATGCTAATCGTAATGTATAACAAAGACATACCAATCGGTGTTCCCCTGCCGTGTGTTTCCCTCTGCTGCTGCAATGACCATGTCATCTTCTCCGGCACTCCCGCTTTCAGAGTCTTGCTCACTCGGCATGAAGTCCGTTTGGTAAGGCTCAAATCTATAAGGTGTGATGCCTCTATATTCCTCAACATCACCTAACTCTGCTGAACTGTCTGATGATTCCGCCAAACAAATCAATTCCAGGCTGGGACCATCATCGTTACCGTCCACCGCTTCCATGTTGCTTGTTGTTAGCCGACCGAGTAAATGAAAAAAAAAAAAAAAAAAAAAAAAGCCGACCGAGATCTTTCGCTGACGTCTCAATATGGTTTTTCTTAGTCGCTGTTACAGAGCTCCTTTCAAACTCAGAAAACTTAAGATATTTCTGTGAAAACAAGTCTGTTTGACTTACAATTCCACTGAGCCACTCATTTAGTGTTGCTGTAATATTGTATAGTAGCATTTCATGAAATGATAATCGTGTCACCAGCACTTTAACTTCAGCGTGTGATTAGCCACATCCCCATGAGTGGTTGTCTTGTGTGAGGATATATGTTCTGTTTCAAAAAAGTTGGTTTTGAGAAAGAGAAGCTTTGAAGGTTGCAACAATAATATCAAACAGTAGCCACTGTATGGTTTAGTTTGGAGCAGGGGTCGCGTTAACCGAATATTTTCCGTCATTGACTGTTTTTTTAAACGGTGACAGAAAAATCTGAAGGCCGTCAGTCATTTTAACAGATTGCAATTTACACTCCTGACCACTAGATGGCGAGTTGGCATATTGTCTCTCTTGATGCATGGCCTGTTGGTTTCACTCGGAAAAATGTCATGTTAGCTGAGTGTCCGAAGCTTCTTCAAAAAGCCCAATAATGAAGATAGTGTTGACAAATGAGGTGAAAAAAGGAAGACTGATGCAGTGGAAGATGGACAAAAAAGTAATCAGTCTTCGGCACCAACTGAGCAACCAAGCATTTAATGGAAAAATGCTACCGAATATGTCGTCATTATATGTATATATTTTATTTAAAGTGACGGGTAAGAAATAGATTGTGACTGGATTTTTATGACCCTGTCAGTCAAAATGACGGACAACAAAAAAGTCTAGCGCAACCTCTGGTTTGGAGTCTCCCAAAAAGAGATTTTTTTTAAAACACAATAGTGGCTCTTGTGTGTGTCTGAAAAACACGGAGGAAGAAAAAAAAAGTTGAATAGATAAAATATGGGTGTAATTGTGTGCAGTTTGTTGCTACCAGGCTGTGGTCAGGAAGCATACAGCTCAAAGCACAAAGTCTAGATGCTCTGTTTGAATTAATGATCAGATTTATGAAGCCACAAATTGGCTCAGCATCATGGAAAAATCAGTTCTGGGCACTCATGGGAGTGGGCACACACTGTACACGAAGCTGCCTTTAGGGGTGTAAAGGCTCTGTGAATGTGACAGAGTGAGCTCCATTCACGTTTTGTTGCTTCATCCAACATATATGTAATGTATGCAGGTTAATGGCTGATATGTTGTGATAAAATATTAGAAAATCTGTAAATTTGTTAAATTGGATGGTGATGACTTCATATACACAGTCATGCAGGAGATTAAAGACTTTATATAAGAAGGTTTGCTGTGGAAAAATTGTCTTTGCTGCATTTAAGGCCATAAATGAAGTCAGATTTTGCAGGATCATTATGGACCTACTTTGTGTGTGTGTTTATTTATGTTTTTGTTGCTTAATTGGGTCATCATATCGATCACTGACTTTGTAGTAGGGCTGTGCGATATACTGATATGATACGAGAGAGAGATATTTACATGTATCGTTATATCGCTGTAATAGTTGTGCAATTTGTTTTGCTTTATTTTTTTGTAGTGACCCAGTTGCACCTCGACTGACTACAAAGGGGTCACCTGAGTATTTAATAATGGTGGGAAAAAATATTGATACACTGAATCGTGATATTTTCCGTGATATGCCAATACCATATCTATATTTAAAAAGTGGTATCGATCTATTTTACTAATGAAATCTCATGAGATATCGTTTTGTTACAAAATCTCATGAGATCCCATGAAATACCGCAAAATTTTGGTAACAGAACAATGAAATATTTTACCAATGAAATTTCACAAGATTTCATTTGTAAAATAGATTGATACCGCATTTTTAGATATAGATATTGTAGCATATGAAAATATCGTGATATTTCAGTGCATCAATATTTTTTCCCACCCCTATTATTTAAACTGTCTGGAAGACAATCCTCCCCAAGACTTTTACAAAGACATCATGAAAAACAGCCAACTGTCTTTAAGTACTTCAATTTAACAAACATTTCTAACCAGTGTTTTGTCAGTTCCATCACTGCAGTGGAGCGATACCTTTACGTTACTTACACTACCTTTACACACTGTTTCAATATTAAAAAACAGGTGTTTGATATGAAATGAAACTTTCAGACAAATTAAGGTAAAAAATACCGGTATATATCGCATATCGTCAAATATATCACAATATGAATATATCGTGATATATTTGGTTCATATCGCCCAGCCCTAGAGTTGTTGGACTGTGAAAATCCAGATTGTTCAAGTCTAGTTCGTTTGAGGAAACCCCTGAGACCGTGCCCTAGGGGGGCAACAGTGGTACTGGCCTGGTGCAGTGATCTTTAAATCAAGACTGGGTCACAGATGGCCTGTACATTAACTTAGAAACTACTTCAAACCTTGTGGTATTGCGAAAGCAAATACCACAAAACATTCTACTGAGAATGTTTTGTTTTTCAAATGTAAAAAATGCATGACTAAAGAGAATAAGTTGTAGTTTGAACAGCAATGCTCAAAACCTGTCATATATATTTGAGAACATGACCTTACGTGCAGTTAAAACTAGCTTTTTTAGTTTATTGTTTTTCAATAAAACCATATTGGAACATAAACGCTGCATGCTGTCAGTTATGCTTTAAAAATCTGTATCGGCACAAAAAGGTCAGGCTTTGTAAGGATTGGTGATCGGCTAGAAAACTGCAGTTTGTGCACCCCTAAATAGAACTAATTTGTAGAGTTGCACCTATCCGATCCCGGATCGGATATTGGCTCCAATATTGATTAATTAGCTGGATCGGATATCAGATTAATGAGGCTGATCCAGCACTCCGATCCAGTCATTTCTTTTTTTATCAATGTCATAAACAGTAATACAGTTCCAGTGATCTAGTCACTTCAGTTCTAAGTTTGCAACGCCGGTTACATTATCAGCCAGAGAAGTGTTATGCATTTCTTTTTTGCTAGTAATGTGCACTTTATTTGTTAATAAATAACATTAGGATTTATATCCTAGATTTATATCTGTGTTAATTTGTTCCCTTTTTTCTCGAACAAAGCTAAATGATTATGTAACGGCAAGGTATTCATTCAGCAGTATTGGATCGGTATTGGCCAATAGCCCAGGTATCGTATCGGTTTGGATCAGAAAAAACTGCACCACAGCCTCTCTAGTAATTTGAGCAAGTTTATGCGTGAATGATGCACGCTTGTTTTATTCTTTTGGGCTGAACATGTGAGCATGTGAGTTGTGTGTTTATACTTCGTGCCATAAAATTCCCAACACTGCGCACGACTGACTGTTCTCCGACTGGCCTATCTCCTTTTTAATGGTGTTTTGACTGTGGCAACTGTCTCTGTTCCAAAGTGTATATTTGTGTGTTTGACCTTGGATCAATAGCCCATGTTAGCAACCCTGTTATGGAAACATGGTTAGTTTTCCTTCACAGAAAGACAAACAGAAGGCCAAGGGCAGTCAGACAGAAGGCTTTTAAGTCAGTCACAATACTAAACCAAAAGCTGTTGAAACAACAAAGTGGCTTCATAAGTCAGCTTACTTTTGTTTGATGACTAAACTAAGCAGAGTAAACTCGCATCCCATCATAGGGGCTCATGCAGGTCTTAGTGCTTTTACTCGTTCTTGATAGAAGAGAAGGGGAACACGTAGGCTTCAGTGCTTGATAAAGATTCATTTATTGGCAAGTAATTCAAAACTTTTCATTTTCTTTTTCCCCCACCAGAGTGCCGGCATTTCCTTGTGCAGAAGTGATCTCAGACTGCTGCGGTCTTTGAATGATAAATGTCTGAATTATACTGACTGAAATGTCTCGTCTTGGCTGACTTTCTGGCAACGCAACTTCATACCTCTAATGGCAACGTTATAGGTATGAGGTACATTTCTGATGCTGAGAAGTCGGGAGTCATGCTTCGTTGTAGAGTCCCATACAGTCTTTTTCTATTAATGTATTCTTTATTTTAGTCTGCTCGGTGGCGGTGCCCCTCTTTTCTGTTGCTTTGTCCTCCCCATATATGGACTGCTAGCATCACAGCAGGACCGTTAACACTTTGTGCCTTCGATGTGTGAAATGTCACTCTCTGTGGCGGGTTATGCTCCAGACGACCTTTGCCACTGGAGGGGAAGTGCAGTTGTCAGCATTAATTGATTTTTTTGGTCAACAGGGGGGCAGCAAAATGCCAACACAGGTTGTCACATGCACTTCTTGCTGTTAATGCTCATAGCAAGAATTTAGCAATGTTTGCATTCAACACATATGGACAGTATGATCATTTGTTTGGGATATTTTCCAGCATTTATTCTGTTTTTCTTTTAATGGCTGTTTGCCATTAATGCAAATGAGTTTCTAATTACACTTTTCTCTGTTCCTGCTGATGGTGGTAATGTACCGTAGTATTGTGTGCCAACCACAAAATGCATCCAAATAATCAACAGTGTTGATTCTGCCTCTACATGATGGACAACTCAGTTTGATCAAACATGGACACGTCAGCTTCAGGAGTAGATGTTCGTTTTGGTGAGGAACTCTAGAGAAGTAATTATTCATTTTTCATTCTGCTGAAACTTTCCGATCTACTCTGTAGGAGTTGTTCATTTTATGTTGTAGCTGTGCTGTATTTCATCTTATTTTTTAACAGTTTTATTTTACTGGCCTTTTTTTTTTCCTTATAACCCAGCCAAACTTGTGAATCTGAAGGATAATGTAAGACCCAAACACCATCAGCGATTTGTTCCACAGTGCTGTTTGAGGGGTTGACGCCATACTGAGACGACAGCAGCGTTTGACTGGACCAAAAGTCATGAATACATCTTTAAGTTTATGGAGTATTGGTGCCTGAGAAGTGGCATGTTGTTCATGATGAGCCCTGGTTAAATAAAATTTCTCGATCTGTGGCTCCTTTTTCTTGAAGTGTGTTCACATTAGCCTCCATTATTATATGCTTAACTAGGTTTATAACTTTTTTTTTTTTTTTTTAAGTAATATCCTGGAGCTTGAACCTATCATGCATCAGTTCATGCATGAATAGAGGCAGCTGAACATTTTGGTTACAGTTTGTAATTCTGTATGTACCTATGGAATTCCTGTACTTTATATACCTCTTAAGTTGCAAGTTGAAATCATACTTTATAGAGAAATAAAAATCTTTTTTTAATCAAAAGAAAAACTATGGAAGTGTAAAGCTTTTTTTCCGAATAAAGAAGAAAGTATAGGACCTTGTCACTGGAGACAGTTTCAACATATTTCATCTCATTATTCTAGTTTCAGGCGGTAACTGATGATAATGCTAGTTAAAGTCAATAGGAGTCACTTAAGGTGCACGTTAGGCCTCAATGGAACTACGTAATGAAGCAGACGACGCACGAGTAAAAGTCAAGGGGCAAACTCCGCTGGAGAACCGTGAGGCTGCTTCCGCATTGCACAAAAATTGTCGTTCTTTCTTCATCCACTAGGGGCTGGCTCCAAAACAGAGCCAATCCCCATAGACCCCCATGTTAAAAAGGCCAACTTCACAGCAATGTTAGCACGATTAGCATTTAGCTTAGCTGTCAATCATTTGCCCTGCGGCTCGGAACAGCCCTGTCTTTGCCCATTTTAGTATGCATGACATATAGACGCGGCCTGACAAGATGGCGATGGCGGGAAACGGCCAACTAGCTTCAGACGTGACTGGATACTACGTCCATTTTTTTTTTTTTTTAATAGTCTCTGGTAAAAAATCCAGCTTTAGCCCGTCATTAAAAGCAATCTTTACCACTCCACAGAAAACCTGAGGCAAATAAGTTGTAATGCAAGATGATAGTAAATGCCCATATTCATAGAATAATATTAAAACGAGCCTTGCACTGTGTTGCATTTAGATGGTGAAGTGTTTCAGCAGCAGCATGGTAATCTAGTAACCTCTGCTGGCTCCTTCCACCCCTGGCTGTTACTCGCTCCAGCTCATTTCCTACAACAGTGTTGTCACATTTAAATTACTCACAAGGACACCCTGTTCAAGGAGAAATTCCAGTTTCATCACAAAATCTAATGCAAATTGGGCTGTCAAAATTGCTCCAAAATGATGTTCGAATATTTGCTCTAAAATTAACACTATATTAGAATATTTTTGAATATCCATTTGAGCATTATGCCAACAGGAAGACAAACTAAAACAAGACATAACTATTTGTATAGGTATTTTTTATTTTTATTTCAATTTTAACATCTTTGACAATGCCCAGGACATTACAAAATGAACTTGCTGCGATATCGATAACCGATAACACACATATATACCTATTAATGACATCAATACTATTAAGAAAACCAAAAAGGCTTTTTACTCTTTAAATGAAGAAAAAATTTTTTTCCACTTAGAACTATCAGCAAGCCTCTCAACATTTTCATAAAGATATCAAAGAATAATATTCAATATCTTACATGTACAGCAACTTAAATATGGTACATTGTTTACTGATTCAAAAATAAAGTCTCCTTGAACTGATGCGAATACATGCATCGGGATTACAAACTGAATAAATACTACTGAGAAGAAAAAAAAATATAGAAAATGATGTACAGACGAGTTGGATTCAAACATTTACGGTATGTTTACTATGGATGTCCCATATTATCAGCCGATATTGGCATTAAGAAAAATATCTGTATCGTTTTATTTTGGGCCAATATTTTGAACAATGAAATCTCACGAGATTTTACTACCAATGTCGTTATGGAGCAACAAAATCTCGTGAGATCTTGTCCATTAGCAGCGGTCCAGCATCTATAAAAGTCCCTATTATTCTGGAAGAACTTCATATCCCAGCATTCCTTTCAGAGTCATGTGACTACTGGTGCAGCTGCTGCTGCTACAGACTGACTTGCTTTGAAGCTGCTTATAATATGTCTGATTTTAAGTTGTTGGATAAGTTACCAAGTTGTCAGAAACATTAGAATTAGACACATGTTGGCTGATTTCTCAAAATATGAGAGATACAACCTCACAGCTCTCTGCATATATCGGTATCGGTTGATATCGGATATCGGAATTTAAGAGTTTGACTATATCGGTATATCCGATATTGGTAAAAACAAAAAAAAGCCTATATCGAACATCCCTAATGTTAACACAATCTGAAAAAGTTTATTTGTAAACAATAATAATGACTGAAAGGTCAGACTTATCTATGTGAATTGGGGCATTTTTAAAGAACAATTCTGGTCTCATAATGTGAGCGGAGCACTGCCGTGCTGACAAACACATATGTTATTGGGGCGAGTCCTCATGATATCAGATTTATTGGAATGATGTAATAATTTCCTGTTATCGGACCAATTTTTATTGGACTGATAATTATTGTGCACCCCTAACTTCAAGTAATCATAATAAACTACACACTTGTGCTAGTAAAGTGGTAACACTAGTTAAACTACCAGTATTAATGTTGAATTTTCAGTTTTTCTTGATGAACACGTGTTCATATCCAGGCAGGAGAAAGACCGTCAAAAGGATGAGGCTCATGTCCAGAAGCTCATCCACTGCGAGTCAGTCGGACGCCTCTATTCTGATAGAATTTGTTCCCTTTTGTGTTATTGATCATTCTGTAAGGAGGACAGTATCTGGTTATGGTGTCACAAAATTGTTTGAGATTCTTTTTGCATCCAGTCTGAGAAGGGCTTCATTCCTGCTCAGAGACGGGCATCTCCCCTCAGGGGGCTGCTGCAGTCGACACTCAATAAGGGGAGCTCTATTGATCTACCTGCAGGTGGGGAGGTGAAAGAGGTCCCATTACTGCTTTGATAACACACTCGCGCAGTGTCAGCTTGCCACACACTCTGCAGAGCTCACTCGTCCTGTTTCTCTGCCTCTGTAGTGCACAGTATTGTTGTGAGACCAAAACTATGCTGTTAGACAGCTTTACACCAGTAAGACGCAAAGCTATAACGGCTAGCATGTTTTAGAACTGAAGATACCGCGGAAAGAGGAAAAGGTGTTATGTAATTGCATTCGTGTGAATCAAGAATAGCACATACAGTCGTCCCCAAAATTATTCACTGGAAAAAAATTAGCTGTCGGTGAAATAAGATGAAAATGACAAAAGTAATTAATACAAATTCTATGAAAATCATGAAAAAAAAAAAGTATTAAAAGCAAACACACAAAAAATAAAACAGGTAAACGAGCATGATGGGGCTGTGAAGCTAAAATTTTGTTGAGCAACGCTTTGAGGCAATCACTGCAATCAGGTGTTTTTTCTAATGTTCAAAAAGACTTTTGCACCTGTTGGCAGGTATGTTGGTCCACTGTTCATGGAAAAGATGCTCTAATGTGAAAGTTTTATTTATTTATTTATTTTTTCAAATTATTGTTTCAAACCACAATTCAAAAGCAATACTCTATTTCACTAAATAATAATTTTGTAAATTTTTATTTATTAGTTTCTTTAGTTTCTTTATTATGAATAACTGTTGTGAATGTAACTTTTTCTTTAATTGGAGGGTTAAAATCATTTTTACGACGACTGTAAGTACTGCACATCAAGAATATGGATTACATTGTGTTCATGCACCCCCCCCCCCCCCCCCCTCAAAAAAACACCAAAAAAAGTCAGTGAAAACCTGGGTTGAAATATTTTGCTTCAGTTGGTGTGCATGGTTTTGTTTTTCACTGTCATTTTCATTTATTACTACTTTACAATGATAAGGTTAAGTAAAAAAAGAATATAAACTATTGAGAAATTTTTCTACAACCTCAGTTTGATTTCATTGCATTTCATGCACCTCTCCTGCACCCCTGACCTTTACCCATCACCATTGCCATGGCTGTTGGCATAAATCTCCAATTAGCAACTCTGGGTAAATGACTTCATTCTTTTCTTCTTGGAAAAGATCGGTGGTGTTCCAAAAGAAAGAAAGAACATTGAAAGAAAGGGTGCAGTTTGGAAAAGCTTTGGTTTTCATGCTGACCAACTGCCAGCTGAGCTCATTTCAGTGCTTCCACTGTTCAGGGTTTTCCAGCTTTGTTGGACCTCATTCTCTGGTTGATTTGTTTTCTGCTGTCTGTTTGTGGCTCTGTTACCAAGGCAGTTGGGGTGGAGGTTAGCAACTCACAAGTTTGGAACGACTATAGCTGTTTTCCAATGAAAGTAATGAAAGGAGCGCTTGATTTAACACAGTCTCTGCTCCTCTTTGCACTTCTGCCAGGCCTGCCTCTTCGCTGTCATTCATAAATAGAGGTGTACGATTTGGTTTGACAACAATTCAGTTCATGTCACAATTCATGTTTTTGATTTATTTCAAGTCTGACCGATCGTCAATCACGCCACAACGAATGTTTTTTTTCCCTTCCCCCCCTAATTCTTCTTTTTTTTTTTCCCCTTATTTCCCCTTTTCCTCTATTTCTCCTTTTTTTTTTTTTTTCTTTTCCCCCCTTTTTTTTCATCCCCCAAGAAAGATTTCCTCCTTTCCTTCCCCCCCCCTCCCCTACTTACCCTCCCCATTTATCACAACTCTTATACCACCCCTCCCCTTCCCTTTTCCCAAACTCTTCCCCCCCACCCCCCTCTCTCTAACTTTTCTCATATTTTCATTTGCTGCCTGGGCACCGAGTGGAGTAGCACCGAACCTCACGGCCGGATAGGCTCAGTAATCACTTGTCATGTCACAAAAGTGAATTAAGTTTGTATTCTACTCGCACCCGCCAACACCAAGGAAAATGTAACCCACGGCAATTTACCCGCAAGCGGAAACGTCCCCTGCAGGAGACACATACTCTGCTTTAAGCACACAGCTGCGCCCAATGCAGCAAAGACACCCAAACGACAGAGAGGACATTCTGACCTGAGGACATTTTACAAATGTTCTCTCAAAAACAACATTGCTTTATAGCCAAGACCAATACTATAAAAGGCCAAAAATATAAAGACAATTTGACCATTTCAACCCAAAGGGACCTCTACAAATTATAGCTTACAAAACTAAAAGCCCTTCAAACAATAATATATAACGAACTTTACAACAGTGAAAGGACGCCACTAGGGGGAGCCCTGAGCCGAAATGACTGAGTTCTGCTTTTACTCACATCGACAAAATAAAAGGTACAGATTTTTTTTTTCTTCTTTTTTTTTTTTTAGGTAATCAGACTAAACTCAGCACATTCAATCATGCAATATGAATACACGTTGTTAGGGTTAAGAAAAAAATATGTCCTACATTAATCAGATATATTTGGGATTTTTATCAGGGTATTATTGACAAAGTTATTACTCATTAAAAATCCATTTGAGATATTGAATAATTTTGTCTGATGGTAAATGGACTGTACTTATACTGCGCTTTTCTAGTCGCACTGACTCACTCAAAGCGCTTTGCAGTACATCAAGTCCGACGCGCCTCTTCTTTAAATGTTTGAGCATGCCAGACTAGGAATGTAATAGAATATCAATACACTGACATATTGCAATATTGTTCTGATATTTTATCAATATTAAAAAGCACTATTATTATTTTTACCAACGATATCGCGTAGATCTTGTCTTGTTACAAAATCTTGTAATATATGAGATATAAATAAGAAGAACCAGACGTTTTTGCCTGTTTTGCTTTTGATTCATATTCAATGGGGAAAATTTCATTGGAGGCGAGACTGGCCCATGTCCCTGAGTGCAGGTTGAGTCCTGAACATTTTATCACCTTTCCCCAGGAACTGATACGCTGTAATGAAAACTAGAGAGGCATCTTTGAACTTGAAGGTCACTGGTTTGATCTGCCAGAAAAATATTAGCAGGGATTGCCCTTGAGAACGATTCTCTTTCTCTGATGCGTCTAGAAATGCTTCATGCTTGTGATGTGTTCATAACTGAGAGATTACAGTTTGAGTATCTGGAGAAGAGTCTGAGGATTTTATTTCCTTTGATAAATATTTTTGGGCACACATAACACCGCTAAAAACTGAATGTGGGGCAGTCAATCATTTCCAGTGATCAAATATTATGACTTTGATTGCAGATGGTCTAATAACGCTGTACTAGGTTCAGATGATGCTTTGAGTGTTGCAAATTCGTCACATAAATATGTCAAATAATCCACATCAGGGAGCAACTGCTTTGAATGGATCTCTTCAGCATATAAAGATGACTTTGCAGTTTTTATGAGCTTCTATGCTGTTTTCCTGTGTTGCTTTCTGCTTTTGAATTCAGCTTCCTTGAAACCCAGACATTTTTCATTTCGTTTAATGCCAGCGAGTGTTTACTTTCCAGCTTTATTGCAGAGAAAACTTTTCAGTGCAGGTGGGTAAAGACAAACATCCTTGTGCTTTTGTACTTATAGACCTGTTTTTCAATTACCTACTGTTTTCTTTACACAAGATTATGCCTGCAGGCTCATTTTGCATCAGCAAGGAAGCTTATTTTAATGACTGTATGCTCTTATTGCAGAGAAACTGCCACTCTTTCAGATGCTCAGTGTGCTTTAATTTTCTAATGTAGCATTTTATGTATTTTGAGTGGGAAGTTTAAGTTAAATTTCAGTTCCTCAGTATGTCTTGCATCATCTTTTCCACACATCAGTTTGAAGCATTCAGAAAATGATATGTCGATAACAAGGTTACTAAGTCGTGTCATAAGAATGGCTTTTTACTAGAAAGATAAAACGGGGACACCTGAGTTATTAACAATTTAAAAAATCGATTAAGTGGTAGGATATTATGACTTCATTCTTTTATTTTCAGTACATTTACTCCTTTAATTTGTTATTCAAGCTGCATATCTGCACTTCAGCCAGCAGCTGTTTTAGCTGCAGTCCTGTGAGTCCGTCGGGCTCTGGTCCAGTTTAAACGGGATTAGATTCACTGAGGCAGGCGCAGTAATTCCGAATATTAGCAGTTCATCCACTCTTGTAATCCGCTGTGCATCTGCTCCGTCAAATCTCGTGCAAACTTCCTGCAGTTTTCAGTGAACTCGGTCATTTAATAACAGCAGTGCAATCAAAGCCGACATCTCTGACTCAAGTTTTGAGTTGCAAAAGCTGCTGGTTTTGTAGTTGCAGTATATCTTGCAGGGCTCAGATCAGGTTAAGGGTGGTTTTAAATGGTCTGTGTAAATGGTGGTTTATGTCCAGGTGAGGGGAAGTTAATGGAGTGTCAGCGCGGGTTATGAATGACTGAACCCACGTTCTTTTTGTGAGGAAATTGTAGCTGTCCAAGGTACTGAAGTGTATTTACTGCCAATGGATGCGAGTGTCTGAAGTGCCAAAGCTGACACACCCCCCACCTCCACCTCTCTACTTGCACACACACACTCACACACACACACCAGGACACAAAGATAAATAACCAGGAACAAAAGAAATGATATAGCCTGCTTCATATAACACACTTGGTTGGTTGAAGGCCCAAAACAGATGTCAGCTTATCCTCCAAGAAATTGTGTGTGTGGGCACGTTTTTGCAACATTGTGGGGACCATGTTTCAGATTTTTACCATCACCGTGGGGACGTCTTGCCCTCGTGGGGACATTTTCCTGGTACGAACCCCGTTTTGAGGGTGAAGATTAGGTTTTAGAGATTAAGTTACAATTAGGTTTTGGTTAGGGTTAGGACAAGGGTTAGGTTTAAGCAATCAGTTATGGGCGTTAGGTTTAGGGTAAGGGGCTAGGGAATGCATTATGTCAATGGATATACCTACAGCCCTATGAAATCCGTTTTATTTTTTCCAAAATTCTGTTTTAATTTTTCCCATTTTCAATGTTTTTCCGTTTTTAAATTTTGAAAATTCCATTTTTATCAATTTTACATAAATTTAACACCAATGCAGTGTATAAAACAATTAAATTTAGCCAATTAATGGCGTTATAATTACTAACTTGAATGTTTTTACGCCTTAAAACATATTAAGGCAAAAACATGGCACAAAAACAAGGCACAAACAAACAAAAAAAAGAAAATGCCAATAGTAGATAATACATAATTCAGAACAGTAGGCTACTAATTAACAGATGGTGGTCCACACCATAGACCAAACAAACATATGTCCAGGTTAGATCACTGGACACACAGGCTAATAATCATGGGGAAACGTCTCTGTCCTGTATTCTGCTGCTTTGAAACCGCGTCCATCTAGAGCAGAGCGGATGGAAGTAAGTCAGTCCGGCCAATTTTTAAAATAAAACACTTTGTGCAGACTCTGGATCA
Organism: Atherinomorus stipes; assembly: GCA_023101725.1. Taxonomy (NCBI): domain Eukaryota; kingdom Metazoa; phylum Chordata; class Actinopteri; order Atheriniformes; family Atherinidae; genus Atherinomorus; species Atherinomorus stipes. The sequence goes on along the minus strand of JALJCO010001473.1, from coordinate 242,127 downwards.
CGTTTTACTCTGAAACATCAGTGTTGCGTCCAAACTTGCGGTACCAAGCCGTCAGCAGAAAGAATCTCACTTTACACTACGTGACACCAGGGTGATGAGACGTACAACCAAGAAAGGTGATCAAACAAAGAGCAAACGCTGGTACACAGGTTGGTCTGGCTAAATAACCAGGAGGAAAGCTGGCAAAGCCGCCCCGCGGGGCTTCCTCGTGGAGCGGGGGGAGCACACGCAGGGTGGGTGCACTCTGCAACCTAGTGACCCCCCCTTGGACCATTTTTTTGGGCAAAGCTTTCACTTTTTATAAAGAAAAAAACACATTTTTGGAAATTGTTGCTCATTTCCGTGACATTCCGCGTTTATAATAAATTCCATTTTTAATATTCAATTCCGTGATTCTGTGATCGCGGATTTCATAGGACTCTATATACCCCACGGGGATATAAAAACAAACATGGGAGGGTGTGTGGGTGTGTGTGTGTGTGTGTTCCTGTACTTGCTACATTGTGAGAACCATTTTGCGCTTTTAACCAACAAAGTGAGGACATTTTTGGAAAGTGAAGGCATTTTAACTGGTCATCACTAAAAAAAGCCTCAGAAAAACTAGACATCCCGGGATCGGATATCGGCTCCCGTACTGACAAATTAGCTGTATCGAATATCTGATGAATGAGGCCGATCCAGCATTCCTATCCAGTCATTTCACTTTTTATTATATTGTCATAAGATTACACTTTATTTATAAATAAAATTAATTACATTTATATCTGTGTTAATTTCTCGTTTTTCAAACGAGGCTAAATATTTATGTCTAGCCTGATGCCTTCACTCACATGGCAAGGTATACGCTTCAGTCATTCAACGGATCGGTATCTGGTATCAGACGATACACTCAGCCCGGGTATCTTTATCAGGTCGGATCGGAAAAAAAATGGATCAGTGCATTTCTAAGAAACTCCATTTTTGAGGGTCAAGCTTTGGTTTTAGAGTTTAGGTTACAGTTAGTTTTTGGTTGAGTTTAGGGCAAGGGTTAGGTTTAGGAAATCAATTGTTATGGTTAGGGTTAGTGGCTAGGGAATGCATTATGTCAATGAATGTCCTCACAAAGATAGAAGTACAAGGATATGTGTGTGTGAGGAAGCCTTTTTACATTATTTCCCCTGTTTTTTTCCTATTCATTTAAAAGCACGCTTTACCCTTGGGCTGAACAAGTGTAAAGATGGAAAACTTGTAAAGATAAGTGGCATGATGGGATGCATTTGAGACCAAGTGAAGCAGAGGACAAAGTTTATACTGATGAACGACCACAGACAGATGAACGGTATTTAGCATCTCATTGCCCTGTAATGTTGAGCTCACTTCAGAAAAATGCCGAGGAATAACCTGAAAAACATTTCCTACGTTTTTAGACTTGGAGGAAATGTACTAGCTGAGGAGATTTTGATTAAACTGTTCTCCCACAATAGCACATGTTAATGATGTCAGAACTTTTTAATTGAAACGATATTACCGCCTCTTGCAGCGCGGTGGCGTAGGAAACTCTGGTGTCTCATCCAAAAATTGATCTGATGCGTGAAACAAGCTGTAAACCGATCCGACCGTGACTTCATTGAGTACTGGAGTTCAGGCAATTCATATGTTTGTTAAGGCATGTTATGTTATGTTTAGGTGCAGAATAAAATATCTTTTTTTTTTTTTTGTCAGTTTGTTTTTGTTTTTAAATCTTTTACATTTTTTATGCATTCCGTGTACAGCACTTTGATCAATGACAGTTGTTGTTAAATGTGCTTTATAAATAAACTTTGATTTGAATTTTGCACCCAATTTTGCCCCCAATAGGATGTTACATTTTTTTTCTATCGGCTTTGATGGGTCTAAAAAGGAAATATTTACCTCTGATTAGCATCCCAACGTCGGGATTCTTTGCTGTTAGCATTAGCTCAACTTCTATGTGTAGAAATAGCATCTTCCTTACCTTACATTTCTCAAATTCAAGTAGACAAAAAAAACGAAGCAGGATGAGGGTAAAGGTAACAAAGGGGTTCAAAAGCCCTGTGGAAGTTGCCGTTTTCTTCCTTAGCATGTAACTTAACATTTGTTTTGCTAATTAGTGGTTAGCTAGTTCTGTAACATTGCTATTGCTAACTGACTAAGCGAGTGTTAGTGTGCCACCTGCTGGTGGGGTGGAATAACATTTTAGCTGTCTCCTTTAAAGACCCACAATGAACTTTTAGCAGTTTTCTCAGGCGCCCCCCCCCCCCCCCCCCCCCCCTATCGACGGTTTTTCTTTTTTTTTTCCCCCTTTTTTTTTTTTTTTATAAACTAGCATCCATCTTCATCGTACCTGTACTGTGATTCACTCCAGCCAGTAAAAGACAGTCTTAACTTGACTCTTGTTCTGTCCCGTCCTCTCTCTTTTCTTCTCTTCCTTCGGTAATGTTTACTTGTGGTTCTTTGCCAAATCCGACATGATGTGCGTTCAAAACACCCGCTGTGTTCATATCTGGTTCATATCCGTTTGCTAGTACGTGATGCGGTGCGCAACCAATAGTCGGCTGCAATGTCACGGCCACGTCAAAAGTTACATTGTGAAGTTATTGAGCCTTAAGACGCAACTGGGCAGTGACGGCTCGAAAATGCACATAATGAATGTTTGTGTGCCATCAAAATGAGTCAAAAACGCAGATTTTTAAGGTCTAAAAGTTGCGTTGTAGGTCTTTAAAGCAAGACAGTGAAAAAAAATGCTATTGGAAAACATGTGCTAGTTCACCTTGATGTGTCACTGTCATTTCCAACAGTATTGGAAATGCACCTTTTCCTGGCTGGCTCTCAACTAGATCGGCCTGGTCGCAGGTCCTGCCAGCCGCAGGCTTGCTCAGCCGGTTCCTGGATGTCCTTGCTTTCACCATCTTCTCTACCTCGTTCATGCTGACGTCTCTCCCAGCTGTCACTAGGTTCTCTTTTTATTTGTTTCTCACAGAAAATGCACAAAGCTGCACCCAGCAAGTAGTCAGGACTGGTTCTTGGAAGTATTTTATGTGGCAACATCAGAATAAGTACTTCTGTGTTTAAATTAGAACTGTAATCTCCACAGCAAAGCCAATGTATGATTCACGTGGTTAAAAACCTCCCCGACACATACAAGCTCACACCTCCTCATCAGATTGAGCGTCTTCGTTCGTTTTTACTTTGGAATGTAAACTGGATGTATTGACAGCTGCTCCATGTGCCTGTTTATGTGTGTGCCTGAGAACGAGAACGAGTTTGTATCAAAGAGTCCACGACTAACTATAATTAGCTCTTATGTTTTGGTTGCTAGGGTAACGCTACAGTCTTTGTGACTGAGGGTTTTATATGGATGTGAATGTGAGTATTTGCCTTAAATGTGCACTAGTAGTTCAGCCGCATAGATGTGGCAACAGAAGCAAAGTTGGACAGAAGTTAGTAACCTGTAAAGCACTCACGGCTCCTCCTGAATCAGCACACAGCACTCATCTCAGCCAGTTGCAGTGCCAATTTTGGAGGCCATCTAAAAGATCCACTGTGCATTCATAAAGAATAAAGCCTAATCCAGTCCAAATCACAGGGTTTTATGGGGTTTAGGAGAGCAGCGTTGAAGCATGGGAAAGGGCCAGCCATTCTTCAGGCTTGAAAAGCTTATACAAATAAGGGCAAATTCCTCTTGCACTGACACTCATCTGTTTCTTGGTGTTCCTTCCTGGTCTTAATGTGCAATATAAAATGACAAAGCACAGGCGCGACGGATCACTGTGTTTGGTTTAAGTAACAGCAACTGGAAGCAGATTTGTTTAGATTTTCCCCACGTGATGCCTGACTTGTTGATACTGGGCAACAGTTTGGCTTATTTCTGTTCAATAAATTAGCTGTTTTCAGTTTGGTTTCAGTTTGATGGTTCAATAATGCCGAAAAATGTTTATGCGAGTGTCACTTTGTATCCATCGTAGATGGGATAAAACTGAAAACGAACGGAAGGTGGTGTAATTGATATTTGTCGACTAGTCTTGTCGTGGTCTAAACATCAGTGCTGGTTGAAGCAGTTAGTGATGGATAATGAAGAAAATTCAAACTCCCCTCTGCCCTGCAAAAAAAACTGGGATCAATGAATTTGTCTGAATCTGATATGCAAATTTCTATGGACAGTTAAAAGTAAAGATTTTTCTTTTTTGCCCTTTTTCTTTTAGTTTTCATCAAATAAAAAGAAAGCTTTTGTTAACTAAAGTACATAAAGGTAAATTTTGAAGCATTTCTAAAGTTTACAGTTTCAACATTTGGCTTTGTTACATGCAGAAATAATGCAACTGCAGCCTTAAAGGGGAAGTTCAGGATTTTTGACATGGGGCCTCATTTACAAGTGAGCCAGGGTCCTACTTATCACTGAAGACCGTGTCAACATAATTCACTTCGTTATTCTAGTTCCAGGAGGTCCCCAATGCTAATGCTAGTGTGAGTCAATAGGAATCTGCTAGCCTGTCATTGAAACTAATCTTACCCCCGCGCGGGGGGGGGGGGGGTTTGTTCCCCCTCCCCCCCGGGGGGTTTCCCTCCCCCCACCCCCCCCCATTTTTTTTTCCCCGCTGGGTGGTCCTCGTTTTTATTCCTTCCTCTCTTCATTCTTCCCCTCCAGAATACCTAGGCGGGGTACGTTGTTAGGGCCCTCCCCCCCCCCCCTCCCCTTTTTTTTTTTTTGGGGATATCCTTCTTTTTTTTTTTTTTTTTTTTTTTTTTTTTTTTTTTTTTTTTTTTTTTTTTTTTTTTTTTTTTTTTTTATTTTTAAATAAATATTTTTTTTTTTTTTTTTTTTTTATTATTTACCTTTTATCTTTTTTTTTTTGTTTTTTTTTAAAATGTGAATGATGAAATTATATTTTTTTTTTTTTTTCTTTTCTTTTTTTTTATTTATTTTTTTATTTTTTTCTTTTTTCCTTATTTTATTGTTGATTTTTTTTTTTTTTTTTTTATTCATTAATATTTTGAAATATTTCGTCAATTTTTTTTATTGTCGTGTTCCCCAAAATCTTTTCCCCCCTATCCCCCCCTTTTTTTTTTTGAACAAAAAACGCCCATCCCCCCCACCCCACCCACCCCTGTGAAAGGGCTTTATCCGCTCCACAGACCATCCGAGGCAAATCAGCAAGATTATCTGTGTAAACGCCGTGTTAACCCAGTAAACTCGTGTGTCAAACAAGTAAAACTAGCCTTGTATGACAAATTTTGCATTACATATTGAGGAACTAGTTTCTTACAAGTTCTGGAATGATATACTTTCCTTCCAGGTGGCAGTTTTACTACCTTTGTCAGTGTATTCCGGTTCTCAGAGATATGGTGACAGTTAATTTGATGAAAAAAGTGTGAAATTGCCTTCAAAATCTGACATATCCTCATGCCTCTCAGACGTGACTGTAGTTTTGACAGCAGATGAGATCACTCCGCCGCCAAATGCAGGAAGTGAAACTTTATAAAGTGTCTCAACAGCAACAATCAAATTGCAACGAGATGCAGGTTAGTTTTATTTGTAACATTATTTTACGAAGACGGCATTTACACAGTCTGACGTTATAACTGATTTGCCTCGGATGTTCTACGGAGTGGTTAAGATTGTTTTTAATGACAGGCTAGCAGATTCCTATTGACTTATGCTAGCATTAGCATCGGCGACCTCCTGGAACTAGAACAACGGAATGAAATATGTTGAAACTGTCTCCAGTGATAAGTAGTATCCTGGCTCACCCAAAAATTGAGGCCATATGCCAAAAATCCTGAACTACCCCTTTGAGCCATACCATGCAAGTCTCAGACCTTAAAGGTACGGTGTGTAACAAAGTCAAAGGTCAGTGGTACTTGTATGGTTTAATCCTGAGGCCTCTTCTTCTTGGAAACCAATTGAGGGGAGTCTTTCCCGGCCACACAGGCTCCAAGACCAAGTGGACTCCAACATGCATCCCAAAGAGGCTGAAACACAATTAGGCCCTATAATTTCTTATTTGCTTAGAACCTGCCATACAGTGTTGAATCATACAAAGACCAACCTGAAATGGCATAAACATTCTCCTATATTCAACAATTACTCTATTCTTATCGGGAAAAAGCCCTTTTCCTTCCCTAAGTGGAGGGATGAGGGTGCCCATGTTTTCAAAGACTTTTTCAATCATGATGGTTTGTGCTCTTTTAGTTATCTACGAATGGAATTTGATTTACCAAGTTCAACATTTTTCTTTTACTTGCAGTTGAGACCAGCCATGAAGGCATATGGTGTACCATGGGGCACGCCTCTCATAACACATCCCCTACATGAACTTCTTGTCCTTCGGGGCCAGACACTGGGCACTGTTTCTAAATTATATAAATTTATTTCAGACCCTTGTGCTAGGCTCCCCATAGAAAATGTATGGGAAGGGGACCTCTCTGCTATGGGAGAGGCAGAAATAGTCTGGGACACAGTGTGGGAGAACCTACATATGACCTCCAAAAACCCTGATCATCAGCTTATACATTTTAAGTTTATACACTGGATGCACTTAACTCCCAGAAAGCGTCATGTTATGAAAATCTTTACATCTAATTGTGACTTTTGCGCACTCAATGTCCCAGGATCATTTATACGCATGTATTGGGATTGTCCTAGTGTGAGTGCTTTCTGGAGACAAATTTCCACCACTCTGAGTGATATGCTTTAAGTCAATATTCGATTTTCACCATCCTTTCTCCTATTCAATGATTCCACTCTAGGACTTTCATCTCGACACAGACGTAAACTGTGGGCGGGCCTCACTGCGGCTAAGAAGATGTTGGCATTGCTACGGCAGCCGCCACATTTATTACCTTGGCAGCAATGGGCCAACTGTTTCCTAGATATCGTAATGATGGAGAGATCAGTAGCCAGGATGCATGCGGCTAGCCAGAAATCTTTGAGAGGATGGGATGCAGCTTACTTTTTAGTTAAAGAAACGGTGCAATATGAGTCTCTTTAATCTTATTTTGTGACTGCACGTGATATCTCTATCTTCTTCACTGAATCTTTATTTTCCTTACTGCTATTGTTTTGAGGTCCGGGGTGGGTGGGGCAGGGGGTCGCCATGGGGTTTAGTGTTGGGGGTATAAACCTATAATCCATGTTTACATGTTTCACTCCACCTCTTCACACTGTGTTGCACTGTACTTGATTTTGTTTTGTACAATAATGATAAAAATAATTGATGGCAAAAAAAAAAAAAAAATATCAAAGGTCAGTGATAGAAAAATGTAATATTTATTTCAAAACTCTGTTGATATTAATGTAGAATTGCTTCACTAGAATAGCTATTATGTATTTATTTTCTTAGAGTAATTTCTATGGACTTGTTGTGGGTCCAAACAAAATGATATTTTGGAGGGATCAGGGAAAAGAGAGAAAGATGATATACAGTACAAGTCAACATCAGATTGACTTTTCCTGGATGGAGAGAGCTCAGCGAAGAGACAAAATGCAAGAGGAAATACTGAGTTAGCTGTTGTTAGAGGACATAAATTTGCAAAAATCTTCTAAAGTTCAGTTGTGCTGCTTTAAACTTGGATGACCTCATGAAAATCTGTGACTAAATTGGCTTAATTAATTCTCCAAAATACATATTTTAACCTTGCGTCATCACTTTCTGAAGTTTTTGGCATTGACCTTCCTGTCTTTACATTATCCTCCATCACTGAGGTACCAGCCGATGTTCTCACGCTTCATTGACAGCAGTGTGTGTAAAATTACACCAGGCTGAACAGCAACATTATCTGATATGCCATTATGCAACAGTCCGTGCATACCACTCACAAGTGCTGTTTGTATCGGTAATGTGCAGGTCATAAGAGGGTGATGTTGATGTTCATGGATGATAAAAGTAGAAAGCAAAGGGATGGGATAGGTGGAGGGAAAATGGCAGCTGAGGGAAATAAGTGTTTGCATGTCCAGAACACCTGCATGTGGGGCTATGAGGGCGCCAGTGTCAGGAGAGGTGAGAGATGGGTCAGGTGGGATGGATTGTGAGGTGTTCTATATCTTTTGGTAAATAAGGACCTATTATATGGAAGCTGTTACGTGTCAGCATCTGTAAACAACTGGTCCAGCGTGCTCGCCTGCCATTAATAAAAGTGGGTGGGAATGTTTATTTTTTCCACAAAAAGCCTTACTAGAAATCTAAAATCTGGGATTTCCAAGTAACCATGAGAAAGGCACATGGGGAGAGTAGCCCTCCTCCAAGCACTCGTAGTTCACATGACCAGTTGACATGTGACATCTCATGGTTTGATCTAATACAAGGATTATGTTTCCTGCAAAGGTCACAAGTAGTTTGGCACAAGGCAAACTCCGCTGGAGAAGAGTGAAGTCCGGATATAAAGTTAAAGATTTGTAGTTTTTTCTTCATCCGCTAGGGGCTGGCTCCAAAACAGAGCAAACCCTCATAGACTCCCGTGTTAAAAAGGCCAACTTCACAGCAGAAATAAACATGTTTACAGCAGAAATAAACATGTTTACAGCCTGGTTCAAAAAATCATTTTAGGTTTAATAGGTCAAGTTTACCTTCATGCCAACTCTGTGGGGTGTGAATTTTTTTTTTTTTTTTTTATAACTCATCCGTTTAGATGTTATTTTTAATTTTGAAATTACACCTAGATAGGGGCGTGTCTGTTTGATTGACAGGTGGGAGACTAGGTGACGATTTTAGCCATGGAGGCTAATAGTTAGCTCCCTGCTTGCTCCCAGGAAGGCCTCAGCCTGTAGCAGAGTTGCACAGCGCTGGTTTTTAGCTGGTTAACAGTAGGGATGCACCGATCCAGTTTTTTCCGATCCAATCCGATACCTGGGCTGAGTGTATTGACCGATACCGATCCGATGCCACTTTTGAATCGATGAACTGTATATCTTGACATGTGAGTGAAGGCATCAGGCTTGACATCAACATTTAGCCTTGTTTAAAGAAAGGTAACAAATTAACACAGATATAAATGTACGTAATTTTATCTGTTAACAAATAGCGAAGTGCAAATTTATTATATTAATAAATGGAATGGAACCAAAGCTGTTCCAGTGCTAAACCACACTCGAAACCAGTTCTTTTCATTTTCATTGCTGGAGCACTGACTCCAGAACTGAAAAACTGGTCATCATGGTGCAGATGAAACCATTATGACGGCATCTTGATGCTACAGTTTACTTACCCTTTATAACCTTTTTTAGGGATGCAAGATATAATTAGCCCCCTATCAATATCGGCCTGAAAACTGAGTATCGGACATCGGCCACCCACCGATATTTGACCGATATTTAACCGATCAGCCTGCTGTTTGTTAAGTCTGAAAAACCCCAAAACTTCTTCAAAAACTTATATTTTACAGACTATAAAACTTTAAAGACTAAGGGTGGGTAAAAATATCAATACACTAAAAAATATCGCACATTTTTATATGCTGCTATCATATTGACATTTAAAAAACGGTACTGACCTTGTTTACTAACGAAATCTCGCGATATTTCAGCGTTCTGTTACAAAATCTCGTGAGAATTCACAAATTTTACATTTTTTTCCATATGCTATCATATTGACATTTAAAAATGATCGATCTATTTTATTAACGAAACTTCAATATGTTATCTTTCTTTACGAAATCTCGCAAATCACGAAATATCGAGATTTGTAACAGAATCCAGATAGTAAAATAGATCGATAATGCATTTTTAAATATTGATTTTATATTAGCATATGAAAATATTGCAATAATTCAGTGTATCGATATTTTTTCCCACCGCTATTTTTCAAAGTGTCGGAAATGGATAACAAAACTGCTATTTGAAATGACTGCTTATTTTTTTCAGCTTTAATATCGGTATCAATATCGGTTATCGCCCACATGAGTTTTGAAATATTGGCGTATCGGATATAGGGGTGTGCCAAAATATCGATACACTGAAATATCGCGATATTTTGTGTTGCGATATCATATCAATATTTAAAAAAGCTGTGTCGATATTTTTACGAAATCTCGCGAGATTTTGTCAGAGACCAGTGAGATCTCGCGAGATTTCGTTGTTCTTTCTGCAGCGGTTCAGCATGTAGAAAAGTCCCTGCATTAGCACTGATATCTATGTGCAGGCTGCAGGTTCAGGTAAACTTTAAACATGGTGTAAAGTACAAATTAAAATGTGTGTCCAGGTTGTCATAGACCACCCAGTTGTTTGAGATCATAAGAATAATGACTGAAATGTTTATTTTTTATATGCTCCCTTAAGAAAACCACTGTGCACTTTGTTTTACTGTTTTGCTCATTTCATGTGAACTATGTCACTTATGTGCTACTGATTGATAATATTTTGTATTTCATTCACATGATTCACTTTGGTCGATAAATTTGAATGTCTTCAGGGACAAAATGTGGTCTATCGTGGATAAATTTATTGCAATATATTATTTTTCAGAATTACTGTATCGTGATATTATCGTTATTGTAGGCAAAATATCGTGATAGATCGTATCGCAAGGTACCTAGTGATTCCCAGCCCTATCAGCCATATGGCCATATTCCCTTTTGCATCCCTTAACCTTTTATACCTTTTTGTTCAACTGCTCATAGACCTAAGGAAAAAAGATGTATGTAATAAAACAAAGTGGAGGAAGACATGAGAAAGATGAAAGAAGCAACTGAAACTGGTAGTTCAATGATGAAGTTTAACTTCACTCAGCTAACCATTCTAAAATATTTTACAGGAAGAAGCTGCTCCTATTTATTCCACACACGTGTACATTCACAAACAAAAAACAGCCCAGTAGGAATTCCCATCAAAGCTGCTTTCACTCATCCTGACCTTTTCATTTATGTCCATTCACTCCGTCATTCAGACCCCCATTCACCTGAACTCCCCCTCCAAACCACTATGTTCATAAACACTACCAGACACGACTGGGCTCTCATTTATCCCACTCATTCAGTACAGATCACACAAAACATGCCTTTATACAAATATCTTATGATTTTCAGTGTTGCACAATAGGCCTTTATGAAAATTCAGTTGAAACATTTCACAATGTTAATTTTGTCAACATGCATTATACAGCTAGAAAAACAGGGCGCAGAAAGCACAGAGGACACCCTTTAATGTGCAGCCTAGGAAATCACAGAGAGACCTGAAGGCATATAAAAGGGTTTGTTGACATTTGAAGTTTATGGACTGTTTTTAACCAAAAACAAAGTGCACCATGTGAAGGAATGAGACTTAAGAAGTATTGTTTTTTAACATATTAAAAGGATGGATAACAGGACATCTCACCCTGGTCGCAGTCATGATTTCCATTCAATTACATGTCATCAGTGTGCTGTTTGCCCAGCTGTGGCAGGAGTAGGATTGCCTCTGAAGCACTTAAACAGTAACTATTAATAATTTATCACTCAGTAAAGGGGTCTTATCAGGGATGACCTTAAGGACGACGGTTTGTATTTGAATGTCTCATGTGTGTTGAGCTTTATGCAGAACCTGTGTGTGCTTGAAAATGGTTTTGTGCATTCACAACCTATGAGTCATCTCCTACTGTGGATATATTCAGAGACCTTTAAGCTTATAACTGGATGCACTGCAGAGCACAATGGGTGAGCACTTGAGATACTCTCATTGTAACATTCAATTATAAAGTGTGACTTTCAAGAGAAGTCATGATTTTATTTCATTCACACTGATAGTGTGTATGGAATGGATTAATACAGAGTGATTTCACTCACGGAGTCTCAGTAAGGCCTTTACTTTTAAGTATTATATCAGTAATTTTAGAAAGCCACCTATTTGCTGTCCTGCTGAAGATAGTGTAATAATGTGATTGAAGAAATTTGCAGGAATTGATTGTCAGACCAGATTTCAGAGCCATTCTGCAAGGTTTCATTGAAAGTGCGACTGTAGCTATCGATTGTTTTTGTAATCGAGTACCTTAGTGATTCGTCTGACGATTAATCGAGTAATCAGATAACCAGATCACTGCAGCAAGTTCATTTTCTAATTTCCTGAGCATTGTTAAAGATGTTAATATTGAAATAAACAGATTCAGAGATAAGACAAGTGTCAGTGGCCCCTTAAAACATCATGTTCTTTTGTGGTCACTTTCAAACGATTGTTAAGCTCTAACAAGTAAGAATTAAACAACGAGGAGTCGTGCATTACATAGCTTTAATGCATGACACAGAGTCTAGGACATTACAACGCGCATGCATATATGTAAGTGATAACGTATGGAACGCAGGTCATCATCGGTAAATACTGACTGACAGGGCCTGAAGGTCTGTATTTCCCGATAATGCCCTACGTTCGTTTATCATACGCTAGCTGTTGAAAAGAAATCTCCATGTTTTTCAAAAAGGGCAGCATTAGAGATTGAATAATTATGTTTGGCACTCCCACACATGCAGAGGGGGAAGTATTTCTGTCAATAGGGGATTATCACGCTACCGGAAGTTCCCGGATTTTGACACTTCCTCTTCCGGGCCATGTTAACGACAGCCGTTCCTGCTCTGTTATACTGTTTAAATCGGATAAACTCCAAACATATTTAAGTTTTCATTCTAGACTGAAGTGATACTGGATCAAAAGCTGGATCAAAGCGATCGATTTGCCGCGGTGAAGGGCCGAACTTTATAATAAAACACACGTTTGTTTGTCGCCGGTGGGGCACAACACCGGCACTTCACAGCATGCTAGCATTAGCCAGCTAGCGTTTACTGACGTGCAACATTGTGCGTCTTAAAACACACAAACATCTGAAAATCGGGTCTGTACCTCCCCGTTTCCAGTGGAACAACTGGGGACTGCCAAGAAAGGAGACGCTTTCAGATGCTTGTGTGTTTTCAGCCGCACAATGTTAGGCACGTTATCGAGCTGGCTAATGCTAACCTGCTAACAATAGTCCGACAGCTACTACTCTGTTAAACTTTGTAAATCGGATAAACGCCAATGCCAAGTTTTCATTCCAGACTGAAGGATGCTAAGGAAGAAGGGATCAAACGACCGATTCGCCGCGGTGAAGGACCGAACTTTATAATAAAACGATACACGTTTGTTTGTGGCCGGCAGACTGCGCAGTCATGTTAGCAGGTTAGCATTAGCCAGCTCGATAACGTGCCTAACTTTGTGCGGCTGAAAACACACAATCATCTGAAAGCGTCTCCTTTCTTGGCAGTCCCCAGTTGTTCCACTGGAAACGGGGAGGTACAGACCCGATTTTCAGATGTTTGTGTGTTTTAGGACGCACAATGTTAAGCACGTCAGTAAACGCTAGCTGGCTAATGCTAGCATGCTGTGAAGTGCCGGTGTTGTGCCCCACCGGCAACAAACAAACGTGTGTTTTATTATAAAGTTCGGCCCTTCACCGCGGCAAATCGATCGCTTTGATCCACTTCTTCCTTAGTATCATTTCAGTCTAGAACATAGACTGTATATAATTACTGGACGTAGCTTCCGGTCTCTTCTGAATAGAGAAATGTGAAGCCAGTTGGGCGGTCTTACCGCGCCATCTTGCCGTGTCACGCGTCTCACTCCAGGAAAATCCAAAATGGGCACAGCCGCCGCGGGGCAAATGATTGACAGCTGACGTACTGTGGGCTAAACGCTAACTGAGCTAACACGAAACTAAGAGGAGCTAACAAAGATAAGGCTCCAAGCGGCATGGTTAAGGTAAGACATGCTTAGACTTGCAATTCGCTGACTAAACACCGCCGTTGTGCGACTCTGTAACAAACTGAGACCTTATTAAGAGCAAAGAAGGAGCTAACTAGGAGCCTCCGGTCGGCGGCGGAGCTTCCGGTCTGTCATAAGGACACGCCCTTAATTATGTGAATTTAAGAATAAATAACATCTAAACGAATGAGTTATAAAATTCACCCCCTCACAGTTGACATGAAGGAAACTTGACCTAATAAACCTAAAATGATTTTTTAACCAGGCTGTAAACCTGTTTATTTCTGCTTGAAGTTGGCGTTTTTAACATGGAGTCTATGGGGTGCCGCTCTTGGAGCCAGCCCCAACGAGAAGGAGGATTACACTATTTACAATGCGAAAAGCTCACTGTTCTAGGCGGAGTTTGCCCCTTGGTCTAGAATGAAAACTGAGTATGTTTGGAGTTTATCCATTTAAACAGTAAACAGAGCAGGAACGCTGTCGTTAACATGGCCCGGAAGAGGAAGTGTCAAAATCCGAGAACTTCCGGTAAGCGTGATAATCCCTATAGGTATGTTTTAGAGGTATTTTGCTATCAAGGATACATTTAAAGTGGATATGTTTTTGACAGATTGGTGCACAGTCCAGTCTTCACTCCATGCTGACAGTTTTTAACATGATCTTTTTTTTCCCCTTCTGCTGTTCTCACACTGTGCAAATACTACTTGCAATGTTACATTTATCTGGGCAGAGGAAGGGATTTCTGAAGAACTAATGCATACTTAAATGTATACAAATAAACCTTATAATGTATCAACTTTTAGTCAAGGACAAAAAAAAAATAAGCCCCTCCCCCCCAAAAAGGACAAAAAAAAAATTACTTTGACATCCTCTTGGCTATGACTTGATCAGATGTTCAAGAAATCTGACCATCTGCAGTCACAGTGACAGTGGTAAGAGCAAATTCATGGTGTGAAAAGGAAAGACAGATTGAGTTTCAACAGCTCCAGACAACAAAATGGAGGCAAAAGAAAATTCTGTGACCAGAGAGGGGGCGACAATGGAGGGACATAACGGAGGTGCAAATAAAGTAGCAAAATATAGGATTGCTGCTTTAGAAAGGGAAGGAGACTTGGACACACACAGTGCCGTGGGTGGTGTTTGGGTGTGAAGGCGTAATATTGGCCTGAGTACTTAGATGGCACCAAGGGTGCCCACTTCCTTGTATCTTCATCCTTTTTTATCACATTTGATGGCCCTTAGAGGGGATTCAGGGTCCTCTCATGGCGGCTGTCATCAACTCCATGTAAACCACAGCTCTGAGAGCTACATTTATGTTTCTGTAGCTTTTGCATGCCGTCGGCATCACCTTTAAACTTGAGCATCCTTTTTCAATGTCAACAGTAATGGTCTCCATGAGGATCTTGCAAAGTTTAAGTGATTAAAAACTAAAGTGCAAATTTAAAATGATTATTTTTATCCATTGAAATGTTCACCTCGTGCGTTGGGAATTACATTTTTAACAATCAGTTGTTGGTCAACTATGAAACTGGATTTTGCATTTATCTGAAACCATTAAGTTTTTACTTGTATTCACATACTGTTTAAAGGTAAAGTGTGTAAGAATGACTGACATCTAGTGGTAAAGATGGGTATTTGAAAAGAAAAACACAATGCTTTCCATAAATGACTTCATATTCCAAGCACTGTTGGGAATATAAGGTGGCCGTTAGTGGCCACCTTATTTCTTTGAGTGAATCCAGTGGTCTCAGATGTAGCTATAGGTGCATTCGGACAGAGAGGTTCTAGGAATGCAGTTCCTATAACTAGGGATGTAACGATTACCAGTAAAATGGTTAACCCTGATAAAATTCCCAACGATTAGTAATACAATTTCAAATTTCAGTTATCGTTAAAACCGTGACTGATAACTGCACTTTGACAAACTCCCCGTGATGTTGCTTATTGGCTGGAAAAGCCAGTCATGGAAACATGGCAGAAGGCAACAAGGTGGACAGTTCTCTTGAGATTCTTCCTCCTTTCAAAAGGACAAAGTAGACATTTAGACCCATTTTGGATACTTTTAAAGATGCTGGGAGGTATTTCTATAGTACTGCGACAAAAATGATAACCGTGATCATTTTGGTCACAATAACCGTGATATTAAGTTTTCATATCCTTACATCCCTACCTATAATTACCTGTCTGGAGTTTAGTTATAAGAACTACCCTTCCCCATCAGTTTGCGTTTGCACATGAGGGAGGACCTTGTTAGGGACCATGTTTGATGCAGTCGTCTGCGACAAAAACAAATTTATGCCCCAGCAGATCTAATACAAAGCTGAGGTTTCTCATCTCTTCTATTCAAAGCTATTAAAGCTAGCTTAACAGCTTTCCATCATCACGGTCATTTGTATCACATAACAGAACAGCCCCCCGTTGGAAAGCTGCCCCAACAATGTCTTGTTTACCTTTCGTTGAAGCACGCCTGGACACTAAAGTGGACGGACCAGGGTTTGTCCATTAAGGTGGCACAGGTTGTACTGGCACAATTTGCAACTGTATTTGGGTTTTCCACCTCTTTTATTCAAAGCTATTATAAAAGCTAACTTACCAGCTTTCCCTCATCACTTTCATATGTATCACATAACGTCTTGTTTACCTTTTGTTGAAGTGCGCCCGGACACTGTAGTGGACGAACCGGGGTCCGCCCACTAAAGAGTCCAGGCAGCAGCCGCAGATTCTACTGCCAAACTTTGTATTTGCGTCATTAAATTAGTATGAAAATAATTGCTTTTGAACATCTCAAAATAGCTAAGGATTTGGGTCGGCACCATTGTGATTGATTTAATAATAAATTGGTACACTCCTATTGTAATAGTTCTTGTTATTATGATCTCGGTAAACAGGGTAAACAGCTGTAGGACTTTTTAAATATGGCAGGGCAGAAGAAGCGGAGATCACGCAAGGGCCGCGGCTTGCCAGTTCTACCAATCACCAAACATCTACGTATTTCAGTTCCTATAGAACCCCAAAAGGACCCTGCCCCGGAGTAGGAGCTAAAAAAGTTATATGAACTGAGGGCCAAAGTCCCTAGTTTCTATGTGTCCAAATGCGCAAAAAAAAAAAGAAAAGAAAAGGGAGAAAAAAAGCGGCCTGGTTACCAAATAGGTTATAGGAACTCCAAAAGGTTCCTACAGTCTGAAAGCGCATAATGACTGTACGATGAGTAACTTCTTTTGAATGCTTTTAGAGTTGCTAAGATTTTTGTAAATGATGAACAGTTGACTTGGAAATCTTTATCATAATTGGTTCTTTTGTTTATGAATTCAATGGTTGGAATTTGAAGATACCAAAAAGGGATAATGACTTTACTTAAATACATGTGTTAGAAGCTGGTGTTATTTGGGTTGTCTAGTAGTGATGTCTCGGGCTTTGGCACAGCAGACCCATGCCAAAGCCCGGGTGAACGGCACCCAGGTGAACCACCATGTACCCCTGAGCAAGATCCTTAACCCCCACCAACTGCACAGCACATGCTGTGTGTATATACTGTGTATATATCATATATCTATATCTATATATAGATATAGATATATATCAGGGCTCCAGACTGTGACCAAATGGTGGCATTTTGTGACTTAATTTTACTCGTTCCGGCTTACATTTTTCATATACTCACGCATGTGCGACCAATAAAATGTGCTGTTTTTTTTTGTTTGCTGACAGACTTTCACACCAGCTCCGTGTGCGCCGCGTTCCATGTGTACTGCTGCCTCGCTATGAGGCCGTGTCAGTCAATGGTTTAACTCCACACCGGCGCACCAGAAGTCATCAGCGTCTTGTCGCGGTGTCTGGTCTATTTATGACAGCACATGCTTCCAACGTGTCAAGCTCTAAGCAGTGTAGCCGTGTAGCCAGGACCAGACAGGAAATCAGACACGGGAGCAGTGTAAAGCATCTGGTGAATTTCAAAATAAAAGCCCCCAGCAGATGGCTGAATTATCAGTGGCACCAGATTAGAAGTCAATCATCAGGGGGTCTGAGTGGGCTTTTTCCATCATGGACCACAGGACTTTAATCCAGCCCTCTTTATCATGATTGTTATCACGTGTACTGGTGACATCATGCATGACCTTGCAATTTTGTCATCTGTTCCTGGTCCCTTTATCATAATTTCTTTATCATTAATCTATTTTTAAATATTTTAGTGGAATGAGTCTTGAGTTGAATATTTCTAAAGGGCAAAAATACTGAAACAAATAAATAGAGGTAAATTTGTCTTGGACTTTTTCTCTCCTTTTAGCTGATCCGATCCATGACTCAAAAACCACAAACCGCTTCAAACCGTCATTGATCCATTGCACCACTACCCACAACATACCGGGACCTGGCACCACACAACAAAAACATGGCACTTAGAGTAAACACAGAGCCGGTCTGAAACATAAAATGTGCTGTGACCTGTGAACATTGTAGTTTCTGCATTTATGGTTCAAGTATTTATCAGTAATTCAGTGAAAATGAGAGGAAATGTGGACATTTGCTTTGCAAGTTGATTTCGTTGTGCGGCCCAAATTTTCTTCTTGCGCTCCTAAAAAATTTAAGTTCCAATTTCTAAATTTCCAACGATTAGTAACACCATTTTAAATTTTAATTATCGTTAAAACTGTGACTGATTACCGCACTTTAAAAAATTCCCAGTGATACTGATCATTGGCTGGAAAAGCAGCATCAGTCCCAGTTTGCAAAGTTTAATTTATGAAAACATGACAGAAGGTAACGAAGGCACCCACTTAGACAGCTCTCTTGAGATTTTTCCTCCTTTAAAAAGGACAAAGCAGACATTTAGACCCATTTGGGATATTTTTAAAGATGCTGTGGGATATTCCTATTATACCACAATAAAAATAACCGTGATCCTTTTCGTCACAATAACCGTGACATGAAATTTTCATATTGTTACATCCCTAATATATGTGTATACAGTGTGTATGTATATGTATATACATATATATGTATATGTAAACTGTGTGTGTGTGTATTAAATTGTATGAAACTGGTTTGTCGTATCAGTGAAGAAAGGAAGAACTCTTAAATCTCAAGGTTACGGTTTATGATTGGAGGTTGAACATTAATAGGAAAAATATCCTGGGTGGAAAATGACCTAAATCTAAGTCATTTTAGCAGTGAATGATAATTTGTGTGTGTGCATGTATATGATTGATAGGTATACTCTGTGTCCTGGCCAGCAAGCCCACAGCGTTCCAGGACAAATTGTGAGTAATTTACTTCAGAAGCGACTGAACATGAATGGGTTTCATAATGTTTGTCTGCCCAATTAAATGTCCCCCGTTTTAAAAGACGAAGGGGGAAAAAAAAGTATCAGTGAATAGGAAATCCGTAGTAGTGACTATACCAGAATACCAGCACCAGCATTTCCCTCGGTCAGATGTAATTAGTTCAGTCTGTTATTTATTAGTCTTGCAGGCATGCACAGTAGTTTATGTAAGTATAAAACCAAATGAAGGTTTCTGCACATTTACACCATCTTGCTTGTGTCCATGTACTGTAGGTGTGCTTGTGTGTGCACACTCTTTCTCCAGTGGAACAGGCTAACAGTCTGTTTACATCCTCTCAAGTTTCGGGGGGGATTTACAGTCCCTGTGTTGGCCAAAGAGAACAAGGAGGCAAGAGCAATCCTCTTCTTTTGAACCCTGTTCTTCTGTCTTGATTTAGTCCTCTCTCCAGGCACATTTTCCATCTTTCTCACACCTTGTCTTTTTAGCTTTTCGACTGATTTTGTCGTATTTTTCACTTTCATCCTCGCCGTTTGCCAGCTTATTGTAGAGCGTCTCTGTATTCTCCCTACATGAATATAACTGTCCTTCTTTACAAGTCCATTTTTCTCCATCACTCTTGTGATTTGTCTGGGTCAAAAATCTTTTTTCCACACTCTCATATCCAATATTTCCCTCTACTTTTTCAGTTTTTTCACAGATTTGTTCATGTCACTTTGTCCTCCTCTGTCCTTCTTTTTATTGCACTGTGGGCATTGCTCCAGCTCTGTATTGACCCCCTTCATATATTGCTGTGATATTAAAAATCAAGCACTGTTACAAATTAGTATTACTGGAACCCTTGCCAAAGTTTTTTGCCTATTCTGCATTTTATAACGCACATACATAATTAAACTTAAACCATGACCAGGAATAGACATTGCTTTCCACTTTTAGTAAGGTATTGATTTAAATGTTTACATAAAATCTGGGTGCGCCATATAATTCTCTCCATACACTGAAGTTTAAGAGAAAGATGCTGAGCTCCAAGTTGTTCACCATGTAAGGATCCTGCATGCTGATAACATTTGTTATTTAGCATTCAGTTCTTAATTTGAATCTTTTGGTACTGAAATTTGTGATGTATGGCCAACCTTTTTAATTAGTCTTTGTTAAATAGCCAACATTATATATCATTTTCAAACCTTGAAGTTTGCCTCATCAACATGGGAGTCTCACTGTTCTCCAGTGAAGTTTGCCCCGTGGTCCTTCCTTGATTCTGGAGAACCAGCCCTTGTGTTTTCCTTTTGTGTTGGTTCTTGTGTTTTTCTATGGTATGTTGAGACCCTGGGTTTAGGACTTAGTTTGTTATTGTATAGTTTTACTTTGTGTCTTTTTTTTTTCTTTTTTTTTGGTTTTTATAATAAAATAAATGGCCTTAACATAAATGGGGACTCGTCCGGGATATAGTTGCTGGGTTAATTCTTTGTTTTTGTGTTCTGAAACCTTTTAGCGGTGTGGCAGTGACTTTTTTGCAACTCCCCCTCCCTTGACTGTATTTCGCTTTGCTTTGGTGTGTTCAGGATGTTTCGGGACGTGGAGATTTGCGTATTGTCTCCAGCCAATGACAGAGCTAAGGGCGTAGCGCTTGAACCCATCAATTGGAGCAAACTTTTTTTTTTCTAGAGCCGATACCAGGTTCACTCAAATTCTCAATCAAAATGGCAGATGCAGTGAAGAAAAGGAAGTAATTTGTGGAGAAAGGAGCTTTAGATGGTGCACGCTTGAAAACCAGGGTTAATATTGGTTTGGCTTTTACCCACTTCCCAGCTCTGAAGGAGAGGCTTGGGGCCATCAGCTCGAGGGCAGGGACTCTCAGTTTAAATAGTGTTTATAAATAGAAATGGGGAAACACTCCGGATTCTTCCTTAAATCTGTGAAGTTATCCTGTTAATTCGAATGAACAATGGTTCATTCAATGGTTCATTGATTTGATTTGATGGTGAACCGAATCCACTAAAAAAAACTTTTACCAACTTATTTCTGAAATTTATATCTTTACAAACCTTAAAGGTGCGTAAGTATGTAAAAATTACTGACATCTAGTGGTAAAGATGGGTATTTGAAATGAAAGATATTTTATTTCAAATAATCCAAGTACTGCTGTGAATGTACGATGGCTGTTAGTGGCCAAAACTCTCCTAGGCATAGATGTTTTCATCTGTGAGTGGATCCAGTGGTCTCAGGTGTAGCTATGACTGTACTCTGAGTAACTATCTTTACTGTCTTATAAGACATTACTTATCCTAAAGGGTGCTCTCACTTCAGAGGGTTCTCACTTCACACACATTGTTTTGTCCACTTGGAGACACCGTAGTTAAAATGGTGGAACAAATATGGCAGCCTCCATGTATGTGCACCCGCAGCAATGAGATATAAATGACTCAGTCTAAGAAAATAAACATCTCACAGCTATTTTAGTGCAGTGATTGCACGTCAATAGAAACACAGTTTTAAATTATATATCACATTTTTCTGCCATTGACCTTTGATTTTTTACAAACTGTACCTTTAATGCCAATTCTCATCAGGACTGCAATTTCGTTACAACCTTGCGCCCCGTCAAATCACACCGTGCACATGTCAGGTTACTTCAGCTGAACAATAACTTAAGATTAGCAAATAATGTAAAAATGCTAAACTGATATCACATTATGCTTATTGCTGCTGAGTTTGTACGGTGTTCTGTGGGCAGGAATCGGTCACATACACATGCAGGCAATGAGCAAGTATGTAATTTGCCCTTTTTGAAAAGTCAGTAATAACATACAGTGCATTAAACTTATGCTCCTCCTCACCCCCTGCACCTAAATGCAAAGGGCATTCACACACACATAAATATGCACGCTATGCAAACACTATGGTGGCCTATTAGAGGCTGATTTTTAATGCAGCAGTTGTGGGTACCAATTTGCAATTCATAGCAGACTTGTACAACCTTCACCTCAGTGCCAATACCTAGCTTGGTTTCAGGCCAGCTCTGTACAGGCTGGGGATTTCACTGACTTTATTTGCCTTTAACGAGCTTTCATCAGCTGAAATTGGTGAAGCATCCTGAAGAACCACCATTTGAATTGGGCATTGATGAAAATTTCTAAGGTGGAAACAGCTGCCAAATTGCCTGGTGTGTATGCTTCCACTTCTGCTCCTCTGTTTAGTAATCGGTTACCTTTTCGATCAAGATTTTGGTCCTTTACTGTATGGAAAATAAGTACAATCAGAAAAGTTTGTGAATGATCAAAAAGAACATTACCTTTACCCAAGTCGGGAAATAAACATCTTAGTCCAACACTAAACACGAATCTGCTTTCGTTCACGTTCTGATGACAATCTTCTTTATCTCAGGAAGATTTCCATCTGTCCCCAGTCGTAACTGGATTTGTTGGTATAAATGTGACTGTGCATCATCTATGTGCAAAGGCCTGTCAGCGTGTGTGACGATATGATGAATACTGATAGGCTGGCTTCTGTCTGAGGCGAGACGTGCATCCTGCTTGTATGCCTCAGCTGGCCAGCACTTTATCCCACATTAGCAGGAACTTTGAGCTGACATCTATCAAGTTAAGTTGCAGATGGACGCCTCAGTTCAATTTGTTTTGCTTAAAGGTCAAGGAGGCAGCTATCAAAGTCGGCATCCATCCTAAAATTAATTTTGAAAATATAATTACCATTTAGATGTGATATTTCACTGGTTGCTATACTTAGAATGTTGCATTATATTTGGGTTGAGTGATGCTGGAGAGGCAAAGATTCGTATTCACATGTGTTTTTCTTTTTTCCCTATACGTGTGAATGAAGAGCGCATCATGCGTTTTGGTTATGGTACTGGTACGGTACCAGAATCCAGTGCCGTCATCTGTACACATTTGGCTCATTTAGTCTACACCAACAGTTAGTTTGTGTTTTGAGTCAAAAACCTACATTTGGAGTACATGGATGCATCTGTGTGGCTGTACACGTGGTTTAAACCAGATGTGTCGAATATATGGCCCGTGGGCTAAAACTGGCCTGTAAGAGGGTCCGGACGAGCTTGTGGGAGGAATTTGGTAAAAGTGAAAATGCCATTTAAGGTGTTAATTGTAATCATTTTTAATATACATGTTGGAAATTCCTAATTTGTCCTCATTATGTTGATTTTTTTTTCTTTATGTTTAATATTTAAACATTTACAAGGCAGGTGGATAACATCTTTTTGATTGAAAAGATCTCACTGTAGTTTGTATTATGAGGTGATTCAGTTCAGGTGATCAGGATTACCACACACTGGAAATGTGCAGGTATGTACATTTAAAATTATTTCCAGCTCTTGGCAAGTGTAACATAACATTTTTCAGTTCTAGATACCTACGATTAATGTTTTGTGATTTGAAAGTTGTAATGCTGATGTAAATGATAAACAGAGGAAAAATGTTGTTGAAACTGCACTTTTTTTTTCCTCAAGGAATTTCATATAATCCATTATATTTTCTTTTATTCATCTAATACTATTCCAGTGTTTCCAGTCTTCATTTAATTTTCTTTTCAAAGTTTGTTTTTAACGTACTTTTTCTTCATCCCACTTTAATGTTTTAATATATTATGTTAAATGTAAACATCTTGGTATTGTTTTTGCACTTATTTGACTTAAAAGAAAAAAATTCCCAATCTTTTATTACGATTACTATTACTTAATTGGTCTGGCCCATTGGAGTTTAAATTGCGCTGCATATTTTCCCTGAAGTAAAATGAGTTTGACACCCCTGATGCAAACCATTCTGCAGATCACGTTTGAATGTGACGGCTACAGAATTGGATAAATTTGAGACTGACCTTCGGGTCAGTGATCGTTCAAGCTGAAAACATCTGCCGCTTTTTAAAGTAGTTCATTGTGCAGCAGTGCGGAACAATATAATTTACCTTGTTCACATGAAATCATTGGATGTTGTATGTAAGGAAGGGCGATATGGCCAAAAATATTTATCATGGTATAAATGATAAAATTTGCAATAATGATGTAACTGATGATGTGATTGACATGAGAAAAAATACTTGAAATCTGCACAACTTTATTTGTGCATATTAAAATTGACAATTTCTTTTCACTTTAACAAGCAGTTTTTTTTATGTGCGTTCAAGATACAATTTTGTATAAAATCAACACTGCGTGTGTTGCAAATTCCTTGCTGATAGTTAAAACAAAACGCATTTCCAGTGGAAGTGGGCTGACATATCCTGAACACAACCATGTGTACACTGTAAAATGTTTAACTTAAAGATATGAGTTATAGGGCTGCCTTAAATTTTTGAGTTATTTGGAACAAATTTTGTGTTTTAAGATGTGTTTGATTAAATATTTCAATTTATAACAACAACATACCAGAAGGTTGTTAATTTGACATAAAATGATACTTTGGAACAACAAAAATGCCAAAATGCAGTTTTCTGTAGCAGTGGTGGAAAACCTTGGCCTTCGTCCTTTATTTGTTCAGTGTTTCCTTATTTTAACACATCTGGCTCAAAATAATGAGTCTTGAAACAGAATATGATTATATAGAACTTTTTTCTCATGGGGCTTCGACGAGTATTGAGTGATTGATCAGACATTTGAGGTTGGCGTGGTTAACACGGAGAACCTTGAAGTAGAAAACAGTCACTTCCGCATTTCCACTGATGCAAAGTTTAAATGGATGGTTTTAATGAGCAGCTGATTAAGGAGGCGAGAAAGTATGAAGATATATACAACAGGTGGGGTTTCACAGTCGACACCACCGTGTGCGCAGCCCCGCCTGGCTGCCATGGACAAAGTTTGTCGAACTCATCCCCTGCATTAATAAGCCACCCCGTTGCGAACAAAATGACCGGACCAAAACTAACTTTTTTTTCTTGTTCTTGTGGCCGTGAGAACAAGAAGGAATTTCTCGCTTCTCACGGAGTATGTAAGTTTTTAAGGGGCCATTCACAAAGCCTTTTTTAGTTGAATCTGAGTCCGTTTGCTCCGAAAGTTCACTTCGTTTGGGGGAATTGTGAATGCGCAAGCGGACTTGGTCCACCTACAAACGCAGGTCTCGGTCCGATTCAAGTGGATCAAATACAGAAGTGGACTACAAACTGCTGCTTCCTGCATTTAATTTAGCATGGCACTGTGGGTAAACGCTACAACAAACGTGTGGGACTGCAGTACTTTAAAAACACAAAAACAGTAAACACAAAACCGTGACGATTTCATGTTCCATGTTCGCGTGCATGTGGAGGAAACGGAAGTTGTGAGAACCTTCTTGTTCGTTATAAGTCTTGTCCTCGTCTACGGTGAATCCAAACGCAGCGCCACCTCTGATGAGATTGGGAACATTATTCCAAAGGTTTGGCTCGTTTGGCTATGGGGCAACGTGAACGTGATCTCGGTCTGGAAGACCACCCCTCCCCCAGCCAAACCGAGTCCCAGGTCAGACAGAGTCTAGCGGACTATACTTTCTGAATGCGCTCTGAGTCAATGCACTTCTTTTGCCTCACCCAATCTGTGAAAGGTGTGATATGGCCCTGCCCTACTTAGCAATTTTTTGTCCTTTTTGGGGGGGGGGGGGTCAGATTGTATACTTTTAGCAACTCTGATCACTTTCCTCTCTTTACCCACTCAGTTATTATCTTTACTACCTTTATCGTATTCATTGGCACTTTTCTCTCTCTAATTAACCTGGGGTCCACCTCGTGAGGGTCAGGCCCATGGTTAAAAGATAATCTTATCTGGAGAGAGCAGCCTCACACAATGCCACCCAATTGATTAAATGTGCACAGGACAGGGCAAAGAGATTGTGTGGCTCTGTGGCTCAGTGTGTGTATGTGTGTTTGTATTGGCTATGATGGGTAATGAAATTGCAGTGATGGACTCTGATCTGTGCCAGCAGTATGGATTGTGTGCATTAGTGTGTGACTCTTCAATAGATGGATGACGGAAAAACATTTGAATATTGGCTAAATACCGAAGTGAGGTGTCTCCGCCCCCAACCCCCCCACCCCCAACGTTTATTTAGTCACAGTTCACTGGAGATAAACATGTTAGAAACTGTTAGCTGTGACTTCCATTAGTCATGCTTTATTGCTCTTGTGTTACCTCGTCTTTGCTAGTAAGTCAACTTAGTCTGGCTAAAATTGCATCTTCATCCAAAGTTCTACAACCTCTGTTCATTACTC
This sequence comes from Atherinomorus stipes, assembly GCA_023101725.1. NCBI lineage: Eukaryota > Metazoa > Chordata > Actinopteri > Atheriniformes > Atherinidae > Atherinomorus > Atherinomorus stipes. The sequence goes on along the minus strand of JALJCO010001473.1, from coordinate 215,952 downwards.
ATGCTGCTGTTGTCCTACTAATGTAGTCATTGTCCTGCTGGTGTAGCTATCCATCATTGTATGAAGGGCAGAGACATTTTTAGAAAAGTAATAAAACCTGATTTTCTTCACATGATTGTTAAAAACAATCCTTTTTCATTTAACTTATTTACATGCCCTCTATAGTTTCTCAGAACAATAGAATTGGTACTTATGGCTTAGATTTGTAATAATTTTGATAACAAATTATTGAATTTCAGGGGTTATTTTTTGAGAAGTTGTGCCACCCCAGGTCGTCCACATTCTCACGGGTGCTTCACACACTAACTTTTCACTGACAGCCAGCACAAACTGAGCTAATTTCTACAAGCTGTGAGCCCAGGATTAGTTTAATGCCTTGCTGCCATGTCAGAAGTCATTCCACCCGTTCAGGTGGAAATTGAGCAAATAAGCTCACGTGGCACCAGAACCTGGAAAGATTTTTTTTTTTTTCTCTCTCCGAAGTTGTTCTTTCAAGTCAGTGTTGTATTTCCTGACAAGCGCAAAATGCTCTGTTTTGGCTGCCTTGGTGCTCCCAAGGGGCATTAATGTGGCTCTCTTTAAGTCAAACACAGTGATTATCAGAGCCATTAGTGTAATTATTACCTCACATTGACATTTGAATAGTGAGGTGTGTCAAAAAGGCTGCCAAAGAGCAGTCTTGATGAACTCTGAATCAATTCTATCCTCTCTGTTTTTTTGTTTTTTTTGTGTGTGTCTGACATCTATTTTGCTTTTTATGCAAAAGATAGACTTAAAAAAATCTTTAAATAATACATTCTTTTTTACAAATTAAATATTTTACATTAAAGAGTGTCCTCGTCTTAGACAGTTTCTTTAGAGATACACATTTTCGTCTTACTTAGCTAATGATAGATTAGAGTGCACGTCGTTAGTGAAAGCAAATTTAATTCTTTTAAACATGATTTGTGCTAAATCACATTATCTACGTTTGTGTGAGCTTATAAGCATCAGTGTGATTATTATTATTACACAATGCCATGGAGGAAAGACATCAGCACCGATCTTGGAGAAGCAATTGTTGCTTCTCAACCATCTGGGGAAGATTATTGGTCCATTTTCAAATAATTTGGAGTCCATCTTTTTATGCATCTATCATTTGTCATATTATGTGTATTCACTGAACAGGGGTAAGTTTGACCTCAGTTCAAAAAACATACAAGAAGTGACTGCATTAAAGTCCCAACCAGCATTTTTCAACTGGTTAAAAAAAAAACATTTCATTTTTCCTTCTTTTACACCTAAACTGTGTCATATTCAGAAATAGTTGTTTATCAGTTTGGGCACTCATAAAGATTTTTGTTTACCTAAAACTTAAAAAATCCTAAAGTGAAAGAATCTTTGAAGGAAACTTTAAAACAAAATAAAAGACCTCTTCATTCCACTCCTTTTTGCTACACTCATTTTCTTGTCAAAGGCTTCCAATTGAAGCCTTGTGGCTTCAATTCGAGGGTGTAGTGGTAGCGAGTAAGCGCTAGTGGTTGAAAGTAGGGGGGACGTTGGGACGGGCCTAAATGTTTCAATGAAACATTTAACGGTAAAGAAAAAAAAAGAGTTCGTAAATAACGTGCATTTTCTCCAAAGCTAAACATTTTCAGAATAAAACAAACAATACAGAATAAAAAGTGCTTCAAGTAGAGAAATCAGCTGAAGTTAATTTATAAATCTTTTGCCTGCATGTGTCCTTCATGAGGTTTGATAACACTGAAGGCCAGTTCACATCGGGTCTACGTGTGGCACAACCTCTGGAGCTAATCCAAGAGCTCACACATCCAAGTATATAACACAAAACACACACATGCACACATATACACTCCCTCCCAATGGGACTCATGACTCCCAACCCTTAATTTCTGTCTCTTAAGTGAATAGGTATAAAAACAGTAACATTAAAACCATCTGGCTTGACGCTTATTCACATCTGCCGAAGTATTGCAGATATTCAGATTGCACTTGCATCAGAGCTGCTTTGTGCACGTTGTTTGGTTTCCATTTTAATTTATTTCATTCAAACAGCTTCAAGTCACTTCCACTTACAACTCATGTTTTGAGCTATTAATGCCTCTCCTGTTACTCATTCTCACCTGGCTCTGTTTTTACCTTTTCCTAAAGTGTCTTAGACAAATGAACAATTCAATTTCTTTCTAAATGGATTTTTTTTGGGGGGGGGGAGTTACTGTCTCATATGATATATAATTTAAAGCCAAGTTATGAAGCTTGCATCAGTTTGTCAGTGAAGGTGAACCTTATGCCTTCATTTTTTATGAGCGCTCTTGTCGTGTGGAATAATCAGGAAATCATCTCTCAATGAAGAGAAAATGATGAAACTCTTTCCTCTGTTTTCTTTGCTTGTCTTGTTTTATTGCTCTCATTCGCTTGCGCTCCCTCTTCTCTCCATGAAGAGGTTCTGGAAACACAGTGATGTACAGCCTGATAAATAGTCTTCTTTCTCTCCCCCGTCCTTTGTCTTCTTCCCTTCTCCCCTCTCCTTCCTCCCTTTCTAATTCATCATCTGATCTCTACCCCACCCCCCCATCAACAACAGAAATGACAACCTCACTTTCCTCCTGCTCCACTTTCTTGATGACGATGCTGTTTCATTATTGACCGCATAGAAATGCAGATTGTGTCCAGATAGACATATTGATCGATACCGCTTAATGCAGCTGTTTGGTTTATTCATATCATCAGCTCAGCTGCACTTCTGTCTGAAAGCTAGTCTAGACCTTTTCTTTTTAAAGCTTTAGAACAGCGAGCAGCTGGACAGCTTTTCTATATTGAATAGAGATACACTACTTACAAAAAGTTAGGGATCTTCAACTTTTGGGAACAATTCAAGGAAAATGTAAAAAGTTCATATCTCGCAGAACTATGATGTGGTTATTCTATCATCTCTAACAATTTATTGAAAGGAAAGCTAACAGCAGTGGTGGGTGTTTCACAACGTAAAAATGTCAGTGTCTGAATACCTTGTGTTCCATGTCGTCTTAGTTTGATGTTGTGAGCAGGATGATAGAGGACTGTTTTAGAAGCAAAGTGTCATTGAACCAGAACATTTAGAGGTCAAGTCATGTTTTAGACCACGGTTACTCAGTTTGGTTCTATGAGGTTTAGCAGATTAGCAGGTTTTCCACCTCTCTGCTCCAGCACACCTTTCTGAAAGTGAATGGATCTGACAGCCAATCAAGCTCTGCACAGTGACTCCGTTTACATGAGTTTTAATTCTTCTTTAATCCCATATAAAAGGTTAATTCCGCTTTAAGAACACCATGAAAACCCTTAATTCAGAATAAAAACGATAAAATAACTCTGTCTGTTTTTGTTTTTTTTTTTTAATCTATTTCCTATCATCTCATCACCCCCCCACCTCATCTTCCTCCCCCCACCCCGTCTCATATATACAATCCTATATTCTGATACTCTGAATTCTGTTTTCCTTTTACCGTCACCCCCCTCTGCATGAACCCTCCTCCGCTGATTCCTTCCTGGTACCATATTCCGTGTTACTCCTCCTCCTCCTCCTTCCCCCCCATCACTCTTCTTCCCCCCACCCCTCATATAGAATGATGTATTACTCCTTTCTTCCTCATCCTCATTTCTTGTGTTTTTTCTCTTTTACACAAAATTGAAAATATTTATTTTTGGTTTTTTTTTTCTGAATATTTTTTTCTTTATTTAAAAATATCATGTAACGGGGCCAATGCTCATTAACTTGTGTTGAAGAACCTGCAGGGTTGCGGCCCTCGTAGGACCAAATTGAGTAGCACTGGTTTAAACAACTCTTTTGTATTTTTAATTAAAAAATTATTTCTTTAATTATTTCTATTTCATCTTTTAGGAGAACCACATGATGGACAATTAATATTTTAACATTGACTAGGGCTGCCACAATTAGTCGATTAATTGTGATTATGTCAACTATTAAAATAGCCAGTGGCTAATTTAGTAATTGGCTAACTGTTTATTGGTTTTAAGCTTTGTTTTTCCTCTCAAAATTACCACGATACCTTCTGCTGCTTTGCCTGCCTTTCCATCTGGTCAGCTTTTCTTGAATAGTATCTTGACATATATAAACACACACACTACCAGTCCAAAGTTTGGACACGTTTTTCCATTAGATTCAATGACAAAGTATCCAAACATTTGACTGGTTGTGAAAATATACAATTTACATATGATCTGATTTGGTCAACTTATTGCCAAAGTAATCGATGAGTCGATTATCAAAATAACATTCGTCGCAGCCCTAACATTTGAACAATGTACACGTGCATGCCAAAGTTAAGAGTCTGATTCAGTTCACCTAAAGGTTATAGTGCATGCTAGGTTCATTCTGACATTATAAAAAGCCAAATATCCCCAACTTTTTTTTGGGTAGTATATATGTAGAAAGTGTTGTGAGACTGCATCAAAAGCATAAAAGATGTTATAACTACTCATAAACTTGGGTTACCTTCCAACAATTGCAGTGGGTGATGTTTTTCCCAACGTCGAGCCATGACACAGTAAATGCACAAAGTGTCAAGCCATTTGAAATCAAGAGCGCACATATAAATTATTGTGATCCAGACCTCTGAGTCGTGCAGTACAGACAGTCTTTGTTCCTAGTCGGAGAAATCTTATCAACATAAAACTGGGACAAATGGATGAATGAATTCATGATCATGAGGTGGGTTTTATCATGTTCACAAAGAGGATTTCTGAAACCACAGAGGTTTGAATACTACCAGACTTCTGCCTGTGAAAAGCTTGTACATGCACTCAAAATATTGAAAAATCAACAGGTAGTTGGTTGTATGTAGTCTTTTTTTTTAATTTAGATTTTACACTGAAAACAGGGTCGTGTAATTAAAGGTCACAGCAGCAACGTTTTCATCAAAACAGTTTTTCAAAATAAAGCATTCACAGACCATCTAGAGGGGTAAAGAATAAAAGTATCAATTTTAATGAAAAATGTTTTTATAGCATATAAATAATTGTTTTATTAATTTTGACGGGTCCAAAATATATATTTACATCTGACTGCCATGCTAACACTACAATAAAAAATTCCATTATCCATTAGCATTAGCTCAGGAGTTGCTAACTTCATTGCTCTGTGTAGAACAAGGGGAAACTCTGCTGGAAAAGTGTGAAACCAGGAAGTGTAATAATCGTTTTAGGTTTAATAGGTCAAGCTTATCTTCATGTCAACTGTGAGGGGGGTGAATTTATTGATAACTCATCTGTTTAGATGTTATTTAACCGAAATTACACATAATTAAGGGCGTGTCCTTTTAATTGATAGTCGGCAGGCTGGCTTCGGGTGGCTCCTAGTTAGCTCCTTGTTTGCTCTCGGTAAGGTCTCAGTTTGTAGCAGAGTAGCACAACAGCGGTTTTTAGTCGGATAATTGCAAGTCTAAGCGTGTCTTGCCTTTACCCCGCCGCTTAGGGGACTAATCGTCGTTAGCTTCTGTTAGTTTAAAGTTAGCTTGGTTAGTGTTTAGCCCAGAGTTCATCAGCTGTCAATTATTTGAACCGCAGCCGCGCTTTGGTCATTTTCGTATTTTCAGGAGTGACGACACACGGCAAGATGCGACGGTGGGACACGCCTAACTGGCTTCACTTTTTTCTATTTAGACGTAACCGTATACTACGTCCATATTATGTACAGTCTTTGGTGTAGAGATAGTATCTTCCTTGCCTTACATTTCTCAAATTCAAGTGGACAAAAACAAAAGCAGGATAAGGGTGAAGGTAGCAAAAGGGGCTCAAAAGACCCATGGAGGTTGCTGCTTTCCTCCTGGACATGCAAGTTAAACATTTGCACTGTTGTGCAAGTCGCTATTGGCTGGCCCAAAAGTCACTTGAAGTCGCTAAATGAAATCATCGCAACAGCCAATCACAGTTGCGCATGAGCAGTACCAAATAATTGTTCCTAGCATAACTGTTGTTGGACACGCCAAGCTCCCAATTCACAAGAGTGAAGGGGTGACATACACATTTGAGTCATGGTGCAAAGAAGACCCAGTTGTGCCACAAGGCATCATGGGAAATAATCTGGATGAGGAGGCGTGGTCATCTCACAGCAGCTCAGAAGGGCTGTTGCCTGCAAAGAAACAGCGTGAACAGTGAGTGAGTGCTGGGAAACAGGGAGGGAGGGGCCGACAGCAGGAAGTACCCCATGAACGGGCAGAGCAATATAAACTTTATCCGTCTCCATGAACACCAGGAAAAGTCACTAGATTTGTCGCTAGGTGCTTTTTTGAAAATAAGTCGCTAGAGGGGTCTGAAAAGTCGCTAAATGTAGCGACAAAGTTGCTAAGTTGGCAACAATGAACATTTGCCAATGCTAATAACAGTTAGCCGCTTCCTTAATGTTGCTAATGCTAATTAAGTGAATGCGAGTATGACACCTACTGGGGAGGAATTAAACTTGAAGTTATTGAAGTTATGGTATGGAATGCTGTTATAAAAAAAAATGTTTAATTAAAGAAATAAAATGAATAAACAGGATATCAGGGGGAGCCTTGTGTTCATAAAGCTCCCCTTGGCAAAGCAAAACTGTTCAACACAAAGTAACCTGATCACCATTCTGCTTGCTATGATGCTAGACAAGTAGAAGGAAAAAAAACAAAACAAAAAAAACCCCAAAACTTGAAGTTATCACCTTTCAATGGGTAATTTCACATCTGTCAGAATACAGCCCTCTCGTGCTATGGATTTGGGTTTCCATGACCCAGACCAGAACTTTGTAGCAGGGAGGTGATGATGGCAACACACTCTAGTTTATTGGCATTGATTAATGAGCAGCAACAAACCAGAGTGCCTTGTCATCAAACAAATCAAATAAGGGCAATGCATCTACTGCTCTCACAGCTGAATGATTGATCGTGATGGGGAGATTTCAGACAAGAGATAACTGATTTCCTGTTTTGCTTCAACAGGGGTGAATAACAGGAGGTGATTCAATCAGTACAACATTTTATTAGTTGTTGAAAAAGCTGTACCTCATATGAAGTGTTTTTATTTAGGTGTGTTTGATTCTGTTAATGCCATCCTACATTTTAAAATCATCACGGCGGCCCTCTTAAAATAGATAATGCAGGCGGGTCCGAGATATTTTTAGCAGTTGATGACCGCTACAGCTCGTCGTCAGCAAAACAAATAGATAAGGGCATCTGTTGTCTAAATGGACTTGGAGTAAGGATGATGTCACACTTTACCGCCTCCGTAACCCTGTGTCCCAAGCCTTTATTTCTGTCTGCTTGTTCATCACTCACTTTTTGTCAGTTTGTCCCCTCAAAGGACTCACAAAAGCTGCCCTCATGAATTCCGTCTCAGTTTGTCCTCGGAGTCTTTCAGTCCACGTTGCCCGACCTCCTGGTTTTATGCGTGACGTGGAGAAAAGGGAAGGCATGCATCTGCATTATTTACAGTAGCTCTCAACCTGCCAGGCTCATTGTCCCCACATCCCAGAGCTGTTTTTAGATTGGCTCCCTTTGCTTTCAAGGCTTCAGTAAAAAGGAGAACTTTGATTTATAGAGTAAATGATGCAGTTTATGAAATTATGTGAATGATGTAAAAGCTTCATTTGATGACTTTGGACCATTCAATGCGGTCTATACATTTCATTAATGAATCAAAACAGAAATAGGAAGCACTCCCCCCCCCCCCCCCCCCCTTGTGTAAACACTGAGTATATTACAGAGATCTGAAGTGTAATCACTAAACACAGCTCATCTACAGCATTTGAAATGCAGCCTTTTAGTTAAGTGGGCCTCCCCTTTTATCAGTATTAAATAACAGGTGAAGATCAATCATTCATTTCAGAAGTGCAGCCGTGGCTGTTCTGTACAAAGCATCACACGGTGTACAGCAAATTTTCTGACCCGAGACTGCAGACGCTCAAAATGTCTGGAAGGTATGCTGTGAGTACTGAAAATATCCCTTTGCCTGATGAATTTCATAATCTTGCAACTTGACAGCCCTCTGCTTCGTTGCACTTTCTGAACTGCCACTGAACTCTTCAGTGGCTGCTTCTGCTCCACTTGCTGTCAAGTCGCTGCAGGAAATTCCAGGCTAATGTGGGTGTTAAAAGGACAATAATGAATGATTTTGGATGACTTTGCTGCTAAAACAATGGTGTGGCTGAGTCCACAGAGGATTATCACCCAACTACGTGTCCCTCAGCTTATTGTTGAGGGTTTTTTTTAATATTACTCTTAGGGAAAGCTGTAGCCAGCCACATATAATTTATTGGCACCAGACAGAGAATTTGGAGTTGAGCAGTTAGCTGCATTCGGGGAAACTTTAGGGCTACATGGTGGCATACTGGTTAGCACTGCAGCCTCACAGTAAGAAGGTTGCTAGTTCAAGTTCAATTGCAACAGTGGCCTTCCTGTGTGTATGTGTGGGTTCTCTCTGGGTACTCTGGCTTTCTCCCACCGTCCAAAGACATGCATGTTAGGTTGATTGGTCACTCTAAATCAGGGGAGGTCAAGTTTGGTCCTCGAGAGGCCACCATCCTCCAAATTCGGGTCTCCAACACACCCAAATCAAATGGATGGCTCGTTATCAGGCCTCTGCAGAGCTGAATGACATGCTCATGAGGAAATTTAAGTGTGTTGGAGAAGGGGTGGATCTTAAACTTGGAGGATTGTGGCTCTCGAGGACTGAACTTGGCCACCCCTGCTCTAAATTGTCCCTAGGTAAGGATGAATGGTCGTCTGTTTCTCTGTGTTGGCCCTGTGACAGACTGACGACCTGTCCAGGGTGTACCCTGCCTCTGGCCTGATAATAGCTGGGATAGACTCCAGCAAACCCCATGACCCTGAACTGGAAAAGCGGTACAGAAAATGAATAAAGTTTCTTTGCATTCCACTACTACACATCAATCCACAGAGGAAATAAATAAGATAGAGGAGGTGTGTAAAGTGCAAACAGAGATGAATTTCTTTTTCAATCCCTCCTCCAGCTCTATATTCTACTCATCACCTGTACGCGAAAGCGCAGGGTCCAACTCTGGACCTCTTGAGCCAGTGTCATTCAGGTTTTAGATGTTTCCTTTTGCTACACACCTGATTAGAATGAAATGGATCTCTAACAGCTTGTTGTTAAGGTTCGCACAGTCTCTTTCATAACCCATTAATTTGAGGCAGGTGTGTTGCAAGGCTGGGGATCACTAGTTACCTCGTGGCACTATATTATCCTGATATATTGCCTACGATAACATTTTCCAAAAATTAGAATGTCATGGAAAAGTTGTTCAATTTCCATGATTCCATTCAAAAAGTTGAACCTTCATGGAATATATATTCAGGGCCCACAATCTAAGTGATTTCAAGTATTTTTTTGTTTATTGTTGCATAATTTGAGCTTCTGCTTCATAAAACCCACGCTACATTCCAAATGATTTTGTAATAGAGCAGTGAAATCTTGTGAGATTTCATTTGTAACAATATCAATAGCAATTTTTAATATTGATATGATATAGTAATATCAATATTATAATATAATATAATATATACGACGAGTAATATAATATTGCGATATTTCAGTGTATCAATATTTTCTCACACAACTTTAGTGTGTTGGAGCAGAGAAGGATCTGAAATCTGCAGGATGCTGGCTCTAAAGGTCTGGAGCTGTTGACCCCTATAGTGTGATAGTCTCTTTTCAGATGATTATATATTAGAATAAGTAATACTGTTTATTAGTGAAGTTCATACCATCTTTTTTTTATAACCATTATTAGCTTGAGATACACTCACCGGCCACTTAATTAGGTAAACCTTGCTAGTACCGGGTTGGACCCCTTTTGCCTTCAGAACTGCCTTAATCTTTCGTGGCATAGATTCGACAAGGTTCTGGAAACATTCCTCAGAGATTTTGCTCCATATTGACATGACAGCATCACGCAGTTGCTGCAGATTTGTCGGCTGCACATCCATTATGCAAATCTCCCGTTCCATCACATCCCAAAGGTGCTCTATTGGATTGAGATCTGGTGACTGTGGAGGCCATTTGAGTACAATGAACTCATTATCATGTTCAAGAAACCATTCTGAGATGATTCACGCTTATGACACGGCGCGTTATCATGCTGGAAGCAGCATCAGAGGATGCTACACTGAGGTCATAAAGGGATGGACACGGTCAGCAACAATACTCAGGTAGACTGTGGTGGTTAAACCGCCACATTGGTACTAAGGGGCCCAAAGTGTGCCAAGAAAATCTCTCCCACACCATTACACCACCACCACCAACCTGAACCATTGACACAAGGCAGGATGGATCCATGCTTTCATGTTGTTGACACCAAATTCTGAGCCTACCATCCGAATTTCATAGCAGAAATGGAGACTCATCAGACAAGGCAACATTTCTCCATCTTCTATTGTCCAATGTTGGTGAGTCTGTGTGAATTGTAGCCTCAGTTTCTTGTTCTTAGCTGACAGGAGTGGCACCCGGTGTGGTCTTCTGCTGCTGTAGCCCATCTGCTTCAAGGTTGGGCGTGTTGTGCTTTCAGAGATGCTCTTCTGCATACTTTGGTTGTAACAAGTGGTTATTTGAGTTACTGTTGCCTTTCTATCAGCTGGAACCAGTCTGGCCATTCTCCTCTGACCTCTGACATCAACAAGACATTTGCGCCCACAGAACTGCTGCTCACTGGATATTTTCTCTTTTTCAGACCATTCTCTGTAAACCCTAGAGATGGTTGTGCAGGAAAATCCCAGTAGATCAGCTGTTTCTGAAATACTCAGACCAGCCCGTCTGGCACTAACGACCATGCCACGTTCAAAGTCACTTAAATCACCTTTCTTTGCCATTCTGATGCTTCGTTTGAACTGCAGCAGATCGTCTTGACCATGTCTGCATGCCCAAATGCATTGAGTTACTGCCATGTGATTGATTGATTAGAAATTTGACAGATGTACCTAATAAAGTGGCCGGTGAGTGCGTGTTGTATGTGCAATACCAGAATGTTCAGCCAAGATAAAATTGTTTTGTGTTTATTTGTGTGTGCATCTCGTATAGTAGTCATGTTGGCATGCCGGACCCTTGCAATCTGCTTTGAGGTAGCTGTAGATCACATTCCATCTGTTGCATTCGATCAGCAATGTGAGATTGGAAAGTAACTATATGCATTTTGTTATTTTTCTGTTTTTGTTTTTATCCCACACAAATGTATACATTCCAAGAAATTACACATCGTCATGCAAGTGAATGAGCTGGCTTTCTTTAGGCCACAGATGTCCAAGCAAATCCCTCATGATGGGATTGGTCATGATTGTTTGCTTTTCCGTCCTTCCAGCAGGCTTTGACTAAGGACTTTTGGGGTTTGCCTTAATCATTTCATTTATTTTGCCACATTCCTGTAAACAAGTGTTTCAATCAGAAATTTTTCCAGCGGCAGCTTCAGGTGCTGACACCATCTGAGAAATGCTCTTGGGAGCTCTTGTGTGTGAGCACCTCTTGTCCCCCCCCCCCCCCCACCTTTCCCCACCCAACCCACAACCAATACAAGGACCAACCAAAAAACCTGCAATCCAAAAGAAAATTGTTTATTCAACTCCCCCCCCCCAATTTTCCTTCTCACACAAACCCCCATGGGGGTGAGAGGGTAGAAGAAGCATGTGGTGACTGGACAGTCTAGGACAAATAAAAGGATTGGTACCCCTCCCCCCCCTCCCCTCCAGATCCCGGTGTTATTCCTCCTCCTCTATTTTCTTTCCTACCCTTGTGTGAGGTAGAACATTGTCTGCACTAGGATACCCCTCTGTGCTTTGCCTTGACACTGCAGTTTTCCTCTTTCCTCTTCTGACCCCTCTTATTCATTTTTTCATTTAAAGGTCCCATATTATGCAAAATGCACTTTTTCAAGTTTTTAACACATAATTATAACTTGCTGGAGTCTATGGAGACCCCCTGAAGTGTGTGCAGATGCGTACTCTCTGTATTTCTCCCTCCCTGCATTTCTGTGAAAGAGTCCTCCAGCAAGCCGTTTCTGAAAAGGTCTCTTTGTGACGTACGAAGAAGACCTGGCCCGCCTACTAGGCCCTCCCACTTTCACTGGTACAGCCCTCTTGCTCTCAACACCCCCCCCCCCCCCCCCCCCCGCGCGCGGCCCCCCACCCCCTCCGAGCTACAACCGTCCTTGCTCCGCATTGAGCAACTGAGAATGCGGTGGGGGGAGGACAGCATGCTAGCTGCTCTGTTTCATGCTGCAAGAAACAAGTCTTTTTGCAGTATCAGCTGAATAAGTGTGGACTCGATGGATATATCTTTTATTTTTCCTGGAAATCCTCCTGAAACGGTCTGAAAAGAGTTCATGTATGTGCTGAGTGAGCATTTTACACCGGAGTCTTTCAGCAGCCTGTTTCAGCTCCAGTCCGGCTTTGCCACTAAACTGTGGCTGAAACTTGGAGTCATACCAACTCTCTGTGAGCCGCCCTTCAACATCGGAGGAGGTAAGTTGTCAGGTTTAACCGTGTTTTTAAATCATTTTAGCGACATGTCGGCAAAACACAGCCAGCGTTAGCTTTTAGCCGAGTTACATCAGCTGTTAGCCATGTAGCTGTGTGAGAAGCAAACTTTCTCTCATTATACCACGAACGCGTTGTACGGAGAGGCCACAGCAGCAGCACCTTTCTCTTTCTTTTTTACATGAATACTGTTACTGTGGGGCATTTAGTGAAAAGGCTTTTAAAGTTTACATGCTGTTTGCAACTGTGAACGGAGGAGGAGCGGGGGGGGGGGGGTACGGCAGAATGTAAACGAGCTAATGTTCCCGGCTCGTTTGCACACGTTGTTGCAGCTTGTAATGCAAAGATAGCGGAGATCACGCAACAACAGCTGCCGCAAATCAGCGCTCATTAACGGGACAGAGACGCAGGCTCAGAGTGCACACACATGCAGCCTGCTTGTTCTGGAGCTCCCACCGATAACGGCACGGACACGGTGTGCAAGACTGCCAGCTAAAGCTATTTATGTACTTTACTGACTTAGACAATATACTGTAATATGGCACTGTTGCATGACTTTTAGTTTTGTGTTCATGTAACTTTAGTTTATTCAAACGATATACATCATAAGATGTGTACATTAGTCTTTTTTTCTTTCTAATAATAGTATTTATAAAGTAGAAGGTTAATTTCTGATCACTTTGATTTCTTCCTCAGGTGAGCACACCACTACTGAGTGCAGGAAAAAGAGATGCTGCCTCCCAGACTGATCTGACATTACAGCCACGCTTCAGAAGTGCAGGTTTGTAGCTGTGTGGAATTATTTTTATTTACTGGTAATGAAACTTTACTCTTTACTTTAACTGTAACTCGTACTGTTTTTACTGAGGTGTTTTGATATATCATGCGTAGATTAACTAGTGAAATATAATAACAGCTGTCCAGGCCTCTGTGTCCTGCAAACATGGTTGGACAGCCACACTTCCTCGTGTAACCACTAACCCACTTTTTAACTTCAACTCCAATAGAGACCAGCAAAAAGACCTTGTGAGGAAATGGAGGAGGGAGACGATCCATTTGAGGGCACATCTTCAATGGCAGAGTCACGAGAGGAGGATGTCACCTATGATCCTGCAAACTCTGCCTCAGTGTCACTTTCAACAGACATGTAAGTTGCTCTCGTGTCCCTACATTCATGCCGTACATGATGAGACTTCATTAGAAAAACAAGCAGTGAATATTCTGGCAGCTACAGTCCTTAATTTTTTTCCTCCTTTTTTTTTTCCTTCCTTTCTTTATGTTGTATCAAACACCCCACACAAGACAAAGATGTTTATTACGTGTGGGGAGGGATGTAACGATACAAAAATTTCATATCACGGTTATTGTGACCAAAATGATGACAGTTATGAAATACGCCACCAGCATCTTCAGAAATATCCAAAATGGATCTAGACGTCTGCTTTGTCCTTTATAAGGGGGGAGAAATCTCCAGAACTGTCAACATGGGTGCATTTGTTGCTTTCCACCATGTTTTCGTATATTAAATAATGCAAACTGGGACTGCTGCTGCTTTTCCAGACAATAAGAAACGTAACAGTTTTTCAAAGTGCAGTAATCAGTCACGGGTTTAACGATAACTGAAATTTGAAACGGTATTACTAATCGCTGGGTATTTTATGGGAACACTGAACTTTCTGCAGTGGTGAACATCAGTGAAGCATCTTTCTTCAAACTTGAAAAGGTTGGAGGAAAACAAAATGTTTATCCTCACAGAAGAACATGGAGGAAAACAAAATGTTTATCCTCACAGAAAAACAGGGCAAATGGCAGTAAATATAGCAGATTTTATTTACCATAATTTTTTTTCTTTCCAGATCTTCAGAGCTATGCAGCTGCAGGTGTTCCAGTATGACGCCTTTCATCAACATGCCCGTACGTTCACTGAGCCGGCGATTGTCCACCAGTGGACGTCTTCACAGAATGACATCCTACAACGTCTCAGCATGGAGGGAAAGACCACTGTTGGTGGTGACACGAGGGCTGACTCTGCAGGTATTTTTATGATCCCCCATGTTCTGCTGCAGTTGCTAAAGAATGGAAAAAAACTGGACGCAATTGTTTTTGTTTTTCTGATGAAAGAACAGTCTCCGCTTTCTTGTGATAGTTCTGGTGTTTACTTCGGCATAGTACACAGTATTCTGTGGCTCTCCAAAAATCAGTGAAAATACTTAGAAATCTTGGCAACATGGAGCTCTCTGCTCTGAAAACGTCTGACAGTTAATGAGTTAAGTGCAGCAAATTTATTTGTATTTATCTATTCGTTTTTTTGCCTTAAATTTTGGGGCAAATGAAATAAATCCTGGGCCACTATTTTTGTGGTCACTGAATAGGTCTGTATTTGACACAGGCATTGACATTAGACAGGCTTCTTGATTATTTTTACACAGATTCTTTCACAATTTGAGATGGAAAACACTGAGTGATTATTTGAACTGGATTACATTTTATGTTCTGGTTATTATACTGCAGTGTGAAATGAAGTGTTGCATTTGATGGTCATAAAATTGTTTTGAGAGCCGTCATCTGCACTCAAACCAAATTACAAAACTAATAACTAGTTTTTTTTTTTGTTTTTTTTTAAAGTATTCAGTTAATTGAAGTATTCCAGTAACTGAGAGTAATTTGGTGACATGTTTTCTCCTCTTATTTAGGAACATCCTCATTGTTCAAATTGGAGAAAGTCATGTTGAACAAGTGAATCCTGAAAGCTGGAAAAAATGAGTCCCCCCCCACCAGTGGAGGTGTTCCAGTGTCATCCTTCGTTTTGCACTAAAGAATGTGGTTTTTCCTTGGAATGCTGTGCAGGTAAAGATAATGGAGCAAGCTCTGATAAATCTTAGCATGTGCACATTGTCAGTATAACATTTTCTTTATCTCTAGACTCTACCTGGGGGGTCTGTACTACTGTACTACTACAAGCCAAAAATCCTGCAGGAGAACCAGTCTTCAGAGGGCAGGAAGAGAGGGTGTGTGGATAAACCAGTGAAGACTGAGCCACTTTTTGTAAGTTTGAAATGCTTTATTTTGTTTCCAAATACAGAAATGCAAAGTTTTAGTTATTTACATCATTTACAAAACAGAAATCATTTACAGAATCTAAAGAAAACGCTGTAAAGTGAAATCAAGAGAACTTTCAAAATGTTTGTGTCCCATGTGCACACAAACAAAATGTAACCCCCCCCCCCCCCCTCTTTGTACCTTTTGAAAAATCTTTGTGGACCCAGTGTCTTACACGGCGATGAAGATTCCCATCCTGAGAGACCTGCGAGCAGAGTGTGCGACCAGATGGGGGGTCATCGCAAGCTATGCATCTCGCTTCAATCGAGGGGGGGAAGCTTGAATCCTTCATGCCGGCCCTCTGGAACCGGAAATTCACCACACATGCTGGAACAACTACCAGTGCTCTCTGTCCAAGGAAGCCCCGACACCATCGGACAAAGCTTCGGTATCACATGTACCTGAATCACCTGGGGAGCAAAAACAAGTGTCATAAAACATTTCTTATTTTACATTTTTACATGCAGGTGTTGAAGCCCAAAGGCAACTTTTAGCAAACACTTTTGAACTGTAATCTCCTGAAATATTTATATATTCATAGTTTTCTGATTTATTTATTTTACCATGTGAATGTTTTCTACTTTTATATAACTGTTGAACTTTTTCGTACTCCTTTATGTTGAGGAAAAAGAACACTGATGCTGCTTTTGTCTTTTACAAATAAATGTATTATTCAATAAATTTGTTTTATTTCAAAGATCATATGTGAATGCAAACAAAGCTATAATGTCTGAACAAGATGGTTTATAAGTTTAGCTATAACTATACTAGTTTGTGGTATGACTGTTATGCCCACTGAAATATGACTTGATAGCATGAAGTCACAAATTCATTTTTAATTGGGGGACATTGAGAGATTGTTCAGATAAACCAGCCAACTTACTTCTCTATGGGCTACATGCTCAACTCCACTACTTCCTGAAATTATTATTGCTCCTCTGTTTCATGTCTTTCATTACTGGACAAACTGATTAATCCAAGTTTGCCTGATCTCAGCTACCATGACAACGATGGTCAGACACCTGGATTAATCAGTTTGTCCAATAATGAAAGACGGGAAAAGTAGCAGTAAATTCAGGAAGTAGTGATGTGCATAAAGCCCGTTCTTTGATCTGTAAACGGCCATGATCTGCTCTGTAATGTAGCATTCCCGATGTAAAGAGAAGGGATTCAGCTAACAGGCTCTAAAAGGTGGTCCAACATACGGGTCATATGGTCCTCTACCTGCTGCATCTGTCTCAGAACCTATAGGGTAACATTTATAAGGTAAGTGTTGATGTGGAGAACAAAATCATGCAAGTCAAATTGTGGCCAAAACTTTATTAGCTGTGGTATTTCCTGACAGACATTCTCCTGCTCTGTAGGCATCGTTGCACAATTTCCACATGAGCAGCACCTATAATGCACACCATAAAATATGAAATATTAAACAGGATTATTCCTGGATTATATTAGGTTACTTAGTAACATTTAAAAAGAAACCATCTTGAATTAGCAACTGTAGTTGAGACTGAAGAATGTTGAGGAAATAGTGTTTGCAGTGATCATAAAACAGATGCAAGCTGCAATAATTACTGTAAAATAACTATTACAGGATGTACGGACAAATTGTAGTTTGCTTTTCTTCCAAAACCATCAAACAGCAGAATGGCCTGAATTCTGATAAATGAGTAGCAGTGGATGATTACAGCTAGATAATTATTGATTAAAAACATAGTGATGGTGAACTGTAGTGTCATAACTCAGACTGTGGGTAATGCAGTGTGACGAAGGTTCGTAAGCTCAATCAGAATTGTGTTTTATTCTCCAGCATTAGATTTGCTGTTTCTCTGAGAAACACTTGGCGTTTTCAGGTTTTGTACTTTTCAGTGGGCATAACAAAGAGCCGAATATAAACACAATTTTTACTTTTTATTCTTTTTTTAACGAAAAAACGAGGCAATATCGCGTTGTACTGGCGTTTTAAACTTTTACCCATTCAATAGACAACAAAAGAACACTATTCTCCGTCGGGGGAAAAACGTTTAAAAACATCAAACCTTACCGTTCAGAAACTGCATTTTCACTTCTTCCTCTTCCTCTTCTTGCTGCTCCTCTCCTTCAACTTCAGATTCGGGGTCAAATATATCCGTTTGGAGTCTTTGTTTTGGGCAATCGGACTATTTCTAGCAGCCATTATAACAGACGCTGGTTGTCATGGTTGCGGGCTGGTGGGGGCGCGGCCTTCGAGCGGGGCGGGGGCGTGGAAAGCAGCAGCTCATTACATATTAAGTAGGGCACCAAAACAGCTTGGCCAGCAGAGGGCTGAATAAGGGGGTTTCTGGTGCATGCTGTCTGCCTAATCTGAGAGGAATTTTCCTGCACAAATGGCAAATACATGTTCTGGGGGCCTTATTGTTAATATGTTTACTTTCAAATTGCACCATAATATTGGACCTTTAAGTTTCCTTTTCTTTGATGATCCTCATTTTCTCCTCCTATTGGATCTTTTTCTCCCACTTCAAAATCTCCTTTTGGAAAGTTTCAGAAACAGAGGACTTGATAATCAGAATCATGCAGAGGCGCCAATGCTGTCTGTTTGCACGGTTCATTGGCTCAATAAGGAAGCGATTGGACGAGTGGTTATTTCACAGCCACAGTTCATGAAGAGCCCAGTATGATCCACGGTTATGAACATTGCAATAGAAGTGGCGCTGCAGCAAAACTACAAGTCTGCCCTTTAACTGAACATTGTTGCAGAGATGATAGCATTCAGTTGACTTTGTCCTCTGACCTTTTTCTCATTGATCTCTGGAAAATAAAGTAGGGCTGCAAAAATTAATGCAATAGAAAATAGTAATGGTTACTGGGGGCTAAGCTGGCAGGCAATACATGATGAAGTTGAAATTAAAACAAGTTTTTTTGTTTTCCTTGTTATGGATTAAAATGTCCCGTTCTTTCCCTGCCCTGGGGTTGAAAGTTTTACAGCGCAATATTTTGACTCATGTTTAACTAAAGTCATAAATGTGAATAAAGACTATTCATAAATGTTGATTACTGGTATATCTCAGCTTTAAATGGTTCCATTGTTAAGTATTTCATGTTATTTTTGAGCATGCTTCCATGTTTTCCACTTGCATTTATTGGCATGTAAATACAAACTTGCCTCTTGACAGCAACCTCTGAAAATGGAAGTTGATCAAATTGAAAAGAAAATGGCCTCCAGAAATGAAACTAAAACAGGCAGTTACAATTTTTTACATTAGCCTTTGGATTTTTTTTTCCTCTAAAAAGAAAAAGAAAAAAAAAGTTTTTAATCTCCCAGTCTGTTAATTTTGTCACATTTGTTTTTATAAAGAAGTAATATTGGTCTCTCATACAAGTAAAATAACAGATTTTCTTGCAATTCATCATAAGTGCTTGCTTTATGAGAACATGGCTTTCATGGTTCTTGTTACAACCGCTTCACTTTAGACAAATGAAATGGACAAAAATAGGCAAATATAATTACCACAAATGCCCATTTTAGCCAAATAGAATGAACATAAAGCAGACTGTCGGGTGGCGTCTTTCAGTGCTTTCCCTCATTGCATTAAGTCCAGCAGTTGCAGGATGTCTTGGGAGACACAGATGATCGCTGTGGAAATTCAGTACGAGTCTGTAAATGCTTTAGAAACGCAGAAGAGAAAAGAAAACTGAAGTTAAAAAGCCACTCATTGATCAATTAGTATTGTTTGTTAGAATAAAAACTTGTATTGAGGTTGCTTTTTATGGGACACCTGATCTGACCTGTTGGGATTTCAGTTGCTTTTATCTATGAATATATGCGGTTGGTACCTGCTGCAGAATAAGAACACAGTTTATCTCTGTTGTTCGTGCACATTTCCAGTGGAATTGGATGCAATCCTGTCCATGCAAAAGGATTTGAAATGTAAAACTAAAAAAGTAATTCAGCGAGAAAACAGATTTTCTCACTGAACTTGTGCTGAACCCTGCGCTGTTTGTGTGTTTTTGTTATCCAGTACCGGATCGGCCAGCTGTACATGATCAGCAAACACAGCCATGAGCAGAGCGATCGAGGGGAAGGGGTGGAGGTCGTCCAGAATGAACCGTTTGAAGATCCGGCTCACGGCTCAGGACAGTTCACAGAGAAACGCGTCTACCTCAACAGGTCAGTGGGACGTGGGTCCAACGTTTGTCTGTTTGTTTGTTTGTTTTATTAAGATCCCCATTAGCTGCTGTTATAACAGCCACTATTCTTTAAGCACCAATGCTTAAAAGAATAGTACACCCACAGAAGGATGGTCCTTCATTTTCTACACACCCTCATGCTTAGCAAGACTCTGGAGCACTTTTTTAATATCTCAAATGCAGCCGGAGATACGGGTTAATTTTCGTTATCTGCTGACTTTCATATAATGGAGGTGACCGGCGAATGAACCGAAAATGTCCATAAAAGTCCACAAAAACTTGTCAAAACTTGTCCTCCATGCTGCTCGTCCAATGTAATCCAAGTATCCTGAGTGGGTAGTGTCTATAATTTACAACATCATTTAGTATATTTTTATAGCCTAAACAGTAGTACACATAGCTGCCGCAAAGCACGCCCCCACAAGTTCACAACACTGTGGAAGCCCCCGGCGTTTAGCACCTACTCTGCCGATAATGCAAGCATAGAAGGAGAAATTTGCTGTTTACATTGTACTGAGAGCGAACAACCTACAAACAAACCGGGACAAAGACGAGGGGTTTGCTATTGATTTAAAACAAAGAATGAAGGAAACCGAGAGCGCGCGATCTCGTCTGCTGCGGCTTTCATAGTGTTGTGTACTCGCAGGGGCACGCTTCGCGGCTGCTAGATGTTCTACAGTTTAGGCTATAAAAATATACTAAATTATATGGTTTTGAGTAAATTATGGACGCTACCCACTCAGGACACTTGGATTACATTGGACGAGCAGTATGGAGGAATATTGCCAAGTTTTTGTGGACTTTTAAGCACCTTTTTGGTTCAGTCACTGGTGAACTCCATATATGAAAGTTGGGGGAAAATGAAAACCTGCCCAATCTCCGGCTGCATTTGAGAAATTAAAGAAGTGCTCCACAGTCTTGCTCAGCATGAGGGTGAGTAGAAAATGAACGCACATCATTCTGTGGGTGTACTTTTCCTTTAACATACAACAATGTTTTGTCGGACCCTCCTGTGAGCTCAAAACGGCTTGAAGTGGCTTTTTTTGTGGTGATCCATCCTAATATACAGACATTTTTACTGCGGAGGCTTTGATGATGTCGCTGTTTTGCGACACCATGACAGGTAAATGTCTGTAAATAAGGATGGATCACCACAAATAAGCAACTCAAAGCCGTTTCGAGCTCACAGGGGGTTCCGACTAATGTTTTGTAACAAGACATTGGTGAAATGAAGGAGTTTGTGGCAGATAATGCCTTATTTAGAGGTTGCGTGAGGTTGCCCCCATCACTTACATTATATTGGACATACGCTGATCTCAAGTGGATCTAAATATCTCCTGAAGGAATTCAATTTACACCAAAACTGTCTGGGTGAGTAAATGAACGCATTTCATGCTAGAAAATAGGTCCAGGTTGAAAAAAATCGAACTTCCCCTTTAACTATTCGGAGACCATGGGGGCCCAAACTTTAATACCCTTTACTGATGCACTGCAGTGCATCTCATCAGCGCGGACCGAGAACACACAACGGATTTGTTCCAGTTGGCTCGCGAATAATTGAGCCGAGCTCACAGGTGGACAGACGGAGAATGTGTAAAAGAAAAGACAGAGGGGGGAAAAATGGAGTAAAAGGTAGGGGTTAGGAGATGCTTTGGGTCATTTGTCTGAGCACAAATACCTGTGTCAGCATTCGCTATGCTGGGGAGCCAGTTATGTTGAGTCAGCACACCTCGGCTCTGCAGAGGAGAGGAAGATGCAAAGGCAGGGCTCCACACAGAGATAAGTTGCCTTTTCATTCAGTCTCCTTCATATCAAGTCACAGCAATGATGATATAAAGGGAACGTTTTCTTAACAAATTGGTTAAATTCATAAAAACTGTATAACATCTGCTTGTTTATGGGAAATAAAAGGCATCGGTGCGGCTATGACAGGAAGGCCATGTGAGTGCATTTGCTTTCTTTTGTGAGGCATGCACAACTAAAGATGAATACTCATTAATGATACCTCTTTTATTCAAGCTTCTAAAACTCCTTAGAAGAGAAGAATAAACATACAGATATCACTAACGACCAAACCCTCTGCTTATGTATATTTACATTTCCAGTTTAGATGTTAAGTACAAAGCGTCAGACTCTGCCGAGTTGGGGATATTTTGTTTGACAACATAATAATCATGGATTAGATTTATATCACGCTTTTCAAGGCACTCAAAGCGCTCACAGTAGATCCATTATTCATTTACTCCTCATTAGGGATGGGTACCGAAATCGGTACTTTTATTGGTACCTACCGAACTCCGTCGGTACTACCGGGTACCGATTCACGTAAAATCAAACGGTACCATGTTTCGGTACCTAAATGCATCCTTTTTAATGTGAGGTAGTGGAAGAGTTTGTTATTTCTGTGCCGCACGTGAACGTTGCATCGCAGCATGACATCAGCAGCAGCGGCCGTGTGTTCAGTCAGAAGCTTTCCTGCTTCACTTCTCTAAAACATCAAGTTTGCTGCATTATTTGTGATGCCAGCGGCGGGAACACGTCTGATCTGAGGAAGCAGCAGATTAAACACAATATTCTTTTCAAAGCTCCGTTCCCGACGCGTCATCTGCAGCCCGCACAAAAAAGAGGGAGAAGTCCGTCAGCGCCTCGGTGGCTGAACAGATGTAATCGGGGGCAGATAATAACCAGCAGGGTTCACAAACTGCCGTTCAAGAACTTAATACGATGTGAATATTTACTGAGTTTAGCATCAACCAAGACAGTAAACCAGTTCTGGGGCGACGCGCATGTCACGTCTCTCCCTCCCTCCCTCTGTCGCATCCCACATCTTTATTAAACTCTTTATCACAGTGGAGTTTCCGCACGCGAGTGCACCAACCACCATACTTACATCTGATAAATAAGAGTCTGCGTCTCTCTGAAACTGCTTGTCTGGTTTAACCAGCACGGCAGAAACTGTCTGCATCAAGTTAGTAACCTGATCCCTGCAGCAGGATTACAGCCTCCAGACCTGCGCAAAACGCCGCCACAAGATCAGTTTAGTGTCTGAGAATATTCCGTCTTTTTTCTCATTAAATTATTCTGTCATTATTATTATTTTGTCTGGAACAAACTCCCAGAAAATCTCAGATCAGCTGAAACACTTGTTCTCAGCTGCATTCACATAGATTTTACTCTAAAGTTAAAATCTGCACGGCTCTATGCTCTCTTTTTAATCTTAGATATTTTTAATGTTTATCATTTTAAAATCATACTTCTAGTTTTTGTTCTTAATCATTTTCCCTTTTACACCCCGCTGCAATGCTTGGTTTGTCTAAAGCACTTTGAATTTTCCTGTAGGCTACATGAAATGTGCTGTTTAAAAAAACTTGCCTTGCCATTAAGTTTCCCTGTTACCAGACACTCTGACATCATAGAGAAACAGCTGGATTTTGCTTTAATATATTATTAAAAAATTCTATTTTGAGAATGAGAAATAAATCTGTTATTGCCATATAAACACACATAAAAGTACCGAAAACTGGTACCGTTTGGTACCGGTACCGATTCGCAGGTACCGAAAGTTGGTACCGTATCGATTCAAATGTGAAAGGTACCCATCCCTACTCCTCATTCATACTTGGTGATGGTCAGATACGTTTGTAGCCACAGCTGCCCTGGGGCAGACTGAAAGAAGCGTGGGGGCTATTTCGCACCCACGGCCCCTCCGACCACCACTGGAACATTCACAAACATTCATACACCAGTGCTGCCCCCACTGGGGTCAAGGAGGGTTAAGTGTCTTGCCCAAGGACACAATGACAGATGGCTGGGAGATCGGGAATCAAACTGCCAATCCTTCGATCATTGGCCGACCTGCTCTACCACCTGAGCCACAGCCGCCCTAAACATGTTTTCATACCAAAAGATGAAATAATTTTGTTGTGCATAGTTTTTTAATACTGTTTCTCAAATGGGGGTATCCCTGGGGGTACTTCAAGGCATTCCAGGGGGTACGTGTTTTAATATCTATGCTTTTTTTATATATATAAATTTAAAAAAAAACTTTAAATAAAATTTATCTGATAAAGATTTCAGTAAATATAAGCATACGTTCATAAACTGAGTTGAAACCTAGACTGTAAAAAAAAAAAAAGAAGAAATTGACGTAGTATCCGGTCATGTCTGAACAGGGGAAAGTAAAGCTAGTTGGGCATTTCCCACTGTCGCCATCTTGCCATGTTGTGTGTCATCACTAAAATACTAAAATGTTCAAAGACAAGGGACAAATGATTGACAGCCAATTTAATGCTAACCAAGCTAATCCGAAGTGAACAGGGACAGGTGAAGATAGGCGGTTTAAAGGCAAGACATGCTCAAACTTAATGTTAACCAGCTAAAAACCACCGTTGTGCAACTCCGCTACAGGCTGAGGCCTTCCTGGAAGCAAGTAGGGAGCTAACCATTAGCCTGCATGGAATCTATGGGGATTTGCTCTGGTTTGGAGCCAGCCCCCGAGCGGATGAAGAAAGAATTACAATTATTCAACTTAACTTCGCGGGCTTCACACTTTTCCACCAGAGCTTGCCCCTTGGTTTAAACTTAAATGTTTAATTGATTCTTCCACATACCAACATGGTTTGACCCAACCTGTTACGAGCCAAATGACATCAACAGTCAGTCACGTTTACCTTGATAATGCAAACAAAGTCGTTGTTGAAGCTTACTAGAAATCTGACTGAAAAGAAAGAGGGCCGAGGGCCAAAATGGGTAAAATGACCATTGTTCTGCATAGTTCCAGTTTAATAAACCAGACACAAATGACAACATGCAGCATCTTTTTAAAATCTATTCTTCCTAACTATACTACTACTAACTAACTAAAAATACTCTACGGTAGAAAGGGGGTACTAGGCTGAAAATATATTTCACAAGGGGTACTTTGTACAAAAAAGGTTGAGAACCACTGTTGTAATAGACGGAGTGAGAAAGCTTCTGACAACCGTGATAATGATCTGTGCTGCAGCTTCCCATTCAGCTAGCTATCCATCTGGCTCGGCAACAGCTTTACATCAAGCTTTGATTCGCCAACAGGAAAATCAGTCTGGGCTTCTTGTTACACTTGGACCACCTGTCTGTTTTGTACAGTGACTCCCTATTTGACTTAATCCCATTTAACTTGAAAACTCTAAATCTATTCTAAGTATTTTACTCTAAATCCCCCCCCCCCCCCCCCCCCACACACACACACACACAAAAGTGTAGAAACTATCTTTGCATGAGAAGAGCCACTCGTTGCATTTGCGCGCATGGCTACGTGGGTTGTGTCTCAGCAGATATTGGCCAAAATCTTTAAAAGAACAAGGAGGGAATGGGAGGAATCAACAGATGGAGGTGTAGGAGGAGTGTCAGTCTCTTTTGTTGGGGGAGAGAGCAAGCAAGCCTGCCAACACTCACAAAATATCACAGCTGAAGGCTGATTTCTTTCACAGCTGTCACGATGCAGTGGGCGCCATTTTTATCCTTCTGAAGAAAAGTTTTTTTTTTTTTTTTTTTTTCCTTTTTATGTCCGCCAAAGGAGATGCAGATGAAGACGAACTAAATATAAAAGTCCTCTACAGAGTTTGATGCTTAAGAAATAAGTTTAAATTGCAGCTGTAGGATATTAAAGGTGAAACCTGGGAAGTGTCAAATACATATTGAATGTTTATAGACATTTGGTAATTACTGGGGCTTAGTGGGTAGAGTGGTCATCCTCCAGTCAGCAAGTTATTGAGGGTGGTAAACTTAACATAAAAGTAAGGAAATTTGTATTTGTTGAGTGACTAATGAATATGGATAAGTTGCACAGCTGAACATGAGGGCAGAACCCCCAAAATGTGCTTATACTGAATTCAATCAAGAGAATATTGCAGGGTATTTTGGTAGATTTTGGGGGGTACTATCCACCCATTCAGCTGCGTTGCTCGTTTCACAGAAGCACAATGCTGACAAGTTATACCTTGTTGACTTGGTTGGTGACTAATCAGGCTTTCCAACCATGTATAATACAACATTGGTCTTATGAAAGTGGAGAAAAAATCGACTACACACAAATTTCCTAAGTTCATTTTTTTATAAAACCTTGACAAAGTTGAAAAGGTGTGTATCAGTGTTGATTATTCACATTATTCACACCCAGAGAGGCTCAGAACACCAAAACAAACTTTGCAGACTTCTTAAATTTTTAAGTCTGAGGCATCTACTAAAGACATTTAATGGATATTGAACATTTACAAACTTTTCTTGTTGATGATTACACAAAGTTAGACAGCTAAACAAAGCTTTGCTTAGATAATGAAAGTAAAGGAAATGGTTGGATAGCTGCAGCCAGAGCAGATGTTTTACAGGCACTTCAGAGGTAATGCAACAATACATATTACAGTGTTTGTCTAATTTTTCTCATTATGTTGTTTGCTTGTTAGTTAAATTGTCTATGAAGTATCTAAGAACCACTGAAGAGCCATTTCATTGTGCAGATCTACATTTTCAGAGATGAGTTATTGAACTGGAGGCTACGAGCTGATAAGGGAAGACATCTGAATAATCTGTTGTTGCAGGAATCTGCTGTTTACTGACATTTGGGGGAGTCTGTCACTTTGC
The DNA here is from genome assembly GCA_023101725.1 of Atherinomorus stipes. NCBI lineage: Eukaryota > Metazoa > Chordata > Actinopteri > Atheriniformes > Atherinidae > Atherinomorus > Atherinomorus stipes. Next base: position 189,556 of record JALJCO010001473.1, on the reverse strand, counting down.
TATGCCTGGAGCATGGCTCAATTTGATGAAATGTGATGAGTTTAGTCTCTGGGTGAAATCTTGTGGTCTGAAGCACAGTAGCTGTGTTTCCATATGACTGGCAGCAGAAGTCAGGTTATATTCCGAAATGCAGAAAGCATAGCTTAGACTAATTCTATTACCTGGTGTAAGGTGAATGGCCTGACCTCTGTAGTGGCAGAAGGTGGAAGTATAAACAGGATTATGCATGACTTGAATTAGGGATGGGCGATATTTTATCGTGTGCGATATATCGTCAAAGGAATTCCCCACAATAACAATTTGAATTTATCGTTTTTATCGTGAGATGACAATTTATCAGGTTGTGTTTGCAGTTTCTCTACTTTGAGTTTTTTAAATAAGCCCAGTTAGTTTTGCTGTTTGTTTGTTTGCATAAATGTGGAATTGGTTCTCTTATTTCAGACTTGTTTGCTTGGTGTCGCGACAGTTTTGCAGTACAGGTGCACTACTTGAATGTAATTGATATAGTTTAGTGGCTTCTAGTATTTTGTAGGGCTTTTAAGACAGAATTTAGTGACAAATTTATAATACAAAATATTTTGCTGATAGTTTTTATCGTCACTTATCGTTACCGTGATGAATAAGAGAAATTATCGTGATACATTTTTTAGTCCATATCGCCCATCCCTAACTTAAATACACTGTAAATAAGATGTATGAAGAAAATTTAAAAGAATGTTTTTTTCATGTCAGTCAGTTACTGAGCATGTTTTTCTTTTACTGAAAATAATAGAAATGTATTGTATTTATCCCAGAACAAAACTGAAATCTTTAATACAATAGTAAAGAGGATTTTTATGTGATCATTCATGTGAGTTGGATTAAAGTACAAATTTATTTGTAAAAAACATTTTCATCTTGTCTTATGAACAACTTTTTAGACGCAGAACTTCCAATTTGCTTGGAAGCATAGTGAAGAAATGAAATGTTCATGCATATGATCAGGGCTGTGGGTACTCCGGCTTCCTCCCACCGTCCAAAGACATGCTTGTTAGGTTAATTGGTTACTATAAATTGCCCCTAAGAATGACTGTGAGCATGCGTGGCTGTCTTTAATAAACTCATACAAAAAAAATCCTAACATTTATGTCCATAAATGAAGTTATGTGTAATAAAGTGAAATGACACAGGGAATAAGTTTTGAACACCTGAAGAAATGGAGGCTCAAAAAGACATCGAAAGCAGCTGGAGTGTGTCAGTATTTAGAAAGTAATCCTGTCCCCTATCAGTGCAAAGTCATATCAGCTGGTTTAGTCCTCATTGATGCCTTTAAAAAGGTTTCTCATCACCAAGATGTCAGACAAGAAGCATTCCATGATGGGTAAAAGCAAAGAGCTGCCTAAAGACCGACGCAACCTTATTATTGCAAATGCACTGAAGGCATTGGTTCCAGGTGCATTTCTAAACTTCTGAAAGTTCCAGTGAGCACCATTGGGGGCCATCATCCAGAAGTGGAAAGAACACGGCATCGTCACAAACTGGCCACGGCCAGGTGCTCCTCACAAGATTTCAGACAGAGTAGTCGGAACAATCATCAGAAAGGTTCTCCAACAGCCCAGGACCACTCATGGAGAGCTTCAGAAAGACCTGGAATCAGCAGGTACAGTTGTTTCAGAGAAAACAAGAAGTGATGCATTCAACCACCGTGGCCTTCATGCATGCACACCACGCAAGACTCCATTTCTGAAGAAAAAGCATGTTGATGCTCGTTTGAAGTTTGCAACACAACATCTGGGCAAACCAATGACATTCTGGAAAACATAGTCTGGTCAGATGAGAATAAAAATTGAACTCTTCTGATGTCATAACATATTTGGAGGAGAAATGGCACCGCACTTGACCCCAAAAACAACATAAGAGTGAAGTTTGGAGGTGAGAACATCATGGTGGGGGCTGTTTTTCAGCATATGGTACTGGCAGACTTCTTATCATTGAAGGAAGAATGAATGGAGAAAAGTAGAGAGACATTCTGGACCAGAATCTGCTGCATCTGCAGCTGCTAAAGATGAAAAGAAGCTGGATCTTTCAGCAAGATGACCATCCCAAGCACACATCCAAGGAAACACTCACCTGGTTTAAGGAAAAGAAAATAAAGCTGCTAGAACAGCTCAGTCAATCACCTCACTTGAATCCAATTGAAAATCTGTGGAAAGAACTAAAGATCCAAGTTCACAGAAGATTTGAGGGCATTTATGTTGAAGAATGGGCCAAAATCACACCTGAGCAATGTGTTGGAACTGGTTTCTCCATACAGTAGGCATCTTAAGGCTGTAATCACCAACAAAGTGCAAAAACCTAATTATTAAATACAATTCAGTAAATGTGTACAATACTTACTGTATTCCCTGTCATTTTACTATGTTACACATAACTTCATTTATGGACATAAATGTTAAGATTTCTTTGTATGTGTGCATTACTTGGGTTGTTGCCGACATCTGGTGAAAATTTTGTCAATAGCTCTACTAGAAATATATTTTTTGAGAAAAATGTTGGTGTTCAATGCTTTTTTCCCGCTGTACATGTGTGTGTGTGTGTGTACTGTATTTATAGTTTTTTTTTAAAGGCAATGCCCTACAAACAAAAACAGTTGCACAGCAACAAAGTGTCACACTTAAGTGCCACAATGCACATAAATTCTCATAGACTGTCAGTCAGTATCCCTGAGTTCTTTAATAATGCAGCTGTAAAAACCAGAGGCTCATCTACAAAATCTTAATTATCATTTTGATTTAAAAGAGAAATGGATAAAGGAATAAAAGAATAAAAGAGTTGAATACTGCGGTGAAAGAGTTTCACCTCCCCTCCTCTGTCCATCATTCGTGCTCAGTCTTTTTAATATTTCAATGTCTCCCTGCAGTAAATTACCCAGCTGGGCTCGAGCAGTGGTTCCTAAAATCTTCTACGTGACGGAGAAGGCATGGAACTACTACCCTTACACCATAACAGGTGAGTGTTCTTTGCAAATGTGTTTGGCAGGTGCTACTTTGAGCTTTGCAATACTGTGCCCAAAGGTGACCTCGACCAGTTTTCAGATTTTTTTTTTCTTTTTCTTCTCAGCAGCACTCACTATGTGATGATTGTAGCGCATTAGAATAGTGTGAAAGACAAAAGAGGAGGCTTGGTCCAAAACTATTCATCTCTGCAGCACATTTAACACATTTTAAAAATCTTCATGGAGATGGCTCATCTACCAAAGTCCCTGTGAAACCCCCCACATATGCGCTTTTACTCAGGAAGCGCTGATGCTTGCAGTTTAGCTCCGTATGTCATTTTTGAGGGGCATATGGAAGCTTCTACAGAGAGCTGAATTTGGTTTATGATCATGCGTCAGCCCAGTTGGAAGAAGTCTCCGTCCACTAATCCCACTGTTGGTGGTTCGGTACCCAGTTCTTCCACATGCAGATGTGGCGCAGGAGCAGACGCTGAGCTCTGCTGCCAGCAGTGTGTGAGTGTTTGAATGAGAAGCAAATCGTAAAATATTTTGTGGTTCCTGCTGAGCCTTAAAAAAAAGCAGCATTGTAATCACATCCAACTTACTGAGGGCATGAGCTGCAGCGGTGACTTTGGATATCAGCAATCTAAGCAAAATGTTAATGAAAGGTAAAAGGGCAGTGGCTTATATAGATAAAAGTGAAAAGGGGATTTAAATATTGATCAGTATTGATCAGTAAAGCAAAATCTTACACCGTCAGTAAAAGACAAGAAATATGGTGAGAAAACGTTATAGATTTCTGTGGCTCCTCAGTGCTGACACAATAATTGGGTACAACTGGTATGAAATAAACTGATTTCTCTGGTCACAGCTTTCCGTTTGTCGCTGTTTCAGCTTGCTAGCAAGAACTGATGTGAGACATCGACACGCAGCCAACACACAGTAACATGTTTACAGTTTTGCCATGATCCAAACTCTTGTTATCCACACTGACTTATGATGAGTCTAACAGTGGATTAAAGCAGCGATGAGAGCTGCATCACCCAGGGCGTCTTTCTGGGATTCTTCAATAACTACACGTAGGCCTGGGCAATCAATCATGGTTTTGATTCGAGGTCATATCTCCCAGCCCTGACTACATGCTAATGAAGTCAATTTTATTTTTGATGGAATCAAATAGGGGTGTGACTCACTGGTTTGATCAGGATACGATTTTATATTGATACAATGGATAGTGACTTAATGTTTGTCTGTTGTAAATTGAGTCCCAATAACATTTGATTTGATTTATCAATATGAAAAGCTATGAAATATTACTAGTTATAAACAAGATCATTGTTTTTTTAAAATATAACTGGAAGCTCCCTCTCACCTGAAAGTGCATATGCAGTTGAATCTCCCTGCGTCATCTGTCCACTGTACAACTTTAAACATGTATTTTTTTAAAAACACCTACATGAGAATCCCTACTCAGGTGGAAAATGTTATCTGAGGATCTTTAAAATAAATCCAGTTTCAAAATAAAAGTGGGTTTGATGTAGATTGTTGGCCAATTTTGGATCAATTTTGGATTGTTGTATTGCTACACCCCTAGAATCAAATGACTTTGGAAAGTGTGATTTAAAGGTACAGTGTGTAAGAATTACTGACATCTAGTGGTAAAGATGTGTATTTGAAAGAAAAGATGTTTTGTTTCAAATGACTTCATATTCCATGAATTTGTGAATGTACGGTGGCCTTTAGTGGCCAAAATTCTCCCAGACAAAGATGTTTTCATCTGTGTGGTGTAGCTATGACTGAACTATGAGTATAGAGACTACTTTTAAGGCATTACTTATCCTAAACAGTGCTCTAACTCCCATTAAACAAAGCTGGTACTGCAGTTTAAAGTTCAGAGGCTTTTCACTTCACACACATTGTTTTGTCTGTTCAGGGACACTGTAGAAAAAATAGCAGAACAAATATGGCAGCCTCCATATGTGCACCCACCAGCAAGTAGATATAAATGACTCATTCTACGAAAATAAACACATGACAGTTATTCTAGGGAAGCAATTACACATCGATAGAAACAAAAATTTGAATTATATATTATTTTTTCTTCCACTGACCTTTGATTTTGTTACACACTGTATCTTTAAGGTATTAAAATTTGACTTTTGTATAATATGTCACGTATTTTGCACATTGTGACCTCTACATGTGTTTTTATATCATAGAAATGGATTAATTGCTCTTTATCTGACTGTATCTTTGTGCTCTTCCACTGCCCTGACCTGACGTTTCCTCGCTCTTTGGTCTGAAGAATATACTGTAAGTATCTGCAACACAACTCACAGCAAATCAAGCAGTTTTTGAAAATAAGAAGCCCCAAATGTCTTTATGATTGCATCATATTTGCTCTCTAGCCAAGTGGTGCACAACACACTAAAATAGTGTTGTCCTATAAATCACTTGTAAATTTACTCATTCGTCATTGTTAAAGTATGATTTTTAATTAGTGTTTATCTAAACACTCAGCAACTTGCTTTGAAATTATTCAGCTACTTTTTGCATACAGGCTCTGAGGGCTTGTGGAACAGAAGTCTGATATTAAAGCCTTTGGCTTTCACTCATTTTAGAAACTGCAATGATTGTTTACACCTGAGAATTATGCAGTCTTCTGTTTGAAGTCTTGCTTCAGTATTTTTGAAGTTCAGTAGAACATGTATATCTCATTTTAGCAGTGATCAAGCCAATTTTCTAAGGATGCACACAGATGCTTTTAATGTCTTCACTGTGTGGCCTGCTGTTGACCCCGCCGCCCCCCTAGTACACAAGAAGCTTTGGCAAAAGAAGCAGTCGTATTTAAACACATGCGTGTGATTAGACTGAGCTATAGTGCTGCTGTGGTGCAGAGGGAGGGATGTGGACAGCATGAGTCACGTCGCTTTAGCGTGCAGGGATTAGAGGGGAAACAGGACAATGTTGTGACTGCAACAGAATGCTTAATATTGCGAGCATTTGTGAGTATTTTATGTTCATGTATGAGTCAGTGGTCAGGAAAGACACCCAGGCAAGATGTCTTTCTTTTATTTTTATTTTTTTAAATTCAAGAGACACAAAACTTATTAAAGTTAAATAGGGTTTATCTTACATGACAGCTTGATTTATGTAGCTTTTATCTTAAGTCTAAAATTGAGGACAAACACAAAGGTTCCAACAGCAATGTTGACAGTCAGGGCTGATAAGAGCTTTTTAAAGATGTTCTAACGAAGAAAGTTGCAATCACTGATTTCATATTAAAAGAAATTAGATAAAACAGAATCACAACACTGAGCATTTTTGCTTAAAGTCATAACTTGATAGAAACTATATCCATTTTTTTCTTTCCCCTCTTTAACTTTTACACATTTTAAAGACCCACTCCAATCCTCTTTTTAGTTACTTTAAAACCTTTCAGCGGTCTTTAAATTGTGATTATGAAGAAAATCACACACGTGGCATTTTCCAGGACTCTGCTTCTGCAGAGCGCCAGTAGCTCAATGACCCCAGTTACACGGTTACTTTTTAATCATTCCAAATTAAATAATTCCGAACGAATTAATTCTCTTTTCGTGTTTACATGGAAATTAAAGATTACCTGGAAAACACGTTTATCGAATTCTGCTTAGATCTGGTGGTTAAAGCAACCTTTACCGATCTTGCATTTCAGAAAGCACAGCAAGATAATTTGAATATAAACAGTCCCGCCTCACTCCTAAGACACACCCCTTCATTCCCTCCACCTCCCAATGCAGAATCAAAGGTCTGACAGGCAGGTCCGTTGGACAATCCTAGAGGTGCACCCCACTTCAAGGATTGGTTGGAGTTTTCATTGAATATTTAGAGATTGGAATAATATTTTATTTTGATTAATGGTGGGTCTGTCTTGTATTTCAGAGTTCCATTACCTCATTCATAGCATTTTACCCTGTTAGAAAAATAGTGTAAGAATGCAACATCGGTAAAGGTTGCTTTAAGAAAGGTTTTGATTGGACAGGAGGCGGGCGTGACGTATTTGTCTGATCTTTTTACTACCCAGAAGTAAACAGATCCCGGTTCCTTATCTTTTTGTTTTAACTACAACATAAAAACCACATTATAACGATTTTTTACTGTATTTGATTGCAGTTTTGTAGCAGCAGCTCGACGCTAACATACTACTAAATTTCTGCTGGCTGGTACGAGTCCAGCCTGGTTTCACGTGGGTTTCGACAAGCGCCAATACAACAAGATAAGGAGAGGGGCATACGCAGAACGACAGGAATTAACTTGGACAAATTATTTTATTCTGAATTACGAGGAATAAACCAACCACTTAGTTCGGAATTAACTTTTTTCCAGAATTATTGTTTTATCTCGGAATTAGGGGTTTACATGGAATTCTTAAAGCAGAATTAACTTTTATTCGTAATTAAAGAGGAATTAAAACTGTCATGTAAACACGGTAATTAGAAAATTTTCTCTGAGTTGTAGGCAAACTCCCCCCACCCTGCAGCTCAGAGCTGACTTTGCATGCCAGCTAGCTCTTCCTGCTAGCTAGCCTGCTAATTTCTGGACCCAATGATAAATTGTTGTAAGTTTGCGTCTGTTTTGGGTGCTCTTCTCTGCCTTTGATCGTGACAGAAACTTCATAAATAAGGAGGATAAAGTGGGATTTGATCAGGTTCGTGACATTGACAAACACCTGCATATGTGGTTTGTGATATTGCTGTTGCTAGGAAACCTTAAAAGACACAAAAAGGGACTTTTATCAGTTTTCTCAGTGACGCCTCCTATCGGCGGCTAAACTAGCATCCATCTTGTATCGTACCTGTACCGTGATTCACTCCAGCCAGTAAAAGACAGTCTTATCTTGACTCTTGTTCTGTCTCTTCCTCTCTTTCTTTTCTTCTCTTCCTCCGGTAATGTTTTCTTGCGTTTCTTAACCGAATCCGACATGATGCGCGTTCAAAACACCCGCTGTGTTCATATCTGGTTTATTTCCGTTTGCTAGTGAGTGACGCGGTGCTGCAACCAATAGTTGGCTGCAACATCACAGTCGCGTCTCGGATGGGAAACTTACATGCTGCTGTTTCTGAGTCCCAGGACGCCTCTGGGCAGTGACGTCTCGAAAATGCACATAATGAATTTTGGTGTGTCATCAAAATGAGTCAGAAACGCATATTTTTAAGGTCTAAAAGTTACGTTGTGTGTCTTTAAGCATTGTTCTGAATAGGTGGAGGGGGCTAAGCAGGGTAGAAGCGTTCTGATTGGCCACTGGGTTAGTGACATCAGCAACGCAGTTTGTCTGAGCCTGCCTTTTAGGGCCCACCGTCTGCCATTAGTTCTTGATTTGAGTGCAGAAATACTCAAATGAAATGTTGAGTTTAGTTTTCTCAACTTTTGTTCTTTACCATAAGAAATATGTCACAAGAACATATAAACAACATGAAAAACATGGTTGTCATTGGACTGGGTCTTTAAAAGCTTTAAAACGCAGTGAAGGAGTAAAGACAGCCTTTAAACACTGTTTGGTTAAGAATGAAATTCTTTCCTGCTGATAGTTTTACATCTGTCCTCCACAGTGCTCATTCCTGCCCAAGTTTTCCATTCACATAGAGACGAAATATGAGGACAACAAAGGATGCAACGACAATGTAAGTACTATGTGTGTTTATAGTGGTGGTGTGAGTACTTCTTTGTGGTCACATGCTCCCTGTAGCACAGTAAAAAAAATATATCTTGTACTTTTCATCTTTTATTGCATATTCTTTACAAGCCTATCAGGAGGCACGTTCAGCTTCCAATGGCCTTAAGGCAGATACTACCTGATGTTACACAGATCTTAAGCTGCTTTTAGGCCATTTTGATCTAAAATGTGCTCCACTAATAGACTGCAAAGTACTTGATTATGTGTTATTCTACTTTTGCTTGACAGTTGTACTACAGTATGCACTATATGTGACCCCCTGTATGCAACATTAAAGGTTTTAGATTTAAACAGCAATCTCCTCATTACACCTTAACCATAGCACATCACTATTTCTGTGCCTCATTCCTCTGAGGACTGTAACTGCAGTGCCTCTGATGTCAGTCTGAAGACCCAGTTAGTTAATTAAACATGCTCCCACTCCAGTCTCTCACCTTTATATAACATTGCTGCCTATCTCTGCTTTTTCCTCATGCAGAGATGTGAAGCAAAATTAGCCAGTTTGAAAGACAGTATTGGATAGCGGATATATGCTGTGAATTGGCTCTGCTAAAGGCTGCATGTGTAAAATGATCCAAACTGCTCACAGACCATCATCACAGGTCAGGCCAACTGTACGTCAGCATGGAGAGGCTGCCAAATACTGCTCCATTTGTTGGATGACTAATTGAATTTGGGCTTTTGGATTGCACACTCCCTATGCTACAGTTTATAAAAGCATTAGTCATAACGTCATGCTGCCAGTGCTTGGACAGCAAGGAAGAAGGATGAAAGGCTGGTCTGCAACAACAAAAAAAGCCTAAAAAATATTTAGGATTATAGTGTGATTTGGCAACACACCAATAAAAATGGTTACATCGTCTTGAACGTGATGCGTTCTATTACTCGTAAAGCCGGGATACATAAACTGTTGGAGAATATTAAACACGTAAAGATGTTTCAGACTGATACTTTTCACTTTTACAAGACAAGGTGACGGATCAAAGGCAGTTGAAATTAGATTTTAAGAACAGAAACTGCCCTCAGCGAATGCACTTGGATGAACACTGAGGCGTCTCATAAATGCTCAGATGCCAGACAGATTGAGATGCCTGTGGATGTGAGTGGAGAAGTGTGTGTGTGTGTGTGTGTGTGTGTGTGTGTCCAGTCCCCCACATGCAGACATGCTGAGTTATTCAATAATAAGACAGCTGTACTACTTTGTGTTATGTCTTTAGGGTGAATGAACAAGAGGCTTTGCATGTTCTGACACTATAACCAGTTCATGAGTAAGAGATGTGTTTTTGCTACAAATAATTCTGCTGTTGGATGTTTGGTGAAGAAATTTTAATATAACAAATTCTCTAAAGAGCACTCATGTTCCCCTTGTGTCTATAGCCTGGGATATACTTGCTGTGGACCCAAACGTTCACGCAAGCAGTCTGCGTCGTCTGTGAATATACTTCCTGCAGCACGTCGCGGGCAAAATGCTCAATACTGGAGGCCACCGCTAGGAGCAGCACACTTGGACACTGAGAATGTGAAAAGGTTAATCTGCTGGTCAGATTGTATTTCCGGGGCATACGTGAAGAAAATGATCGTTTCTTCTTCAAGGAAGAAGAAATGATCATTTTACTTTTGCTGCTGCAAAAGAAAAAGAGGTCTCGTCGCCAGCGGGGGTGGTATGTGCGGCCACTTAACCAAAGTTGCGGAGAAAGTCACACGAGCACCTCTAGCGTTTAATTTGATATTGCAGCACGCGGCACGTTACCTCGCGACAACGTGAGCGACCTACGTGCCGTAGGTACGCTGGGAACACGTGGGCGCCATGATGCGGACGCATCGCCAGCAGCAAGTATATTCCAGCCCTATCTATGGTATGACGTATATCTGCCCACCTAGCTTGTCCTTGCACCACCTGTGAACCTTAATTGAATAGTACACCCACAGAATGATATGCATTCATTTTTTACTCACTCTCATGCTGAGCAAGACTCTCAAGTACTTTTTTAATATCTCAAATGCAGCCAGAGATCGGACAGGTTTTCATTTTCTCCCAACTTTCATTTAATGGAGTTCACCGGCGACAGAACCAGAAAGGTCCATTAAAGTCCACAAAAACTTGGCAATATTCCTCCATACTGCTCATCCAATGTAATCCAAGTGTCCTGAGTGGGTAGCGTCCATAATTTACTCGAAAAGACATTTAGTATATTTTTGTAGCCTAAACAGTACTACATTGCACTTCCTATTTCTGCGTTTGTGCGAGTTCGTGACACTAGGGAAGCCGCGGCGTTCAGTGCCTACTATGCAATAATGCAAGCGTAGAAGAAGAAATTAGCTGTTTACATTGCGCTAAGAGCGACCGAGCTGCGGACAAACACAAGAGGGGTTGGCTATTGATTTAAAACTAAGAAAGAAAGAAAACGAGAAAGTACAATCTCGTATGCTGCGGCTTCCGTAGTTTGTGAACTCGTAGGGACGCGCTTCGCGGCAGCTACATGTATGGCTATAAAAATATACTGAATTATATCATTGTGAGTAAATTATGGACGCTACCCACTCAGGACACTTGGATTACATCGGACGAGCAGTATGGAGGAATATTACCAAGTTTTTGTGGACTTTTATGGACCTTTTCGGTTCAGTCGCCGGTGAACTCCATTATATGAAAGTTGGTGGGAAACGAAAACCTGTCCGATCTCTGGCTGCATTGGAGTACTTTTTTAAAATCTTAAGAGTCTTGCTCTGCATGAGTAGAAAATGAATGCACATCCCTTTGTGGGTGTTCTATTTCTTTGAAGGCTCACATTAAAAGGAAATGGAGATACAGGAAGGATGAAGACAGGAAAAAATGTTGCAGCTGAGGGTGGAAAGTCAAGGATATGTGGACAGGAAGTGAGTAGGCGTGCAAGTGGACATGCATTTTTTTGAATGGAGGGTGTGGTTGCAAGATTTGCACTGTTATCAACTCTCTGACTGGTGTTTTTGAATCATTTTTGTTCATTTTTCTGTTTACCAAAGAAATATTTGTGCTCCTGTTATTTAACGAGGCACTGGCTAACAGAGCAGGCTCTAGTCTTTATTTTAAGGATATTCACAAACAAATTGGAGGAAGGATTTAGGGATTAAAGCTCTTTCTTATGTAGAAGGCACTTTTTTGGGCACTTAAATGCAGTTGGAGCATAATTAAATGTTAATTTTTAACACTTGCCGAGAATCCTTTTGAAGTCTGGAAGGCTTGGACATCAGCGGAGAATGGATTTCCTGCTTTTTGATGCTTTGCCAGGTCTTCACTGCAGCTGTCCTCTGATGTTGTTTGTTGGTTGCTCTCCGTCTTTAATTTAGTTATGTTGTTGAAGGAAATTCAGCCGATCATCAGAATAAAGGCCTGATCTAGATATTGACCTGGATTTCCTTCAGATTAGTTACGTGAAAAAGTGTTTGCCCCTTCCTGATTTCTTATTTTTTGCATGTTTGTCACACTTATATGTTTTAGATCATCAAACAAATGTAAATATCAGACAAAGATAACACAAGAAAACACAAAATGCAGTTTTTAAAGAAGATTTTTAATTTTAAAGGGGAAAAATCCAAACCCACATGGCCCTGTGTGAAAAAGTGATTGCCCCTAACCCAGTAACTGGTTGGGCCACCCTTAGCAGCAACAACTGCAAGCATTTGTGATAACTGGTAATGAGTCTTCTACAGCGCTGTGGAGGAATTTTGTTCCACTCATCATTGCAGAATTGTTGTAATTCAGCCACATTGAAGGCTTTTCCACCATGAACCGCCTTTTTAAGGTCATGCCACAGCATCTATTGGATTCAGGTTAGGACTTTGACTAGGCCACTCCAAAGTCTTTATTTGGTTTTTCTTAAGCCATTCAGAGGTGGACTTGCTGGTGTGTTTTGGATCATTGTTCTGCTGCAGAACCCAAGTCCGCTTCAGCTTGAGGTCACCAACAGATGGCCGGACATTTTCCTTCAGGAGTTTTTGGTAGACAGTAGAATTTATGCTTCCATTTACCACAGCAAGTCTTCCAGGTCCTGAAGCAGCAAAACAGCCCCAGACCATCACACTACCACCACCATTTTTTTCTGCTGGTATGATGTTCCTTTTCTGAAATGCCGTGTTACTTTTACGCCAGATGTAATGGGACCTACACTTTCCAAAAAGTTAAACTTTTGTCTCGTCAGTCCACAGAGTATTTTTCCAAAAGTCTTGGGGATCATCAAGATGCTTTCTGGCTAAACTGCGATGAGCCTTTATGTTCTTTTTGCTCAGCAGTGGTTTTGGTCTTGGAACTCTGGGCCAAAATGGCCTTTATGGCAGTCTCTTTCATATGGTGGAGTCATAAACACTGACCTTAATTGAGTCAAGTGAGGCCTGCAGTTCTTTGGATAAGTAAGTAAGTAAGTAAACTTTATTTGTATAGCACTTCACAGACAGGAGTCACAAAATGCTTCACATGATAACATATAAACAATACAAGTAAAAACAAGTAACAACAAGGACGTTGTTCTGGGGTCTTTTGTGACCTCTTGGATGAGTCGTCGCTGTGCTCTTGGGGTAACTTTGGTCGGCCGGCCCCTCCTGGGAAGGTTCACCACTGTTCTATGTTTTCACCATTTGTGGATAATGGCTCTCACTGTGGTTCTCTGGAGTCCCAAAGCTTTAGAAGTGGCTTTGTAACCTTTTCCAGACTGATAGTTCTCAATTACTTTGTTTCTCATTTTTTCCTGAATTTTTTTTTTGGTTTGCAACATGACGTCTAGCTTTTGAGGATCTTTTTGGTCTACTTAACTTTGTCAGGCAGGTCCTATTTAAGTGATTTCTTGATTGAGAACAGGTGTGGCAGTAATCAGGCCTGGGTGTGGCTAGAGAAATTAAACTCAGCTTTCCAAAGATGTGATAAACCACTGTTTATGTTTTAACAGAGGGGGCAAACACTTTTTCACATGGGGTCATTTGGATACCCCCACCCCCTTACAAACAAAAATCTTCATTTAAAAACTGCATTTTCTGTTTACTTGTTATCTTTGTCTCACATTTAAATTTGTTTGATGATCTGAGACATAAGTGTGACAAACATCCAAAAAAAATAAGAAATCAGGAAGGGGGCAAACACTTTTTCACACAACTGTATGTTGTGGGTCAAAGCAATATTCCAGTTTTGTTCCGCAGTGCTCTGAATTAGATGATGAGATGTGAACAGTATTTTCTGATTACGTTAACCAGAGTAAAATTATAATTATCCTCGTCTTAGCAGCATCTGTGCAGGACTAATGGTCCGAGGACGGGAAAATTCCAAGTAAAGCTCGGTTTTTCCATTTATCCAAATATCACTGATGTTTTGCTTGAGTGTAAACGTTGAAAAGCAATAAGGGCAATGTTAACGTGTGTTATGAATTAAATGCTCTGTAACAAATAAAGAATACTGTATAAGTGATGCTATTTATCCCGTTCTTGTCCCTTTTACCCAAGTTAATCAGGCTTTTGAGTTCTTGATGTTTGTGAGCAGAATGGCTGCCACAAACGATTATTTTGATAGTCGACTAATCAAAAAAATCTGTGATCATACGTGAATTGAATGTAAAACATACAGCTCATCGCTACAGCATGAAGCTGCTTTTATATAAATGTAATTAGTTTTCATTTTGAGGTGATTCATGTATATGCTAACTAAAAATAAAGACAAAAGATGATATTGTATTCATGAAATATGCTAGTTGCAGGTTGTAACTTGCAGCCGTCCATTGAAGCACATACTCTTTTAGAACTGAAACATAACAAAAATATCAGCGTTACATTTCCTATTCAAACTCATCACTGTTGAAACATGACAGAAAACACATGAAATATGTGCACTAAGGGCAGCTAATGAATCAATCTTCATCACTAATGTTAATGTTTGCAGCAATATGAATTAAGGCAGGTTTACTCTTTTATCCTTGCTGTGGATGCACGTGTCAGTGTTCGGAACATTTGTGTTAGGTATAAATCGGGATATCATTCCCTGATTGTTAGTATTACCGTTTTAGATTTTAATTATCGTAAAACCGTGATTATCGTACTTTGAAGAACCCACAGTGATGCTGCTCATAGCCAGGAAAAGCTGCAGCAGTTCCTCAGACACAGTTTGCATGTTTGGCCTCTGAAAACATGGCGGAAGGCAGCACATGGAATCTCTGGAGATTTTTTCCACTCTAAAAGGACAAAGTCTGAAGTCTGGATGTATTCTGGATTTTTTAAGAATACTGGGAGGAAACTTTTTATTTATTTATTCATTTATGGTATTATCTTGATGTTTCTGCCACATTTAATATGGTAGTGTTGCTGTGATATGTGATTTCTACAAAAGTACATGAAACAGTTAGTTTCCTTTCTGGACCAGTTCTTCTCAAATCTGTCAGACTAGATCAGGTCTTGAGCTCTAAATGTAAAAAGTTTTCTTGGTTCTTATCTACAATATTGCATAAAGCAAGGAACCCTCTTATGGTCATAAGATGCATCTTTAACGCACATTTTTATGTTTAATATCTACATTTTATGCCAAAAGAAAGTCAATAGTGCTTGTTACTCTTTTTTTGTTTTTTTTACACATTGAAATTTGGTGAAAAGATTTCAGAGTGTGTATAAGAACGTTTTGAACATTTTGAGCAGATTTCACCAATACCGGGATAATATTGACAACCGTGATAATTTTGGTCACAATAACCGTGACATGAAATTTTTATATCGTTGCATGCCTAGTTTGAGTACATACTTGCTGCAGCACGTGGGGAGCACGGGGCGGCTGAAACGGTCGATACTGGAGGTCACCGCGAAGACGACTACGCGGCACTTTGACTGAAAGGCCAATCTGCTGGTCACAGCGTGTTTCCTGTGCATTTCCACAAACAACAGTTTACCTTGAAACTGTTGCTAACTGTTGCAGCACGAGTGTTTGTCACTCTGCAACAGGGAGGAAGCATGGTAAAGACAAAGTCTGTGTGGTGCTCTTTCAAGCAACTCGTCATTGTTTACCTCTGATCTCCTGTTCATGCTTTTTTACACCTCTAGCTTTCAAGTCAATATTGCACCACAGGAGTGGTAAATTAGCTCTGTTTACGCTAATATTAGCAGCTTGGCGAGACGACGGCCCCTCTACATCGTTGTCACACGGCATAGCGTGCTTCCTTTTCAGGTACTTGTGCATCGCAGTTGTGCTGGTGTGGAAGGCAAGTTCTGTCTCACAGATACTGCACTGCACACTTTTCTCATTTGTTTTCTTAAAATACTCCCACATATTTGGGCTTTGTTGCCGCCGTTTAGCCACATGGTATAACTGGTATAACTTCCGGTGACATCACGGCTGACCCCAATTACCACTACTGTGCATGTGTGTCAAGGACAAAGGTAGACGCGGATTAAACAAACAAGACAAGGAACAAGGATTAGAAGTTTAGAAAACTATGTGTCAACTATTAGATTGGTTGTCGACGGGTTTAATAGTAAACATAATCAATCAACATATAAATCAATGATCAACATAATGGGCTATATGCACGGTTCCACTACTTCCTGAACTTCAGACAGCACCTTTGCTTCCTGTCTTTCATTATTGGACAAACTGATTAATCCAGGTGTGTCTGATCTCAAAAATTGGCCAAACACACTTGGATTAATCGGTTTGTCCAATAATGAAAGACAGGAAGCAAAGGTGCTGTCTGAAGTTCAGGAAGTAGTGGAACCGTGCATATAGCCCATTAGGGGAGTGGGTAGCCTAGTGCTAGCGTCATGGGCTTTGGCACGGTGGACCCGGGTTCGAGTCCCCGGGACGACCCCTAGGTGAACCACTATGGACCCCCGAGCAAAGTCCTTAACCCCCACCAACTGCTCCCCGGGCGCCTCAAGTAGCAGCACGCTGCTTTCCGGCACTCCTGTACAGAGATGGGTGAAATGCAGAGCCCTAATTTCCCCTCGGGGATCATACAAGTATAACAAAAAATAGATAAATAAATAATCGACTAACTGGCAGCCTTACTTCTCTTCTTCACTCAGAATGTTGCCCAGATGGATGTTGTCAAGCAATTTATTGTTATTAATCTTGTTAATCTATTTTCTCTTCCTTTCTTTACCCTGGAAAGGATCCTGTAATTATCCCCCAATTTTGTTGTCTGGATGTGCAGGGACTTTATTGTTGCTGAGCATGCCAGCTTTTTTTGTTTGTTTTTGTTTTCCGAATGGACCAAAACCTTTCATCAGCTTTTTTTCTAATGTTTTGTTTTGTTCAGCGGAAGGAGGACAGGTCCTTTAACCTCCTGGAAGCTCCTTTGCACACAAATGATTTTACAGCAACAGCTTAAAAACATCACAGTAGGTATCAGGTGCAGACTTAATAACTGAACAAAAAAGCCACTTAACAATCTTCATTCATCCATGCAGAAGTTTTTAAGTATATGTCTTATACTTGTCATACCTTTTGCCTGATAATTGCTGGGATGGGTTCCAGTGACCCTGATTTGGACAAGTGGTACAGAAAAGGAATGAATGTCTAATATTACGTTGTGAAATGGTTACATTTACAACTTTAAAAAGCTACAGTGTAAATAATACTGGTTTAACCATTTATTGATGCACTCAAAGAGCGAAGAAGGCTGCACTCACTTTTTGCTAAATCAGCTGATTGAGCATATGACCCAGTAAAACTAGTCAGCTCTGTGTCGCTGGGTTCAGTCTGAAAGATGCAGGCGTAGAGCAACCCCTAATGGCAGTAAAGATGCGGTGCTTCTGCTGGAAGGGTCCAGATTTAATGAGAAACATGTTCTGATGTATGAGCTGAGCACATCTCTGAGCTTAATGTGTGGAGGTGACTGTCAGGCAGGTAGAGGTTTCTCAGCCCTGATAACGGCTCTGTGCTGCTTCCAGATCTTTGACACCGAGCTGAAGGACCAGGAGAGGGAGGTGTGCTTCGTTGACATCGCCTACGATGAAATCCCTGAGCGCTACTATAAAGAGTCTGAGGTGAGCCTGTGTGTGTGTGTGTGTGTGTGTGTGTTTATTGAGATCCTCGTGACCATTAAGAGATAACCGAGGTAAAATGACTGGATTTAGACTAAACTGAATGATTAGAGTGTTCGTCTTGTTATCTTTTATAGTCTAGTTTTTCTGTTTATTAACAGTTTATCAAATGATTTACCTTTAAAATTATTCTCAAGGAACATTTGATGCAATCTTTGAATTTTACCGCACAGTATTTCCACAAAAGACTTTGTTTACTACTTGTATCTCTATGACTTTTCATAGTTGAGAAGAACTGCTAATCATTTTCTTAAAAGAGCTGCATCATGCTTTTCAAATGTTCCAAAAGTCAACTACCGACATATTTAAGCTAAATATGTTCCCCTTAACGCTATAGAAACTAATTTGGTGTTAGATATTCGTTTTATATGCATCTAATTTCCAACAAGGAAGTAAAACGGCTGGATGTACTGAACCACCAAAGCTCTCGACATCTTTTATGTCCAT
The DNA here is from genome assembly GCA_023101725.1 of Atherinomorus stipes. Taxonomy (NCBI): domain Eukaryota; kingdom Metazoa; phylum Chordata; class Actinopteri; order Atheriniformes; family Atherinidae; genus Atherinomorus; species Atherinomorus stipes. The sequence goes on along the minus strand of JALJCO010001473.1, from coordinate 171,377 downwards.
TTCATAAGATCTCATCGAAATGGTCAGATTCTAAAGGGTCACAGATTTTGGTGTTACACCGACCTTGTAACTCGCATGCATAGATATTTGTAAACACTGATGGATTATCGGACTCTGATCAATGGAATAAAATGGATTACCCTGTTATGAAAGTGTATGATCAGAGTCAGACATGGAGAACATGTACAAGTGCATGCTGTACCATGCAGACACCTGAGGAGTAAGTAAATTAGTTAACAAGTCGTAGGCTTTTATTCACCAGTGTTCTGTCCATGAGGTGTTTTATTGTGGGAACTACGTCAGGTTTCAGAAGTAATCCTGGAGAAAAACTCCTTTACTGTCCGAGATTCGTGAAGCTGTCTGGAGAGAAGTTCACACACAAAGTTGAGGGTTTTTTTCTGCTCCTGAAGACAAAATTGAACCACTTCTGGCAAGTCGATGCAGCTTTCGGTACTACAAATAAACTCCCACACCAAACGCAACCACATTTTTCGCAACTTGCCATCTAGAGCTAAAATATATAGAATAAAAAAAGAGAGAAGATTTTCTTCTGAACTCTGGAGAAAAACTTCTGTCAGCTGATGGCTGCCTGTCTCAGAGAGAGTCTTCGAATGACTTCCAGCACTGTTTACCTCCTCCTCACAGAGACTAGATAGGTTAGGATTCTTGGAATCTCTCTTGAACATAGTGGATGTCTTGCTACGATGCTGTGCATGCATATTTGATGCTTCATGATTGTTGCCACCTACACTATATTGCCAAAAGTATTTGCTCATCCTACCAAATTATGGGAATCGGGAGGTCCAATCACTTCCATGTCCACAGGTGTATAAAATGAAGCAGCTATAGGCATGCAGACTGTTTTTACAAACATTTGTGAAAGAATGTGTCGCTCTCAGGAGCTCAGTGAATTCCAGCGTGGAACTGTGATGCCACCTGTACAACAAATCCAGCCGTGAAATTTCCTCTAAATATTCCACAGACAACTGTCAGCTGTTTTATAAGAAAATGAAAGTGTTTGGGGACTACAGCAATTCAGCCACGAAGTATTAAGCCACAGGAACTGGCGGAGCGGAGTCAGCGGATGCTGAAGCGCATAGTGCGAAGAGGTCACCAACTTTCTGAAGTCAGTTACCACAGACCTCCAAACTTCATGTGGCCTTCAGATCAGCTCAAGAACAATAATAATAATAATGGATTAGATTTATCTTGCGCTTTCTCTTGCAGGGCACTCAAAGCGCTAACAGTAGGTCCATTATTCTTTCACTCCTCATTCATACTTGGTAATGACGGAAGCGTGGCAGCCACTTCGCCCCTCCGACCATTACCGGAAACATTCACACTCAATCATACACCAGTGAGACCCTTACTGGAGGCAAGGGGGTTTGGTGTCTTGCCCAAGGACACAATGACAGATAGCTGGGGGATCGGGATTCGAACCGCTGATCCTTCAATCATTGGCTGACCTGCTCTACCACCTGAGCCACCTCTGCCCCAGTACACAGAGAGCTTCATGAAATGGGTTTCCATGATGGAGCAGCTACATCCATCCATACATCACCAAGTGCAATGCAAAGCGTGGATGCAGTGGTGGAAAGCAGCCGCCACTGGACTCTAGAGCAGTGGAGACTAGACCCAGACGAGTCTGGGTTTGGCAGTTCCCCGGACAACGGTACTTGTCTGACTGCATTGTGTCAAGCGTAAAGTTTGGTGGAGGGGGATAATGGTGTGGGGTTGTTTTTCAGGAGCTGGACTTGGCACCTTAGTTCCAGTGAAAGGAACTCTGAATGCTTCAGCATACAAAGACATTTTGGACAATTCCATGCTCCCAACTTTGTGGGACCAGTTTGGAGCTGGCCCCTTCCTCTTCCAATATGACTGTGCAGCAGTGCACACAGCAGGTCCATGAAGACATGGACACAGAGTCTGGTGTGGAGGAACTTGACTGGCCTGCACAGAGTCATGACCTCAGCATGACAGAACACCTTTGGGATGAATTAGAGCGGAGACTGAGAGCCAGGCCTTCTCGTCCAACATCAGTGTAACCTCAAAAATGCGCTTCTGGAAGATCCATTCATTCATTTTCCATACCGCTTATCCAGTTCAGGGTCGCGGGGGTTGCTGGAGTCTATCCCAGCTATTATCAGGCAAGTGGTAGGTACAGCCTGGACAGGTCACCAGTCTGTCGCAGGGCCAACACAAAAAGACAGACAAGCACACACACTCACATTCACTCCTAGAGACAATTTAGAGTGACCAATTAATCAGGCCTCTGCAGAGGCCTGATAACAAGCCATCCATTTGATTTGGGTGTGTTGGACACCCGAATTTGGAGGATGGTGGCTCTCGAGGACCGAACTTGACCACCCCTGATTTAGAGTGACCAATTAACCTAACATGCATGTCTTTGGATGGTGGGAGGAAGCCAGAGTACCCAGAGAGAACCCACACATAAACGGGGAGAACATGCAAACTCCACACAGGAAGGCCACTGTTGGAATTGTTCAAACCCCTCCCCAGCCCAGGCTCAAACTAGTACCCTTCTTACTGTGAGGCCTCTGCGCTAACCACCACGCCACCATGCATCTTTTGGAAAAATGGTCAAAAATTCCCATAAACACACTCCTAAACCTTGTGGACAGCCTTCCCAGAAGAGTTGAAGCTGTTCTAGCTGCAAAGGGTGGGCCAATGTCATATTGAACCCTATGGATTAGGAATGGGATGTCACTTAATCTCATATGTGAGTCAAGACAGGTGAGCAAATACTTTTGGTAATATAGTGTATCTACGTAGATCCGTGGTAAGTCAGTTGTTAGAAGAGTTTGGATGGAATATTCATATAGATTATTCAAATATGCATGAATGAAGAAAAATCTATTTTACATGGGGCAGACAAAATTGTATGAATGCTTCCGTTATTTGCTCCAGTATTAAACGCACCTTTACTCCCCGTCACTGCAGGACCTGCGATATTTCAAGTCGGAGAAGACATCGCGGGGCATGCTACAGGAAGGCTGGAGGGACACACAGAACCCCATCATGTGCTCCTACAAACTGGTCACCGTTAAGTTTGAGGTTTGGGGTCTTCAGACGCGAGTGGAGCAGTTCGTACACAAGGTGAGGGTCCAGCTGTGGGAAGGCTGGACGCGTTGGGCCTTTTATTATTTACATCCATCATGTTTTTCTTTTCTGGCTTTCACACAATTTTGTTTTATTTTACGACTAAAAAATGCCATAAATAATTTCACCAAGATCCCTCTGTCAGATATGTCATGGAAAAGTGTGAAAATCTTGTTTTCCACTCAGATGAGTTTTGTATTATCTGTGCTGCTCTGTTTAATTTATTTATTTTAAGCCCACATAACATTCACAGTTGTCCCCAGTGAAGAGACGCCCAATGCAACCACCTTGGAAAAATAGCAGCTAGCGTGTCTATTCATGGCGGTTTGGCTTTTCTAGTGCAGCTCCTCCGTGTGCTCAGTTGAATATCTCCAAACATTTCAGAAAGGCACTGGTGTCACTTTCACCACTTTTCAGGCTGACAGAATGGGCAGAAATAGTCAGCTCGGTAACCAAGAGGTTGACTGGCCGTGTCTCATGGTCCACGGGCCCCAAGTTGGACTGCCCTGAAATGGATGAAAATATGTTGCTCCATAATTGTCTTGTGTTTTAGGTGGTTCGGGATGTGCTGCTGCTGGGACACAGACAGGCGTTCGCCTGGGTCGATGAGTGGATCGGTAAGTCTGCAAGCATTTTTCAGAAATCCTCCAAATATTTTCTAATCAGAATAAATGCAACCTTAGAAAACCTTCACATGGGATGTTTGTTAATTCAGACCTTTATAATTGCTGGAGTAAGTGATTTATTGTGTAACATTTTAGCACTGTTAGCTTCTTGGATTATTTTGGTTTCTGTTGTGCCCTTACTGTTTGATGCATGAAAAATCACCCCACCTGCATCCAGCCTGGTTCTTCTACCTTAGCATGGATCCTTCTCTCACCACTATCCACTAACGATGAACGCCGCGAACATTTCCTGGGCATGGTCAAAGTTTGCTGCAGTTAAAATGTGCACCGTTAAAACAAGGCCATGTTCTTTCATGTTTCATCAAAGACACATTCATGCATATCAAAATTGGCTAAATCAAAACGACGCATGATACTGAATAGGGATGTAACGATTACCGGTAAAATGGTTAACCGTGATAAAATTCCCAACGATTAGTAATACCGTTTTAAGTTTGAATTATCGTTAAAACCGTGACTGATTATTGCACTTTGAAAAACTCCCAGTGATGCTGCTCATTGGCTGGAAAAGCAGCAGCAGTTGCACTTTGCAAAGTTTAATTTATTAAAACATGGTGGAAGGCAACAAAGGCACCCACATGGACAGTTCTCTTGAGATTTTTCCCCCTTTAAAAAGGACAAAGTAGACATTTAGACCCATTTTGGATATTTTTAAAGATGTCAGGGGTCTATTTCTATAATACCACGATTAAAAATGATAACCGTGATCATTTTGGTCACAATAATCGTGATATTAAATTTTCATATCGTTACATCCTTAATACTGAAGTGAGTAGTTGTTGCAATCTTATTTAGTGTGTTTGAAAATGAATGCTAGCAGAAAGAAGTTCATCTGTGCTCGTCATGTTTGCTTCGAGACCTTGCAGACTGGCTGTCTGCAATTACACGAAGAAGTAATTGGATATTTATATCAGCAAGGAATGCTGCACTTATTGAAACATGAATGCTGCCTCTGTTTCTCTGGCTGCACATGAGGCAACTCTGTGTGCACCCTCAAGTGGCTGCAGCAGATTTACTCACTCTCAGCTGTTTAGTGTTTTCCTCAGCTGTTGGGCATATAGATAATAAGGTCATTATCTCTGCCATGAAACATATTCCAACCCTCCCCTCGCCATAATCACTAACCCTAGTATTCCTTCCTCCCTGAAACGTGGATTTATTATTATCATTCTTTTCTCATAATCTTTTTCCACGTGGAATGATTTTTGCCTGTGGGATGAGTGAGCCTTTAGGTCTTTCCTTTAATGTGCTTCAACCCTTTTTTATCCTCTTAATCTTGAAGCATCCTCGACCTCATCCGCCATTTTTCTCTCCGTGTGGCTTGGATTTGTCTTGCTGTTTCCTGTTCTCTTTTTGGGTCCTGGAAAGCTTGCGCTTTAGCTTTTAAGTCTTTAACCTCATCAAAGCTTACCTTTGCCACTCAACCCTTCCTTCCACTCCCTGTTTTCTTTTTTTCTTTTTTTTTTTCTTGTCATAAATTGGAGTGCCACTGTAGAAAAGTGACCAACATTTCGACCCCGGTCCCTACCCTCCCCTCCCGCCTCTTTCAGATATGACTTTGGATGACGTGCGGGATTACGAGAGAAAAATGCATGAGAAAACCAACATTAAAGTTTGCCATGATCAGCAGGAACATTCTGCAACAAACCCATCTTCACTGGATGACATAGAGATCCATGACAAAGCAAGTGTATGTCTTTTTTATTGTTTTGCTCCATCGCTCCACCGGTGTGTCATATTTTTACCGATGCTGACTTGTTCCAGCTGCATATAACTGTCTACATACATCCACTCATCCTGTCTCACTTTCGGTTCAAAGCTCAATTCACAAATGATTAAAAATGAGAAGTAATATGTATTTAATGTGATAATTCAAATGTTTTGAGTTTTTTTTTTACTTTACTTTATTTTACAGTGACAGCATCTTGGCCAAATGCATACAAGATTGTAATATTTATCAAATATGTTCTTAAAGGTGATAGCTACAAGTGTAATTCCTCCCCGCCAGTAGGTGGTGCACTCACACTCGCTTACTCAATTAGCATTAGCATCATTACAGAACTAGCTGACCGTCAATTAGCATCAGCAAATGTTTAACTAACATGTCCATGAGGAAAGTGACAACCTCCATGGGGCTTTTGAACCCCTTTGCTACCTTCGCCTTCATCCTGCGGTGTTTTTTGACCGCTTGAATTTGAGACGTTTAAAGCGAAGAATGTGCTATTTCTATACATAGCAACTCTAGAGCTAATGCTAATGGTGATCCTGACATTGGCCCTGGTGACATGTTTTTAATTCAGAATTAATTATTCCAAATTAAATAATTAGGAATTAAATTCTTCTTCTTCATGTTAACATGGAAATAATATTTCTGAATTATGGTTTACATAGAACACACGTTTATCTACTTCCGCTTTAGATCCAGGGGTTGGGAAGGGTTCTGATTGGACGGGGGGTGGGTGTGATGTACTTACGTCCATTTCTGTCTACCTGGAAGTCTAACTCTTCCTTTTTGTTTCAATTACTGCATGAAAACCACATAATAACACAGATTTTCACTGTATTTTGATTAAAACAAAAGGGCTCCCCCACACTGCATCACTCTCATAACGCTCTTTTTATTCATGTGACGTTTCGGTTAGTATGACCTTCATCAGACATATTCAACATTTCTGCTCTACATGTTTATACATCCCCGGTGGGTGTGACTGGCCAATCAGAGGACTGGAAACATCAACCCTTAATGGGTTTCACCTGTCAAAGAGTGACAATCAATTAACAGGTAGATCACAGAGCTTCACATGATATAAAAACTGTTTTTATACACCTTTTTTTCTCTCAAAGACAAAACACTGCTATCCCTAACATAATTTTTTTTTTAAATGTGTATATATAGGGGCAACTATGCCAATATTTTTTAAAAACATTTGATTTTTCTAAATTCACAATCAGTGAATCACAGCAAACAATCAACATCTGTTACCTTCATTTTAGGAGGAAACAAAGATTGCTTTATTGGGTTGATGTTTCCAGCCCTCAGATTGGCCAGTCACACCCACTGGGGATGTATAAACATGTAGAGCAGAGATGATGAATATGTCTGAGGAAGGTCATAGTGACCGAAACGTCACACGACCAAAAAGAACGTTTGAATGAGAGCGATGCAGAGAACAACAGGAATTAACTTGGATCAGAACAAAAGTTTACATGACAGACGAATTGTTTTATTCAGAATTAAAAGAGGAATACACCAATCACTTAGTTCGGAATTAAGTTTTATTGGGAATTTTCATTTTCACTCGGAATTAAGGGTTAACGTGGTCCTCCTAAAGCAGAATTAACTTTTATTCAGAATTAAAGAGAAATGAAAACTCTCATTTAAACGGGGTAATTGGCATGGTAATCGGATGTAGATATTTACTTTTGAGACCTATCAAAAATTATAAAAACAATTTTTTATATGCTATAAAAAGTTTAAAGTTAAAACGTGTATTCTGCAGCCCTCTAGACTTTTTGTGGGTATATTTTTTTAAATGATTGTTTTCATGAAAAAGTTGAAGTTATCACCTTTAAGTACCATCTATGATCTCTGCACTTCAATACTGAGCAGGACGTGTACTTGGAGAATATGACCATGGCTGTACTGACTGTTAGGATTTTAGCCTTTTATTGTCCACAAAGAATAAAATGGCTATTCCATGTCATTTATAATCCTCAGTTTGGGTTATTTTTTCCCTTTTAATTATAAAATGAAAGTATTGAGCTGTTTTTGCAGAAGGTGGGCCAGACTCAGTTTTTAATTTGTCACTGAATAAAGTTATGGTTGAGTTTTTGGCTCTGAAGAGGCTTGCTAGTCTATTTTTCTTGTGGGAACAAATGTATTCAGTTGGTACTGTTGGGGCTGGTTAAAGTGACCTAAAGAAAATATCTTCAACCCCCCCAAATCCCTACTTTTTCTTTTTTTTCTTTGAATAAAACAGCAAACCTCAAATTACAATAATTAATTATTCAAAATAATTTCAGCTTTTCACAATACAATGAAAAGTATTTTCCATTATAGAATAATAAATTTAACTTTGTTTACCTCTGAGCTTAACGTGCAACTACACTTTCCTTTAGAATATATTTTTTCTTCTATTTTTTGTTTTGTAAATACGGCCTGCCATTGCTAAGACTGAAAAGCAAGTTTTCTACACATTTTCTATCTTAAGGACGGACATCTGTGAAGATTATGACCCCACTTCTGGACTTTGGCAGGTTTTCACCCTCTGGCGCCCCCTAGAAAAGGCTAATTCAGCATCCATCTTGCATCCTGTCTCTACTCTGAGCTCGCTCCAGCCAGTAAAAGTCAGCCTGACGTTGACTCTTGTTTTATCTTTTGCTCTGTCCCTTTTTGTTTGTCTTTTTGTCACCTCCTTCGATGAGGTCCACTTGTTTCTTTGCTGAATGAGCTTTGGTTCATGTCCAAAATGGGCAGTGCGTTCATATCCAGTTACTGGCATGGGACGTGGTGCCTTAAAGTAAACAGCTGTAATGTGATACTCTGGGCTGGAGAAGAAAGTGTTGAAGAGCAGTTGCTCAGCTTTGGTACACTGCAGAGCAAGAACAGCTCCAGAGATGTACAGATTTCCACGTGCCATCAAAATGAGCCAGAAGCACAAAGTTTAAAGGTCAAAATTTGATGTTGTGTCAGAGGATTCCTATAATGCTGTATGTATTTTTTTTTTATTGAGAGCCTGCTCAGTTTTGAACAATTCTTTTGGATTTTTGTCTGATACAGGCAGCAAATTCTGAACCAGACTGTTGATGGAAGCTACTGCATGTGAATTTGTGTAAAACCTTTAACTTATAGAAAACTCTATGAATGTTTCCGAGCTTATTACTCATGTTAAGATGCCAAAATCTGCCTTTACATGGCTTTTTGATTTTTTAAATTTCATGTTTAAATCTAGAAAAGATCAACCTCGTCACAGTCAGTGACATGGATTAAAGGTAGAATCCAGAGTTTTTCCCCTGAAAATAAACACTAGACTTGTGTGAGCGAAATCTGGCTCTCGTGGTGCGGTGAGTTTTGTTTGCAACTCCCTCTCCCCCCTGACTGTATTTTGCCTTTTCTCTTTATTTTGGTGTATTCAGGATGTTTGTGGGAGGAGATTTTGTATTTGTCTCAGCCAGTGACAGAGCTAAAGGCGTAGTGTTCTGTGGGGATAAACTCCTCAGTTGGAGCAGACACCAGATTCACTCGAATAACTGAAGGGGAAAAAAAAGGCGAAGCGAAGAAAAGGAAGTACTCTGTGGCGAAAAGAGCTTTAGATGGTGCATGCTTGAAAACCAGGGTTAATATAGGGGTGGGGGGTTTAGAACTGGGCCCGGCCTGCAATAGTTTTTAAACCCCTCAAATACTGCAGTTAAAGCGATCTGTGACAAATCCTCCGTCATTTAAAGGCTGATGTGAGAGGGAGCTCTAACGACTCTTTCCGTCGGACACATGTTGAGTGAAGACGGGATTGTATTTGAGAACGGTCCGTGGTAACTGTGTAATGGTCGTAGCAATACAAGTAGTCTGTAATTTTGTTATTACTGTTCAATTCAGTAAGATTGACAGAACTCGCCACATCACTCTGATGCTGCGTCACCAGGAGTATATCAAGGGATCATACACACTTAACTCACAGCTCAGAATGAAACAGGGAGAGCCACAAAGCATGAAGGGAAATATTCGCACGCAGCCCCGCCCACTTTAGCGTTACAACTGCTATGACAGGCTAATTACAAGTAGAAGCTAGTGAAAGCTGAAAAACAGAAAACATTGTTGAAAAGGTGGCAGTCTGAAAATGGCTCCTCTTTTTTTTGTTGTTTTAAATTAATCTGTTCTGAATGAGACAGTTAGGGAGTAGCCTTACATACAATGCTGATATTCGTTTGTTTCCAGATATATGAGGAGTGGACTTACAGCTGATGTCCAGTTTGTTAATGCTGTTGCATTATTGTCAGTGTCTGTCACTGCAGAGACATATGAGGAAAGGAAAGGAAAGGAAAGGAAAGGAAAGGAAAGGAAAGGAAAGGAAAGGAAAGGAAAGGAAAGATCTGGGTGGGGGGCATCTTCTCTCATCTTGTCCTGGGCCCAGATGAGACTGTCAGCAGTCTGAAAGCTGTTTGAATCGTGTTTACATCGGGGAAAAACTCTGGATTCTACTTTTAAGTGTTGAGATTCAAAGAAGAATCCCAACAGAATATCCTAAAATGTAAATGTGGCAGAAGAACCGCTGGTTGAGTTGACATGGAATGATCTGAAGACATTGATCCATTTTCCCGGCACTTCTCATTTGTCTTAACTTGATCTCTTTTCAATCCAGACATGACGATGGATGAGGTGAGAGAGTTTGAGCGCACCATCCAGGAGGCCACCAACCAGAAGATTGGGATGTTCCCCCCTTCGATCTCCATAAGCGAGACGCCCCTGTCCTCCTGTGCCCTCACCGGCCCCGCCAGCGCCCCCTCCACCCCCATGTGCACTGATGCGCCCGAGTCCCTCTCTGTCCCCAAGGACCGACCCCGCAAAAAGTCTGCTCCGGAAACCCTGACCCTTCCAGACCCTGTTTCGAGTGAAGCTCAGCAGGGCTCTTCCTCGAACCCATCACCCATATCAAACCACCTCCAATCCTCCACGCCGCCTTCCAACTCTGACCTCGCTGAAACAGGCGAACAGTAGGACAGAGGAATGTCTTCCCCTAACCTTTGTTTGACCCGTTTCCCCCCTTTACCCTTTGTCTTATGAGCCCAATGAGACTAACCAAGCCTCCAAACACCAGTGCCCTGATATTCAAGTTCTTTAGCCATATCCAACGATTTACCACAATCCTGAACACACAACAATCACTCTAGAAGTCTTCATTAGTGTCATTATTACCACCCAGGCAGCTGTGAGCTCAGCCATGTTGCTGACCGTGAGCCTAACCAGCCACAGGCCGCATCTTTTCTAACAATGTTTACTTTTGAGTGTCAGTTCGAAATATGAATAAATAATTCTCATTGTTTCTTTAGTTACGATTTCTTTAATCAGATGAGCTGGCTACCAACTAATACATTCTGAATTAGTTGCCTTTAAATCACAGAGCCAGCTGTGATCTAATTTAGATAATGTCTGTGGATTAGGTAATATTGTCCGTTAGTAGTCTGCAAAATGGTTAACTGTAGTCGATTAGAAATTAGCTCAAGATAAACTGGAGTAGCACAGTATAAGTAGTACGTCATAACGGTAGGCATTGGAATGACAGCCAAGTATCTTCATGGCACATCCAGCTAAATGTTTGGCCATCTACACGGGCCCGTGGATCAGATTGTACCCATTTTTCCATTCCAAACTCCAGTTATATAAGAGATGTAAGATTCGTACAATCATAGTGAGAATACACCTCAGGTCACCCCGACTCTTACCCGGCTCACACTCCGAAGGCAGGGATGCTACTGTACCTTTGTCTCCCTGCTTATTGCCAAACACTTGCATTTTATACCTCCACAGATATAATAAAAGAGCGTTGTATACGAGTCAACTTCACCCTGGGAATGTTTACACATCATTTACACCTTTCCAGTACAGTATGTCAGTATTCTGCTTTTGCAGTTTTAACAGAGCAGTTTAATGATATTAGGCTGAGGTTTGTTATCACATATATCTTACTGAAATTGACTGAGAAGTCATAAACAAACAAATAACCAAGTCAAATGTTGCCTGAAATTAATGCTGGACATCCCATGTGATATAAATGTGATCGACTTTGATCAAATCAGCATATCGCTTTTATGTCATATGTAGGAACAAGGCCATTTTGGGGGAGTTTTTCTGAAGTGTCCGACTGATCTTCGTGCACAACGGAGGTAATTCAAAGTCGTCGTTGGATGTGAAGAGAGTGGCACATGTGTCAAGCTGACTTGAATGTGTGCTTTTAAGCTAATAGCATACAGAAGTGCTTCACTTCTGCTTTTCCAGCACTGGTTGATATTACAAATCCAGTGCTTTCATGTGAGCTGGAAAACAGTTTTTTTAAAGGGGGACCTGCCTTTGCAGAGAGCATTAATCCTTTCTGGTGTCTGTTACCAGTTGCCATCAAAACCTCTAAAGGAGAAACAATCTAGATAAGAAGCTTACTCTTTGGTGGAACCCCCTCCCCTCCTACTTTTTCCATACAATATTACTCAAAGAAAGGATTTTTCTATGCTGCATGGAATGTTTGCGACATATATACATATTATGTGAAGTATATATGGTATACTGTAAATGGATGGATTGGTACAGTATATTTAGTAATGCAAATGTATGGAGAAAAAACATTGAATGCTTCCTTTGGAAGTCTGAGTTAATTTTGTATAATAGAAAACACAGATTTCAAGAGAAACAAGCATGTCCAGAGAATATACTGTAGGCCTATAAACTCTTCAAACTCAGTGCCTCTGCATGCTTCAATTGTATCATCACCTACGTGTGTGTAAACCAAAATCTCTCAACAGTTTAGCTACACAAATTCAAAGTTTTACTTTATTTGTATTTTTTTCCTTCTTAAATCGCATATATTACATTTAACTAAAAACAAGTCTTATACCTGCATGTAGAGTTGTAACATAATCGGATCATTTCAGTAGTTGTGCACCTCTGTATCCCCACTCTAAAGTAGAACGGCTTGTGGATGGTGCTTGGACTTTCTGAATTACCTATACCGCTGAGGCTCACCGGGAAGTTCACCACTCTTGTTGCTGAAGCTCCCAGATTTGCACTGCATCCTCAGGTCCAGGGCTTTTCAGAGTCTGAGGCAGTAAACCTTCAGATGAACTTTAAGAGGAAAAAACGCACCCATTCCATCTTTTTCATTCTTTTTAGATTCCTCAGTGCTGCACGATCATTATTGTATAGTAGTATGTATCAACCAATGCAGATTTTTTAGGGTTGATACTAATATTTTCTCATGAGCCAATGGTCCATAAAACCTGCTAATATTTGGGGCCGATGCTGCATTTGACCTCCAAATTACAGAGATGCGGTGTAACTTTTGGCTACTATGGGCTCTAGATCAGTAACTTCCCCCCGGCCACACAATCACACAACTGACCCAAATATTAACAGTCTACCCGTATTTTGGAATCATGTTTGCAGCTGATAGCAAAGTCATTGAGCCATAAGTTAAAGCGCTCCAGGTCACATGATCAAATGAGAGACGGATCTGCTCCTGCAAAATTTGATGAAGTCAGATGGCGCTGCCCTTGCAAGTCCCCAAAGTAAGGTGAACATCAGATACTAGCAGGTATTAGCCAACATGTGGCTAATTCTAATGTTTCTGACAACTTGGTAACTTAACCAACAACTTAAAACCAGACATATTATAAGCAGCTTCAAAGCAAGTCAGTCTGTAGTAGCAGCAGCTGCACCGTAGTCACATGACTCTGAAAGGAATGCTGGGAAATGAAGTTCCTCCTGGATAACAGGAACTTTTATACATGCCGGACCGCTGCTAATGGAACAAAAGTTCGCGAGATTTTACAAGCTAAATCGTTTTGGAAAATATCTGTCCAAAAAAACGATATTTTCCAATATTGCATAGTAATGCCAATATCGATAGGCTGATAATATCAGTAGGCCGATAATATTGGACATCCCTGGTCAAGACCCATTTTGGATTTTTTTCAAAGTTGCTGGGGGGATTTTGATATTACCGCAATAAGAATGATAACTGTGATCATTTTGGTCACAATAACTGAGATAAGAAATTTTCATATCGCTACATCCTTAACCCCAACCATGACCCTAATAGTAAATATAACGTTAAGTTTTACTATTTCGTTCGATTTTGTTGTTCTGTGACGAAATCTCACAAGATTTTGAAAATATCGATCCAAAAGAATGATACCAATATTTGCCAATATCACTTTTTGATGCCAATATCGGCCGATAATATCGGACACCCCAAACCAATACCATTTTCCATTCTGACTCTCAAACTTTGTTTCCCATGTTTAAGTTGCAATAATTCAGCTAAAAACTAAGACTGAAAGATGCGGGGGGGTGGCAGGTGCAGCGTCTCCATCAACTGCTGCCTGTATAGATGCCTGTCTGTAAATTATGCCAAGGAGGGATATCAGCCAACACACCTGACGTATCGGCCGATGCCAATACCAGCAGATATATGCAAATATGGACCTATCCTTATACAGCTGTCGTTATTACAAACTGCTGTCTGACATCTAGATTACACAACAGTAAATGTGTAATCATATGCTGACTTCAGATCACACCACAGCTCGTCATTTCATGACTGGCCCCATACACTTTCATCTCCCTCCACTCAGTCTCCAACACACAAATATGCCACTTTACTTGGAGTTTTTAGGATTTTTTTGTACTTCAGGAAAACACAGCAGTACTGAAAAAGGTTTTTAACCTAAAGGATTAGATCAGCTCTGTTTCTTCCAAAGGTCCAAAGGTTTTTTGCTGCTTGCAGCTGCTCCATGATGCGTGCCTATCCTAGAGCTATTATGATGAATCAGACCCAATTTATTCATCAAGGAGGATGAAAACATAAACAAGCCCTTGCAGTCTATATTTATCAAACTGGAAGACAGTTTTATTTCTTCCTGCATGATGAAGAGGGAACCTCGTCATCATACTCGGTCTCCATCTTGTTTTTAATTTTAGATTGGTCTTCTTTGCCATTACCTTTTACTTTCTCTACCTTTTTTTTTTTTTTTTTGCTTTTGGTGCACATTTTTCTCCTAATATAGCTAGAAAAAAAGAAAGTAAATAAAATCTAGTCTTGATGTGCTCCAGAGAGTGATTCCCAATACCCTGCAGCAAAAATGCTGGTAAACATGAAGCCCCCATTTATAATCTGGTTAATCTGGCTGGTGGTTTGCAACAACATTCAAAACTTCAGAAAAAAGGGCAAAAAAAAATGTAATTGTGTGTAAATGTTGGGGGTGCAAGGTAAGAAAAAATAGCATGATGCACCAATTTCAAGCCTCTACAACTTCTTTAGATACATCTTTATAGAGCTGGATGGGTGAAGACAATGAAGGTGGTCCAGCATCTTGAATTTGACCAGTGGAGATACAGACGGGCGCAACACAAAAACATATCAAACCACATCATCAGGCTTTATTCTAACAGGGCTAATTTGTTATCTTTTAGGAAATCAGCTTTTTTCCCTACTTCATACAGTTACTGACTTTACGGCGCAATGCATTTCGCACTTTCCAGTCTTTGACACCTTAATTGACAACAATGGAATGTGTCACATTACTGTGTTGTTGGGTTTGTTGGACCAAAGTCCCATAAATACAGCATAGTAACTGAAGAAAGAAGCTCAAACAGGTCCTCAGTGGTCTTGCCATAAAATGTTAATACCTTGTACAGTTTCTCACCTGTAGTTGTTTTTCTTTTTAACAAACAAACTGTAGCTATTTATCTGTAACTGTAGCTTTTGTCTTTGCCTTTTAAGGATTAAAATGCTAAATACCAGTTATTGGCCCTCTACGGGCGAGTATTAGGGCCATTAAAGAAAATAAGAATAAAATTCTGAGGAAAAAAAGTCAGAATTCTGACTTTTTTCCAGAACATATATATATATATATATATATATATATATATATATATATATATATATATATATATATATATTTTTTTTTTTTTTTTTTTTTTTTTCTTTTTAATTTCTGGAAAAAGTCAGAATTCTGAATTTTTTTCCCCCCAGAACATTGAAAAGAAAAATCTGGTTTTTTTTTTTTTTTTTTCTTTTCTTTTTAGTTCCTGAAGTTTTTTCCAGAACATAAAAATAAATAAAAATTCAGGACGTTTTTTTTTTTTTCAATTTCTGAAACTAAGAACATTTTCCAAAACACTTTAAAAAAGGGAGTTTTTTCCCTTTCTGAAAGACTTTTTTTTTTTTTTTAGCATTTTGAGATTAAAATCTGAAATTCTGGCTTGTTTTTGTCATAATTTTTACTTTTTTTCAGAAGCTAAAAAAAAACAAAAGAAGAATTTATTGTTCTGGGGGAAAAAAAAAGTCAGATTTCTAAGATTAAAAACAGATTTCTGACTTTTTAATTTCCAGCATTCAGAGATCAAAGTCAGAATTTTGGCGTGTTTTCATCAGAATTCTGACTGTTTTTCAGAAATTGAAAAAAAAAAAGAAATCTCCAGAAAAAAAAAAAAATTAAAGGTTGAATATGGAATATGGACAGAACAGCGACATCACGTGTGTCTAGGTTGTAGTTGCAACGGCAGAAAAACAACTCCAGCCGCTGGGTTGCCAGGCTCACTGCTGATATAACAAGGGACCAGCAGCCTGCACCATGTGCAAAAGTATTGATGCCGTGGAAAACGTTTATGTGGGTCCATCTAGTGTAGTTTTCACCTAAATTTACTCCAGTTTTTGCTCTTCTCATGTCACTCCTCTTCTGAGATGGATAGCAATATCTCCGGGGCTCTAAAGCAGCTGCTTGACTTGCCGTCTCCACTGTTTCCACCTGTACCAGCCTAACTGTGTCCAACTTACTATTACCACACAGAGATCGTATTTGGCAACACACAATGGCGGCATGTATTGGCTTCTAGATGTACTGCAAACATAATGCAATTGCCAAACCCGTTGAAATTTATTTTATGTTTATTTTCAGGCTAAATATAATTTTTTTTAAGGAAATGTACTTTCATTCTGCAGCCCTCCAAATGACTCATGGAAGTATTTTTTTTTTTTTAAAATATAGCTTTTAATAAAAACGTTTCTTATTCAACCTTTAATGTTCTGGGGGAAAAGTCAGAATTCTGAGATTAAAGACTGAATTCTGACTTTTTTTCAGAAATTGAAAAAAGAAAGAAAAAGAATTTAATCTTCTGGAAAATGTCGGACTTTTTTCCCAGAACAAGAGATTAAAGAAAATTTCTGACTTTTTTTCTTCAGTGGCCCTGATCCTCCTCCGTAGCCCTCTGCAATGATCTATTATGTATAGATACATGCTTACCAATCTGGTATTGACCACGACTTCTGTCAGGAACATAGCGATCCAGGGACACGTTTGATCTACCATGGGCTATTAAAATAATGCGAAATATCTGTTGTACATTAATCTCTGCTCTGTTTAAAAGAGTAACACGATAGCTGTTGTAAATACTGCTGTTCATGATTAATATAGTAGATTTCTTACATTGAACATGTTCCAAGTTTCATGACTGATGTGACATGAATGTGATCAAAGATTTAGATTAGACGAGGAAGGATAATTTCGTGTTTGTGTGATGAGGACGGCATTTTCATGAGTGAAAGGTGCAGTTTAAGTTGCGAGCAGGTTTAATATATCGGTATCTATGAAGTCGTCTTCTATTAAACTTAGTGAGCTCAGTTAAGTTTATTCTCATCACTCGCTTTAAGGCTCCTCATTGTATTGGTGCACTTTTTGCTCTCCAGTTGCTTCTGATAACCCTGCAGAGGAAAATTCATTTTAAACTTGTAAAGCAAATTGACACTTTGCATTTTAGTGGTGTGGCTGCTTCGATGTTCACTCGCCATGTTAATTGAGAGGTGATTGGCTTTTCTGTTTTCTATCAATTAAGTAGTAAAGTTGCTGTACTTTGATTTTGTGATTGCTGTATCGTTTGAAGGAAAATCTTTAAAAATCTTTCTTTAGATAAAAGGACCAAGCGTTCTCCTCCTGATGCAGTTTGCATTCAGCCAGGTTGTTGTGCTGTCTCCTGATGCCTGGGACCTGTCTCACAAAGCAGAGTCGGTCGTCAGGGATGCATCACTCCGACCGCAGCTCGCTGTTCTGCATGTCCTGGTGCGGTTCAAGTGAACCCTGTTTTGTGAAACGGACCCCAGAGATGCCGTTCTCGTTTAGCTGCTGGAAGCTGCTCTTTGTTCTTCCACTTTAACTTTTATTGTACTTGTTATATTTTTACTACCCTTTGAGATTCATTTGGTTCTTTGTTGTAATTAAGTTTTTTTCTGAAACAGATAAATAAACTTTATTAGCTATTGCAATTGTGTGACTCTCCTTTCTGCTTTCCATGCATGTTTCACGTGAAACAATAAAATCATTCAGTGCAGATTTCAAGCTGAGGCTAACTTTGCTGAAAGCAACACCAAGTCAACACAAGAAGTCATTAGTGGTTAAACATGTCTGACTTTATTACCTTGATGGTAGAAGGTGATATCCCGTAATTATAAGGTTTGCAAGTGTCCATCTCTATGGGATAAATTGTCTCTGGACACTAAATAGCAGTAATTTGCATACACACTTAAAAATAAAGGTACCAATTTGTACTTAAAAGGGTACAAAGCTTGTTGCTGGGGGTGTTCCTTTTTGAAAGACATTTCTGTACCTTTGGTCCTGGTCCATTTTTCTACCTTATCAAGCTGTATGAGTTAATAAAGAACAATTAAACCAATTAGAAATTATGAATAAAAGTCAATAAAATAGAGATTATGACAACAATTTCAGGTGAACCACTGTGGACCCCTCAGCAAGGTCCTTAACCCCCACCAACTGCTCCCTGGGTGCTTTAAGTAGCAGCCCACTGCTCTCTGGTACTAATGTACAGAGATGGGTAAAATGCAGAGCCCTAATTTCCACTCGGGTATCTGAACAGTATAACAAAAAAAAAAAAAAAAAAAATCAAAGATGCTAATAATAAATGAATAATTATATAAATATTAGGCCAAACACATATATCATTATACATATAATTATTACTATGATTATTATGAAAAAAGTTATAATATGACGACTATAATTATACTACTGTTTAGAAGGACTGCTATTTATAGTTATTGTACAAGCTACACACATTTTTCAATGCTGCAGGTACCCTTAGGGTTGAAATGGTACAAATTTGTACTTTATATTACTTTGGATCCTTTTCATAGTTTAAACTGTACGTACACTTCTGGCCTCAAAAGACCAATATTGTACTTTTGAGAGAGCATTTGTAAAAACTGTACCTACGGGTACAGAAATATTCCTGTCTCGTACCTTTATTTTTTAGTGTGTATATGGATGGTTCAATGTTGTAAAAGGAAATATGAACCTTAAAATGTGTGATGTAATATCTGTCCTGTTTACTACATCATTACTCATACATTATAAAAACCCAAAAGCGTATTTTTTTCTTTCCCCTATTTTACTTTGGATCACAGTTTTAGAGAATGAAGGGTTTTTTTCTAAATCTCCTTTTATTTTAGTCAAAATCCTGTAAAGATGCAATGCATCTTCCTCCAAGTCCTGATAAAGTTTCTGTAGTGAAAAGTGTCTTTTAGCCTGTAAATTTTACTTGTAGCCATGTTGTATTGTACTTAAGATGTATCAAAGCAGGTATTAAAGACAAAAAAAAGTGGAATCAGGAAAACTGCAACTGGTAAATTTCTGGCAGGAAGATAACTTACATATTTACTGCTGGATAAAACCACTAACTTATTTGTACTCATGTACAGAAAAAAAACTGAGAAGCCTGAAATTCCGTGTCTGGAAAAGAATGGAATTGAGAAATGGGCTTACTGCCATGCAATTCCTGTAAAAGTTAGAATCTACTCCAAAAATCATGAAGTAGGGACCCTGCCTTACGGTCATGTGACAGATCCACTTAAAGCAACCCTTACTGAACTTGCATTTCAGAAAGCACAGCAAAATTTGAATATCAACAGTCCCGCCTCACCCCAAAGACCCACCCGACATTCCCTTTGCCTCCTAATCCGGAAGCAGTGGTCTGACAGGCAGGTCGCTCGGCCAATCCTAGGCGGGGAGTCCACTGCAAGGATTGGTTGGAGTTTTCATTAAATATTTAGAGATTGGAATAATATTTTATTTTGATTAATGGTGGGTCTGTCTTGTATTTCAGAGTTCCATTACCTCATTCATAACATTTTACCCTGTTAAAAAACAGTGTAACAATGCAACATCGGTAAGAGTTGCTTTAATGTATAAAAATCAAAATAGAGATAATGGGCAGTATGTCCATGTTGCTCTGATACTGTACTTCAAAATTTTAAAAGGCATATAATAAAGCTGAGATGATTCACTTGTCTTACCAGGAGATGGCACTTTCCTTTTAAAAAACCCCCCCAAAACCCAATAACAAACAACACATCACTGTAGGCCTCTGAAATATTGTTGAACAGTGACTATTGTGACGACAAAATGATTTGAACAACCTTCCTTTGACTTTGATTGTGATCTCAAGGCCATTTACAATGGCCTACTACTTTCAACTAATATTAAAGGGACTTGAGGCAAGATTAAGAAACGAAACTCGCGACTGCCGCGATTGGCGCTTCAGGTAACTGCAGCCACGAGCCTAGCCGTCACGAGAGTGTGCACAAACTGAAGCTATGATGTTGTTTACTCACCTTTCTCTCAGTAGTTATACTTTTTAGTGGTCTTTCAGTTGATCTGGATCGTTTGCTGACGGCAGAATAATCCATAACAATCGCTTACAGTGTTTGAATTTACCGCGACCGGCTTCGTCCTATATCAAAACAGCGGATGTAGCGTCATTTGACGTCACGTCCGCATGGCAGAGCTGGAAAACTATAATGTTGTTCACAATCATCTGAAAGCTTCTTTCTTCGTAGTTACAATTTGTTAATGGTCTGGTTCAGTTCGATCTAGATCTTTGTATGTCTGACGGCAGAATAATCCATAACTATCGCTTACGGTGTTTTTATTTAACGTGACAACGTGTTTTTCTTGTATCAAAACTGCGGATGTAGCATCATTTGATCGTATCACAGTCTGCATGAAAAGCGCAGGAATATGTTCGGAGTTTATCCGAATTGCAGCAGCATTTTGCAGCACACAGCCTGTTCAAGGCAACGGAGAGAAGCATGGGTCGAAATGATATTTTTGGTATTTAGCGATTCATCACCCATTAGTATGAAAAAAACGGAACATTCATGTTTGGTTTTTTTCAAATTCCAAATTGCCTACAAGTCTAACCTTTAAGTAAAGAAATCCATTAATTAAAAAATATTCTTGTCTTTTTCTAAAAAAATTGCAGTGTACATTAAGGATGGGCAGTGTCCACAGACAGGAAAGCTTGCCTTACTTTTTAAAAGATATAGTTTCAATAAAGTATTTTAAGTGGAATTAATGTATCACATAAATAATTTGGACTCATGTAATCTTACTAAAAGGAAAATTGAAAACCATGCCTTCTATATGCACAGCATAGAGGTGGTGTATATAGGGGCCTACAAAAGTTTACATAAACACACATTAAAGATTAAAAAATCAGCTGTCAGTGAAATTAGTTGAAATTAACAAATAATAGATAAAAAGTTTTATGAAATCATGACATTGATTTTGAATCATGGTTCATCAGAAATATTAAAAACAAAAATAAACAAGTAAACGAGCACGATGGAGCTCCTGAACTAAAATTTGTTGTGCAACACTTTGAGGGAATCACTGCAATCAAGTGTTTTTTGTAACGTCCAATCAGACGTCTGCACCTGTTGGCAGGTATTTTGGTCCACTGTTCATGAGCAAGGTGCTCTAATTTGTCTGGAACAGTTTTTTTTTTTTAAATCAATTTTTAAAACCACAATTCAAAATCAAAGTTTCATTCATTCATTCATTTTCTCTCCCACTTATCTTATGGGCTTTATGCACAGCTCCATACTTCCTGAACTTAGTGCTGCACCTTTTGTTCTGTCTTTCATGAGTGGATAAACTGATTAATCCAGATCGACCTCAGCAAATGGTCGGACACACCTGGATTAATCAGTTCATCCAATCATGAAAGACAGGAAACAAAGGTGCAGTACTAAGTTCAGGAAGTAGTGGAGCTGTGCATAAAGCCCATTCAGGGTTGCTGGAGTCTATCCCAGCTATTATCAGGCGAGAGGCAGGTACACCCTGGACAGGTCGCCAGTCTGTCGCATCAAAGTTTTACATCACTAAATTATAATTTAGTAACTTCTTATTTCTTATGACTTTTTTCAGTTCCTTGTTATTTGAATTGCTATTGTGAAATTAGCCTTTTCTTTCATGGGATTGTGTGTAAACTTTATGCCACTGTAAATGTTTTTTACATACATTTAGTATGTTTTGATGTAGCTGGATCCACCAGTGAGAGAAAGTTCTGCAGGGAGCCCACAAGTAATAAAACACACCATTAAATCACAAAATATTCCCTTAAACTTAGTATTTATTATTATTTTTACTATTATAATCATATCTAAAGAAATACAAATAAAAGCTTCCCTTTAATTGCATTTTCCATTTCATACAACAAATGCACAAGAAAAAATCTGTTGAAATCATTTTGAATTTCTTTTGAAAAAATCCCCCCCCCCCCCCCCCTTTTTTTTTTTTTTTTTTTTTTTTTTTAAAAAGGAAGAATTAACCCAGATCTTTGCAGGAGAGGCAGCTTCACACACTTGCATGCAAATTGGCTTCATTGCTCAGTTATGATAGCTGTAATGAACATCTAAACACCAAAAGATATGAATGTAAAGCAAAAACAAACATGTTGAAGATTATTTTTATTGATCGTGTCATGGTTCCACCATCATTTCCACAGGACTGAAACTCCAACGGAGATCCAAAGGGTGAGAATTATGATCAAAGTGTGCCCTCTACTGGTTGCTGTGTTACTTGTAGTGGCTGGGGCTGCTGTGGTAGACTGTCTCACCTGTCCCACACATACCCCCACATTCCCCACTCTATCCACAGCTGAAAGCTGCACACTCTGAGAGCAGCAGGAGGCGCTGTAGGTGACCACCGTCACGTTCTCGCCCTCCGCTCCGACCACCGTGCTGATGTTCAGGGTACCGTTTCCCTGGCGAACTTCAACACTGTCAATGCCGGTTCCGTTGATGCCATCAGTGATGTTGGCAACAAACTCCCACTGAGAGGAAGCACAGAGGGATGAAGAGGAGGAGCAGTTCGCTGTTGTACGGACTTCCTGGCACACTGGCCGAACAACATCTGTCACCTGGAAACATGAGTTAGAGGGCATGAAGGTATAAAGAAACAAAACAGGAACTACAATTCTTATAAACTATTGCAAGTAAAGGCAAAAAAGATTAACATATCCGTTTAAAAAAACAACAAAACTCTTTGACATGAATAAAAGTTATACTCTTGTAGGAATGCTTAATCCAAACAAAAACACAACAGAGATGGTTTCAGTTAAACTCCTATCTGAACTTATAGAGAAAATCATGCTTTCATGTTGTTTATGTGTTTTTGTGACAGGGATGCACGATGACATTTTTTAAAAACAGATACTAATGACCAATAACACACACATACCTAATCATGACATGTTAACAAAACCAAAAAGACTTTTCACTCTTTAAATGAAGAAATATTTGTTTTCCTGTTAAAAAAAAAATCAACAAACCTCTTAAACTTTTGTAGGAGATATCAGACAAAATTATTTAATATCATAAATGCGCAGCGACTTAAATAAAGTGCATTGTTTACTGATAGAAAAATAAAGGCTCCTTGAACTGATGCAGATACATGCATCAGGATTACAAACTAAAAAGTACAATTGAGAAGATAAACCATAGAAAATGTCATAAGTTAGATTCAAACATTTATTTTATGTTAACACAATCTGAAGAAGTTTATTTGTAAACAATAATAATGTCTGACAGATCAGACTTGTTTATGTAAATAGGTGCATTTAAAACAACAATAATTCCAGTCTAATAATGTGAGCAGAGCACTGCCGTGCTGACAAAAATAATATGTTATCGGGGCAAGTCGTCATGATATCAGACTTATCGGAATGATGTAATAGTTTCCTGTTATCGGCCTGATAATTATCGTGCACCCCTGTTGTGACATGTGGTAAAGGGCAAATGTTGAGAAGACAAAACTTAAAAATTGCATTTCTGAGTATTTCTGCATTCAAATCATCATGAACCAATGGCAGGCCCTAAAAGACAGACTTAGACAAACTGGGTTGCTGATGTCACAAATCCAATGGCCAATCACAAAGCTTCTACCCTGCTTAGCCCCCTCCACCCATTCAGAACAATGTTTATGGTTTCCTAGCAACAGCAATATAACAAATCACACATGTAGGTGCTTGCCAGTGTATTGAACCTGACCAAAGCCCACTTTATCTGGAAAATGGCACATGTGTGTGATTTTGGCTTATAACTTCATAATTGCAATTTAAAGGGGAAGTTCAGGATTTTTGACATAGGGCCTCATTTTGGAGTGAGCCAGGGTCCTACTTATCACTGGAGACAGTTTCATCTTATTTCATCTCATATTTTGGTTACTGGTGGTCCCCGATGATAATGCTAGCATAAGTCAATAGGAATCTGCTAGCCTGTCATTAATAACAATCGTATCCACTCCACAGAATACCTGAGAAAAAAAAAATCTGTTATAACACAAGATTATCTGTGTAAATGCCATGTTAACAAAATAATGTTACAATAAAACTTACCTTGTATTGCGTTACATGTTGATGGTAAAGTGTCTCAGCAGCAACACATTTTTACTTTCGGTATTGGGCAGCGGAGTGACATCATCTGCCACTAACTGTACAAAGGAATTTGATTCCAGTAGTGGCTTCTGTAAAAATGAACACTTATAAACCATTTAGCCTGTGACTGTTCTTAATTCTGTAAACTAACAAGCTATTGAAAATGTGTGAAGACTGTTGCACGCTTCTGTTTGTTTTGAACTGCATCACTCTTCTGTCTTACGACCTTGGAGCAATGTATCATTCCGCTGCTGGTGAGAAACTAGTTCCTGAAAATATGATGTTTAATGCAAGGCAATTTTTATTTGTAACATTATTTTGTTAACACGGCATTTACACAGGTAGTCTTGTGTTATAACTGATTTGGCTCGGGTACTCTGTGGAGTGGATACGATTGTTATTAATGACAGGCTAGCAGATTCCTATTGACTTATGCTAGCATTAGCATCAGGGACCACCGGGTACAAGAATATGAGATGAAATAAGATGAAACTGTCTCCAGTGATAAGTAGGACCCTGGCTCACTCGAAAATGAGGCCCTATGTTAAAAATCCTGAGCTTCCCCTTTAAAGACCACTGAGAAGGTTTTAGAGTAACTAAAAGAAGGATTGGAGTGGGTCTTCAATACCACCTCTTGATCTTTTTCTCTTACCTTGGCTGCCACAGAAAACCTGAGGACAGTGTAGTTGATGTCAGAGGAAGCTGCATCCTGTGCTTCAATAGTGAGGGTCACATCTGTTCCCGATGCAGCGCTGGCTGGGACCGTCAGGGTCACCGTGCCGTTAGCTTTGCCTCCGCTGCCTGGCTCAATGGTGACGGCGTTTGGTGAGGTAGAACCATAGCTGCGGTCGTTGTTGGCTCGGACAGTGAACGTCCCAGCTGCAGAGTCATTAACAGCACCGTTGGTAGTCATGGCAACTGTGAAAGGGATGGAGACGGTGGATCCGGGTTCTATGTCGGTAATGTTGGGTTGGGACTGAAAAAGGAGTAAAAGTGAAGATGAGGGCGTTGTATTAATATCAGTTTACAAGTATGTGAAAAAATGTAAATTTTCCATAATGAAAAATAATACAGGGAAAGTATTCTATTTCTATATTTAGA
Source organism: Atherinomorus stipes (assembly GCA_023101725.1). Classification (NCBI taxonomy): domain Eukaryota; kingdom Metazoa; phylum Chordata; class Actinopteri; order Atheriniformes; family Atherinidae; genus Atherinomorus; species Atherinomorus stipes. The sequence continues at coordinate 145,979 of JALJCO010001473.1, read as the reverse complement.
CATTTTTGGATTTTTGTCCACAAGTCCTGACATTACAGTGTTTCCATGTAGGGTTGTTAAGGTATTCTACTTCAAAAAGATGATTTTCAAACAGTTGAGATGCTGTTAAAGCTGTGGATGAAACAGTACGATTTAAAAATGATGGAAACCACTTTAAATATTAGTGGAACAGCGTTTTTATTTTTAGTTGTATTTTCATTTAAGTTTATTTAGAGTTTTAAAGGTGATAGCTACAACTCATCAAAACAATGTTCTGTAAAATAATGCATCCATAGAGCATCTACAGAGATGCAGACTAAAAGTAATCATTTTAAATTTTTACATGACATACAGGCCTACATAATTGTTTTATCAATTTTGATGGTCCCCAAGAAGTAAATATTTACATCTGACTACCAATTAATGTCAGAATTCTTCACCGTTAGCATTTGCTTTGGAGTTGCTAGCTCGATAGCTATATGTAGGAATAGCATCTCCCTTGCCTTACTTCTCAAATTCAAGCTGACAGAAAATGATCAGGATGAGGATGAAGGTAGCAAAGAGGCTCAGAAGCCCTGTGGAGGTTGCTGCTTTCCTCCTGGACATGGAAGTTAAACATTTTTTCATGCTCATGGGCTATATGCTCAACGCCACTATGTCCTCAACTTAATCTAGCTCCTTTGACCTCAGTAACCATGACGACAATGGCCAGGCATACCTGGATTAATCAGTTTGTCTAGTAATGAAAGACAGGAGACAAAGGAGCTGGCTTAAGGATAACTTTTTTTTTAAAACTGGACCTTATTTCTAGGAGTTTATACGTGCATTTACTCACCGGGAAAGTTACTGTATCACTTTGATTCACTTTGGAAGATATTACACTGAGTCACCCTTCGGTGTACATCCATATAATGGGATAGATGGGGCAGTCTCTATATAAAGCATTATCTGCAACAAAACTTCTTCATTTAACCAATACTTTATGTAGAACGAATGAATGAGTACTATTGTCCTGTGAGTCCAGATTTAACTTTCCGTTAGTTATCAGGGTGTTCTACACACTTTTCGGGGCCGTGCATTCACGATGCACGCTTCCGTAGTACTGCTGCAAAGAGCAACTCACTACCCAGATACCAACAAACTGCAATCTGCAAAACTCTGAACTCACAGGACAATAGTACTCATTTATTCGTTCATTCTACTTAAAGTATTGGTGAAATGAAAGACTTTTACTGCAGATAATGTCTTATAGAGAGGCTGTCCTGTCTCATTATATAGATGTACGTTGAAGGCCGACTCAATGTAATATCTTCCAAAGGAGTCAAAGTGATGCAGAGATTTCACCAGTAAGTAAATGCATGTATAAACTCGTAGAAATAAGGTCTATGTTGAAAAAAAGAAAGTTATCCTTTAAGTCCGGGAAGCGCTTTGAGTGGTTAGTATGACTGGAAAAGCGCTATATAAGTACAGTCCATTCACCATAGGGAAGTTGTGCACATACATGGCCCGTTTACTGTTATCCAGTTCTGCAACTTAAGCGAGTGGTAGCGCGCCAGCTACTGCCAGGGAGAAATGATACTTGTAGCTACTACCTTTGAATTTGAATGTGTGACGTGTCTCATGCTTTGGGAAAACAAATTCATAAACGTATAAACTGTATCAGCAACTGCTTTATACAAATGGTTCACAGAATGAATAACTATGATGTTCAAAAAGTTTTCCATTTAAACTACCACTGTAAAGCAGAGAACTCCTCAGAGATGGAAAACAGTGACTGTTCTCACAGTGATGAGGATGCTGGAGGTCTTGATCTGTGTGGTGGCCTGTCTCTGGAAGCTGCTCGGTGTGGACCTGGACGTGGAGCTGCTGTCCTCGCCTTTCAGGAGAAGTACAAAATCCCCTGCAGGGACTTCGCTAAATGTCACCAGGTAGTTGCCACTTCCCACTGACTGTGCAGGAAGAAAAATATATTCAGGTATTATCACATGAAAATAGCAAGATCCTCCACCCAAAGATTTATTGGCCATAAAGTTAAAAACTCTGAGATGCCATCACTCGGCTTTATGTCCATCCAGATTTTACTGACCAAGGTTAGAAAAAAACTAGCTGCCTGAAAATATGGTAACTGCAACCAACAGTTTCCTTGGAAGAAGGGACTACTGTGTGTAAATGAAAAATATTAATGGAAAAACACACCAATAAAAAATAACCACAGGTGTATGATCCATTTAACAAGAATAACGTGACGTGCCTGTAATGAGCCATTGACCTCCGTTGGCCCTGAGCTGTCAAACAAAGTGACCTCTGTGACCCTTATTGAATCACTTCCTGTCACAGTGACCAGGATGCTGGCGTTGCCCCCTTTAAGTTGTGACAAGAGCAGAGGGTAGAGTAGATTAGTACTGTGTCTTAAACTAAATATAAACAAGTGTAACATAAAAAAAACAACAACAAAAACAGCAACAAAAGAACACAAGTCCCAGACAGGATGGAGCAAGTTCAGGCTTTATTAAAAATATAATGGAGCGAGTTATGATTTTTCCAGACTAAAATACAGATCTAAAGATGGATTAAAGCTGTCAAAGATGGTAGTCAGGTTATTGTGGATAAAAAGCTATCCACCGTATTCCTAGCTTCCTATGAGTCCTTGTGTGAAATATGCGACCGACTTTCGGTTGACCGGAACTGGCGTTTATTTACACGCTAGATGTTCGTGCTCCACTTTTATGAACTTTTTAGGTAAACTTTGCGGGAACATCAGCTGTCACAGCTCAGACAGGACAACGTTACAATCCCTCTGCCTCCTGCAATAGAAGGATGGGAGGAGGAAAATACGTCCAAAACAACAAACAGTAGCATACTTAGCCGAGTTAGCCACTTAGCTCTGTCACGTCTGACTGTGATGAGCAATCTTAAAAGTTTCGAGGCTTATCATTAACGACATGATAATAATAATAAAAATAATAATAATAATTATAAGAATAATAATGACAAACACATTATATTTGAAAAGCGCCTTATCAGAGCACCCCAAGGACATTGTACAGAGCAGCTAAAAACATTAAAAACAGTAAACTAAAACACTAAAAACATGAAGCATAACAGGTACCACATAAGAACAACATTGGATTAGAAGACGTCTGTATAGAAGAGTTTACAGTTTGGATTTAAAGATAGGGAAGTGTCCGACTGTACGGAGAGCAGGAACTCCAGAGATGGGGAGCAGAGTTATACGTAAGGGAAAATGTATGTAATGCAGGTCATTATTGGGAAATACTGACCAACAGGGCGAATGCAATAAATGAAATTCAAAAAAGTCTTCAATTTTGTGAGGGTCAAATAACTTTCTGATGTTTTCTGCTAAGATTAAAATAGTTCCCCACAGGTGCCAGGTCGGGGCACTTGTTGCCTAGCAACGTTTGTTAGTTGAGACATGGCGGCTAGAAATCGTGCTAGCACCTTTGGCTAGCACCGGCTATTCCTGTATGTTGAACTGGACATTTCCTTCTCTGCTGTTAGTTGTATGCGTCTTGCCACTGGTGTTCTTTTTGTCTTTTTTGTTTTGGAGAGGAAGAGTCTGAACACAGCGCTCAAAATCTCCACACTCGCCAAAGATGTTCAAATTAATTGGGAAGTCATCCATTTTTGGTCACGAAGTGTCGCTACGTGCTCACTCGCTGTTTTTGTTGCCGTTAAGTGACCGGACTACTTACAATGTGGAGGAATATTAGGTTAGCCGTAAGACCGCAGGTTAAAAAAAGGAAATAAGATCTGTTGCCCTCGACAGCGTTTATATGAAAATAATGACCGCTGGAACGTTGGGAAAACCCATTAAAGTAAACAGAGCATTCTACAATATTCTAAAGAGCCGAATAATAAACAGCAATAAGGTTGGTTGTGTTTTTTGAAAGAGGTGGCATACGAAACTAAGTATCGTATTTAACAGCAGATGTAATTTTTTTATTCGTAAAATGAGCCCATTTGGTTGCAGTCTGGATCCCTGCAGCCTCTCTTAGACCGAAGTGCATGTTCTACACATCGCTCTTTTAACCACAAATTTAACTTTCTCTGGTTGTTAGTACAACCACGAACAGCGCAACATATTCCCAAAACCTGCAAGGACATTTTTCCGTGGCAAATTGTTTAGAAATGTTATGAATACTCTTGTTGAAATGTTAGAATAAACCGCTACCAGAAACAATTTACAGTGTGAGTCAATGCGTAAGCGGTATTTTCAGTTTCTCACAGGAAGTTAATCACATAATTGTTTGTACATTTGTTTGCTCAGGAATAAGAGGGATATAATGTGCAAACCATTAAAAAAGATGAAGAAATGAACAACAATAACAGAAATAGTCTAACCTGAAAGTGGGCGTCCCTCCTTTAGGCTGAAGTCCCCGTGGACTCCTTCGTGAGCTTCCACAAGGTTATAAATAAAACTTACTGAGCTTAGACCTGGCACACACACACACAAAATGGATGTTAACCAATATACACACACACACACATATTTTAACTTATGTATACAGTAAAACTTAATGGTGATAGCTACAAGTTGAATTCCTCCCCACCAGCAGGTGTCACACTCACATTGGCTTACTCAATTAGCATTAGCAATGTTACAGAACCAGATAACCATTAATTACCATTAGCAAGTATTTACACGTCCAGGAGGAAAGTGGCAACCTCGCAGGGCATTTGAGCCCCTTTGCTACACTTTTAACCCTGATTTTGTTTTAACATAAACTTTTAGTGGAGTTTGATCATCATTTCCTGTTTTGTATAAACAGTGTCAAAATACAAAAGTTGTTTCTTATACTTTTTAAAGTGGTCCAATGCGATAATAATGACCGAGATAACATGGTATGTTTCTGTTAGAGGGAGTGGGGCTATTTTCAAAACTCAATGTATCAGAAATACAAAGGCTCGTGGGAAATGCAAATTCAGCAGGAATTAAACCTTTTATGATTGTTATCCTATAAATCTGAGTAATGTGTTATTGGCTTTGTCATGTTCACATCACATTTGTTAAAAAATTCTGTTCAGCTTGAATGTTAACGTTGGCTGCATGAGTTTAAAGGGAGATGAACCCACCACAATAAAAAAAATTTCAGAATTCATACGTGCCAGACATAGATAAAATTTTATGTTGCTGTTTTATCCCTGACTCTGCATCTACTCTGCACATTCTACCTGAACACATACAGCATGCACTGTGGTCTTGTCTGAGTAACATAATGAGTAGGTGCATTTTATACAGTAATAGTAACTAGTGACTCCTGTAGAATAGTGACTTTTAAAGTTACTTTCCATGTAATTAAGTTTAATTGATTAAAGTTTGGCTTAAGAGACTCAGTTCAAACAACTTGAAGTATAATGAAAATGTGAACTAATAGTTTTTTTTTTTTAGTAAACACCACATTCGGTCAAGTTGATACACCCCAGTTCCCCCCCCCCCCATGTCTATTTTCAGCATGCGTAAAAACCAGACTGGTTTAAAGGCACACAACGTAACTTTTAGACCTTACAAAATCTGTGTTTCTGACTTGTTCTGATGGCACACCAACATTTGTTATGCACACTTTAGAGCCGTTGCCGCCCAGCGGCATCCCGAGGCTCAAACTGCATTATGTAACTTTTCTATCTGGGGACGATCATAACGTTGCAGCCGACCATTGGTTGCGCTCTGCATCATGTACTCGAGAACGGATATGAACACAGCAGGTATTTTGAATGCGCATCATGTTGGATTCAGCAAAGAAACACAAGGAAACATTACTGGAGAAAGAAGAAAAGAAAGAGAGGAGGGGAGAGAACAAGAGTCAGGATAAGACTGTCTTTTACTGGCTGGAGTGAATCACAGTACAGTACGATGCAAGATGGATGCTAGTTTAGCCATCGATAGGGAGCGTCACTGAGAAAAATGCTAAAAGTTCTGTTGTGGGTCTTTTAGGCAAAATTTCTGGTAAATTTGACTAATCCGGACTTTGAGTATACCTTCACCCTCATTCTGCCTCGTTTTTTGTCCGCATGAATTTGAGAAATGTAAGGCAAGGAAGATGCCATTTCTAAACATAGCAATCGAGCTAGCAACTCCTGAGCTATGCTAATGTCACAGTGTAGATGTTGGCATGGTAATCAGATGTAAATATTTATATATTTTGGACCAGTCAAAATTGTAAAAAAAAAAAAAAAATTCATATGCTATGGAAAAATTTTCAGTAAAATTTATACTTTTATTCTGCACCCCATGAGATGTTCTGTAGATGAGTCATTTTGGAAAACTGTTATGATGAAAAAGTTGTATCTATCACCTTTAAAATCAACCAACCAATGGCTTAATGTTTATCAGATCACAGACCTGAGACCTTCACAGAGTAGGGGCTATTTGAGTTAACACCAATTTCCCATAATCCTGTTTGATTTTCGGTGTTGAGGCTTAAACGGTGCAGGTTTCCTGCCGTTGTAAAGGAGGCCAGAGGGCCGCTGGACTGGCTGGAGCTCTGAGATACACCTGGAGGACAGAGAAAAGTCACATTTTTCTATCAGAACAGACTAAAGTTTTTTCAACAGGAGTTGATGGAAACTGTCTGATGTAGTCATTTCTAAAAGGAAGAAATTGTGTAACTTCAGCAAAACAACCTGTGGGGCTGGTGAGATTGAAGGTAAGGGACGAGGCTCCTGTGATATAAGCAGTCATGTTCCCTAATGAGCCATCAACAGTAAATGCAAACCTAGCAGGACCCAGGATTCGTGACCACCAAAAACGGTCACCTGAAAGAAGAAGGTGAGGCTTCATATTTGCATGTACAGCAGCATCTTCAGGTAGATCTTATTTCCTCAGACTATGGGGTGTCGTACCACAGCGCTGGCTGAGGAATCCTCAATAACACTTGTAGCTAGAGAGAGATCAGACTTAGTGACCTCAATGGCCTGTCCTCCAGAAGCCTGAGCTAGGTCTCTGTATAGCTGGGCATCTGATTGGCTCAGTGCACGTGAAAGTGCACCATCAGAGCTTCTGCGCCGCCGTCGACTGGCCCCAACATCAGTCAACATGAATGTGACCTAAAATTGTAAGGAAAACAAACAAGGGGTTAAAATTGACACATCATTAACTGCATGGCACAAATAAATGTATATATACATATATATATATATATATGTATATATATATATATATATATATATATATATATATATATATATATATAAACGTTCTCAAAATTATTCATACCCTCCCATTCAATAAAAAAATATCAACTGTCAGTGAAATAAGTTAAAAATGACAAAAAATTATAATAAATAAAAATTCTATGAAAATCATGACATTAATTTCTAAGTGTGGTTCAAGAGAAATATTGACAACAAACAAACAAAAAATACAACAAGTAAACAAGCATGATGGGGCTTGTGGACTAAAATTTTGTTGAACAACACTTTGAGGCAATCACTGCAATCAGGTGTTTTCTGTAACGTCCAATCAGATGTCTGCACCTGTATTGAAGAAGAGACTACTGTGTGTAAATGAAAAATAATAACAGGTATTTTGGTCCCTTGTTCATGAGCAACATGGTCTAGCTTGTCTGGGACAGTTTTGATGTTTGTTTTTTTTAAATGATTCTTTCAAACCACAATACTAAAGCAATATTTTATTTCACTTAAGTGTGATTTAGTAAATATTTTATTTATTATTGCTTTTTAAAGTTTCATGTTATTTGAATTGATATCATGAATTTAGCATTTTCTTTAATTGTAGGGTATGAATAATTTTGGAGGCGACTGTAAGTGGAGAGGGGAGATGGTTCCAACTTGTAATGCAAAGTATTATGGGCCCGATATCAGTATTGGCCGATATTGATTTTAAACTGAATATCAATATCGGCCGATATTTTTTATTTTTATTTTAATTGTTTATTTGATAGAGACAGAGCATATAAACAACAACAAAAAACCTTCTAAATACACCAGATGTAGCAAAAACGCTAGTTTTTAATATGTTGTCTCTAGCCAGATCTTAAAAGGCTTCCTGAAATGAAGAAATACAGAAATATCAAATTACAACTGAGACAATTATCAATACAATTAACCAATGTATAACAGACGCTGTTTGGTGGTAAACCCGCATAATGCTGTTTTTTTCTTTTTCTTTTTTTTTAATGAATCCATGGGGCACAGGAACATCATAAGGCCGCACCAGCAGTATGACATCTCTGGCAACTACTAGATCTGCAGTAAGGAAAGAGCGATACATTGGCTGGCCGATTTTTAGGCCAATATTTGCATTTTTTGCTGGTGTATGTCGGGTGTGTTGGCCGATACCCCCACTTGGCATAATTTACAGACTTTTTAAAAAAATATGTATTCCAAGTTTAATGTCTCTATTTATTGGTTGTTTACAAGTGCACTATTTGTTTTGTATATTTTTATTTGAGATGTTTTGTTTTTTATGTTAAAAGATTTGTAAAGTTACTTTTCGTTGTATCCTTCATTATATCAATTTGGGAGTCAAATGCAGTATCAGCCCCGCAAATATCAGCCCCAAATATCGGCCCCAAATGTCAGCAGGTTGTTTTGGCTACTGACTGAGGCTGAAGAGAAAATATCGGTATCAGCCCTAAAAAAAATCTGTATCAGTCGATCTCTAATCTGCAGCAGATGCTGCAGAAGTGTTTTTCTAATTTTGCACAAGAAATTAATATTACATCATTTTCAGCTTTAATATAGATGTCAGTATCGGTCATTAGAGGCAGAAAAGTATCGGTATTGGTTGAAATTTTTCATATTGTGTACCACCAGCGAATTCTTACCACAGATTTTGTGCTCTCTATTAGAGCGGTAATGGTGCTTTTTAGATGGGAATCTTTAGCTGGAGCATCGGTAAAGACAAAGATCTCAGAGGAAGGAGGAGCTGCTGTCAGAGCCAGCTGATGATCACATGCAAGATAGGAGAAAAATAAAACAAAGGTTTTATTGAAAGTGGTAATGATAGGCAACATAATTAAAACATTATTTTATAAAATGATCCGTTTTATATTTTTAGCAACTTTAAAACGGAACTATATCATAACAACATCTTCACATTTTGAGTTCTTGCTGTTTTATATTTCCCCCAAATTAAAAAGCAGAATTCATAGAAAATGAAACTTAGATTACATAACTAATAGTTTGTTTTACCTGCAGTCCAGACAAACACAACTCTGGGATGTCTCCTCCTCCTTTTGCAGACAGCTTATTGATGCTGTCCTTGAAAACATCTGCATTAGTTGTCATAATCAGGGGTCCGAAACCTGCATAGCCAACACATAATATGAATCACAATCAATGACAGGTTCTATTCCTCTGTATCATCTCCCTGTGAATTACCCACCTGGGTCATTGAATGGTACCAGTATGTAAGCAGAAGGTTCCTGCTGGGTTCCCCTCTTACTGTCAATAATGGAAAAGGAAACCCTCTTAGCTTCAGCGATGTCATCGCTCATACTGCCCGTGGTGTCGATGACGAAACACAGCACAGATGACTGAGAAAGGCCCATTAATCTGCAGACACGAGAGAAAACAAATGCATTTTCACCTGTTTTTTTCTCTGCAAGATCCTGCTGATAACAAGTCATGACATGTCTCAGAATTCAGCAGAAGTCCAGCAGATGTGTTTTTCATTTAAAGGACAAAGGATTTTGATGAAAACATTGATTAAACATTTTCACAATCACTCATGTAATGTCATAATATTTAAATGCTTCCACAATGATTCCACATAGTTACAACTATATGCATAGTATTTCCTGAAAGTCTTAATGTTTCCTCACCTTAATATTAAACACACATACAAAAAGAAAAAACAAAAAGGATTTTTTTTCCTGCCTTTTTTTATTTAAAAAAAATAAAACTTATTGAAACTTGTGACTGGTGTGAACCTTTAAAAGTTTGCCATCACCTCAAGCTGAGAGAAAGTGTGTGGGGAAAAAACACTTCCCTAACAGACCAAATGTCTGGGGACATCCGGAGAATAAAAACCTTGGTAGCCGATACAGAGAGATAAATATATACTTTATTAATCCTGTGATTGAAATTGTTTTGCTAATAATGCAAAAGTTTACGTATGTGGTAAAAATGTGCCGGTAAGTGCTCATTCCGGTCAAGAAATCCTAAAAGGATGTTTCTGATTGCAGATTCTTTTACTTGTGTTTTCGTCTCTTTTGCGTAGAAGCATTTTGTGCCACAAATAGGATGAAGTACCACTGGTTCTTACCGCAGAAAGTTCTTGTCTCCTACAGCTAATCTTATGTCCTCCAGTAGCTCCATGGTGGCATTCACAGCTAAACCTGCCGCTTCATGGTGAAGGAAACCATGACTGGATCCAGTGTCATCCTTATTGATGCCCCCAACTGGATCCTTCTTGCTTGTCTGATCAAATGAGCCTCCGTGGCTGCATTTACCTTAAAACAGAAATGTGATTATCATACGGCCTCTCGTACATGTAGTATTAAATATTAATGATTGGACTGAAAAAATGAAGGCAGAGATTTGGTTGATTTTACCTGGAAGTTTTGCTGAGGAGAAGATGTTGAAGTAACCGGAGGTGAGGAGACCCTGCTGCAGCACGTCGGGCAGGAGGTTGTCGGCACAATTCTCTCCTGTACAGTTTCTGCATGTTGCAGTACTTGGTCCTGCAACACATGTATTACATTACAAAAATTTACACAATCTAATCAAAAAAGATAATCTGGTATGTAGTAACTAATCACAGCCAGGGCTTGACATTAACACCCGCCAACCCGCCAAATGCGGGTGAATTTCAGCAGTAACAGGGCCACTCCAACTAGCCACTTTGGCAGGTTGAATTCTATTTACATTTTAATTGTAGTTTTATCAAACGGCATCTGAAATAACAAACAAACTTAAATGTTATACTAAAAGACTACAACTTCCATGAGCACTGCCTGCGCACAGTGTTTGCTCATTGGTCCATCTGTGGCAGACATCACCAGAGGCGGTTCCTGTGGAGAGCGCAGTTGTTCCGTGCAGTGCTTAGTTCATGTTAGGGATGGGCGATACCGAAATTTTTCATGTCTATATGATACCAGTAGTTTATGCCACTTTTTCAGTGATACCAATATTGATACCAATACTTTTTGTCCTTTGAAAGAAAATCACATGATTTTACATTTTGCATTAATATCTTGAATGCAACGGTAATATTAAAACCTGAGAACAGAAGTACTGGAAAGAAGCGCTTTTAAAACAATAATAAATTATATTGATGATAAAATTAAACAAAAATAGAAAAAAATGTCTTTCAATTATCAAATAACATAATATATACTAACTAAAATAATCAAATTTATTAAGTGGAAAATGTAAACATAGAAAATGTAATAGTAATATTACAAATTTACCAAAACATAATGTACAATAACCTGCATTAAACCACTGAAAGACAACAAAATATCATCATCATCATCATCATCATCATCATCATCATCATCATCACTAACATAGCAGCACCATCATGACATCTGATAGGCTACCACCGTAATGTGGCACAGAAGCTATCTGGCTGCTTTCAACATGTCATTGCTTAATAATCTCAGAAGAAAAAGAAATAGCATGTTTTCTATCTTTAAAGTGGTATCACAACACTCAAAAAAGTATAGATTCTGATATTTTGTCTGGCTGGTATCAAAGTATCGACTCAAAGGTATCGATATGCCCATCCCTTGTTAATGTTCAACAAGAGAAAGCAGGAGTTGTGTGAATGTGGCTCAGAGTCAGACCGTGAGGCAGCAGTCTTCTCTGTTTTTAGTTTTCTCCCGAATGTGTCAAATCCAGATCCCTCATACAGCAGCTGTTTTAATGCTGGTTGTGGGCAGTGATGATGAAGATTTAACGTGTTGGACTTGAGCACTATGGGAGACATCATAACTAACAAGGATTAAGTGATTTTCCGCTGGTTTTCTTCACCAGGAGACGTGGTCTTACCTGTGTGACGAGGATGAGCCATGCCCAAAATGATTGCTGCAGGCCGGCAGAGATCCACCCAGCTCTGGTGTGCTCATAGAGCCAAACACGTCAATGCAAGTTTGGGATGTAAACATCCTGAACGTGCATGGTAGCATGTTTTATAAACCATTCCGTAATATGCAGCAATGTATTCACAAAGCTGCAGCATCCACTATTGCTGAAGAGTGAACACATGATGGATCCAATGTGAGCGCTTTGAGTGTCCAGCAGTAAAAGCACAATACATATATATCGAATCGATTATTATTATTATTATTGTTATGAAGCTACTATCATTATTATTATTATTATTAACCAGACAGCGACTGTAGGATGAAGGCTGTGGGGGTGAAAAGATTTAGCGGTTTCTTTTGTTTTCATTTATTCTTCTCTGTAGTTGCTTATTTAGTCTACTGCTGTAAATAAATACTGAATCAGACAGGGATTCTTTTCAGATTTTTTTTCAGTTTAGTTTTTATGTTTTAAATTAATCTTTTTACTCCCCTGCACCATTTTTAAAATGCAAAAAGAAACCACATCTTTTTAAATTACTTTGTACAGTATGCTGCATATTTCCACATAAGAGGAGCTTTACACAGAATCCTATCGGAGCTGAATGATTGATAATGACCTGGAATGTTAAACATTTTATGTAGCTCATATGAATGTGTAGAAGAGTCATTACGTTAAAAGTTTGTAAATCTAGTTTTAGTAAACTTTAGCAGGCCATAGTTGGCTTTAATTCTATTAAACATCTTTTCTCAACAACAAAATTGTGGCTAGTGGCTATGGAAAACCTCTGGCCACCATGGCTTGTGAGCAAAAAAGTTATTGTATAGCCCTGATCACGGCAATATGGAGAAAGCAGTATAAGTCAATATTCAGTTTATATATATACATGTATACATATATGTGTATATATATATATGTATGTATGTATAAATATACATATACATATATATATATACATACGTATACCAAAGTGAATGTATTTATATTTATGTTTACTCAAAGTGAACGTGTGTGTGTATATATATATATATATATATATATATATATATAATTATCCATACCCCCCAAGTAAAGAAAAGGATAAGTTGACAAAATTAATTCACATAACAAGAAACTAAAAAATTTATAATGAAGAAAAATTTACAAAATTATAATTACGTGAAATAAATAATTGCTTTTGAATTGTGATTATAAATCATAATAAAAACATACAAACCAACAAAACTACCCCAGACACATTCGAATGAACAGTGGATCAAAATACCTGTCGACAGGGTAAAAGTCTTTTTGAACATTACAGAAAACGTCTGATTACAGTGATTGCCTCAAAAGGTTGCTCAACAAAATTTTAGCTTCAATGCCCCATCATGCTTGTGTAATTGTTTTAATTTTGCATTTTATATTTTTGTTGAACCACAATTCAAAACCAGTGTCATCATTTTCATAGAATTTTTACTTATTGTTACTAAATCAATAGTCAATTCCAGCTTATCTTACTGACAGCTAATTTTTTCCATCTTCCAATAAAGAGTATAAATAATTTTGAGGACAACTATATATATATATATATATATATATGTATGTATGTGTGTGTGTGTGTGTGTGTGTGTGTGTGTGTGAAACGTCCATATATTAAAAAGACATACATGTGGGGGTGGGGTTGGGGGTGTTTGGTATGCTTACTGCCATATCAGGAACAGATTGTTGCATAATGTACCAATTTTCATGTGTGGGTGTGTTAGTCGTTTACAGTGACGTGCTGTCATGCTTCACACAACAGGGTGGAAATTTACTGTTGGATGGGTCCCAGCAGAAGGAAACCATGTGACTATTGTCATTAGTTTCTCAAGTAAATAAAGTCAATATTATCGAGTGACAACTTACAAAAGAAATTAGTCACATATTTTTTTTTTTTTTTTTTTTTTTTTTTTTTTTTTTTTTTTTTTTTTTTTTTTTTTTTTTTCCCCCCCCCCCCCCCCCCCCCCCCCCCCCCCCCCCCCCCCCCCCCCCCCCCCCCCCCCCCCCCCCCCCCCCCCCCCCCCCCCCCCCCCCCCCCCCCCCCCCCCCCCCCCCCCCCCCCCCCCCATACAGGAGGGACTTCCCTACCTGCCAGGTTTGTGAGAGGTTCATCCGGTCTTATCAGTGCACTGTATGGAGCTTTGTTTCCAAGCTCCACCCAGTTACTGTGGCTGTAAAAGTCCTAAGTAAGCAGGAAATAAAAAGTGAGGTCATGTTCTTTGTGTTTTGTATTGATCACACTTCATGATCTCTCAACCCCTTAAAAGACAATCATCAATCTCACCTGTAAGGTGTGACAGACGCGTCCTAAAGTCCATCTACCAGCAACAAAGCTCTCCAGCTTTACACTGGCCTTCACAGCAGCCACACCTAATCAGAATAACGGACACAGTTTGCATTAAGCATGATGTAAAATGTCAATTAAAGCAGAATGCATCCACTAATTTTCATAATTGGAAAAAAAAAGTTGCATTTTTATTTTCACCGGCTGTGATGACATCTCGGCCTCCCTGGAAGGTCTCATCATCAAAATGGTGCTCCTCGCTTAGTGCGAGAACAACGTCCACTTTTGCATTGCTTAAGTACATCTTGGTAATGGATGTTAGGTACGTGGCAGCGGAGAGGAGAGATGTGGAGGTTCCTGCTGAAGAGCAAGCCCTTTGCACCTTATCAGCCGATAAACTGTCATCAATCTGGAGATGGAGAGAAATAAAAACAGCTTTCCATGTTTGAAATACATTAATATAAGCACCTTATAATCCTGTCTACTGTTACAATAATCAGTGTTTAGTTCAAGGGTCTCTTTTATAATTATGTACAATTTATCTAATTATCTATACTGCAAAAACTAAAAATCATACAAAGTACACTATATTGCCAAAAATATTTGCTCACCCATCCAAATTATGGGAATCAGGTGTTCTAATCACTTCCATGGCCACAAGTGTATAAAATGAAGCAGCTCGGCATGCAGATTGTTTTTACAAACATTTGTGAAAGAATGTGTCGCTCTCAGGAGCTCAGTGAATTCTACCATGGAACTGTGATAGGATGCCACCTGTGCAACAAATCCAGCCGTGAAATTTCCTCGCTCCTAAATATTCCACAGTCAACTCTCAGCTGTATTATAAGAAAATGAAAGTGTTTGGGAACGACAGCAACTCAGCATGAAGTGGTCGGTCACGTAAACTGACAGAGTGGGGTCAGTGGATGCTGAAGCGCATCGTGCGAAGAGGTGGCCAACTTTCTGCAGTCAATCACGACAGACCTCCAAACTTCATGTGGCCTTCAGATCAGCTCATGAACAGTGCGCAGAGAGCTTCATGGAATGGGTTTCCATGGTGATCAGCTGCATCCATCCATACATCACCAAGTGCAATGCAAAGCGTGGATGCAGTGGTGGAAAGCAGCCGCCACTGGACTCTAGAGCAGTGGAGGCGTTCTCTGGAGTGACGAATCGCGCTTCTCCATCTGGTAATCTGATGGACTAGTCTGAGTTTGGCGGTTGCCAGGACAACGGTACTTGTCTGACTGCATTGTGCCAAGTGTAAAGTTTGGTGGAGGGGGGATTATGGTGTGGGGTTGTTTTTCAGGAGCGGGGCTTGGCCCCTTAGTTCCAGTGAAAGGAACTCTGAATGCTTCAGCATACCAAGACATTTTGGACAATTTCATGCTCCCAACTTTGTGGGAACAGTTTGGAGCTGGCCCCTTCCTCTTCCAACATGACTGTGCACCTGTTCACAAAGCAGGTCCATAAAGACCTGGATGCAGAGTCTGGTGTGGAGGAACTGGACTGGCCTGCACAGAGTCCTGACCTCAACCTGATAGAACACCTTTGGGATGAATTAGAGCGGAGACTGAGAGCCAGGCCTTCTGGTCCAACATCAGTGTGACCTCACAAATGTGCTTCTGGAAAAATGGTCAAAAACTCCCATAAACACACTCCTAAACCTTGTTAACAGCCTTCCCAGAAGAGTTGAAGCTGTTCTAGCTGCAAAGGTGGACCAACTTCATATTGAACCCTATGGATTAGGAATGGGATGTTACTGAATATGTGAGTCAAAGCAGGTGAGCGAATACTTTTGGCAATGTAGTCTATATTTGTCTAGTTTCTAGTCAAAATATTGAATAACACCCAATATAAGACATAATCACCTAAAGAGAAACATTTCAGTGAGATATAGGAACTTGTTTTTAGACAATGCAAACAAAATGTAGACGCAAAACTTCACAATGTTCGTAAAATATAGCTAAGAATACGTTTTTCCAGCTAATTTTAAAATGATCTTGAAATAAGTGGGAAGTCTTATCATAAGAATTTTCACTTGTTCTCTTAGCAGATTTTTTTGATTACAAGCAAAACAAATCTTTTTGAAATTCCTTTTTTTTATTAATTTTAAAAGTGGCCTTTTTTTCCAGAGTAGATTTTCAAGCAGTTTAAACATTTTATTACATGCGTCTGGGCAAATGAATACATTGAATATTGAATGCATCAGTCTTCCTGGTTTTACAATGAATTTGTAACTCACAGTCAGGCGGAAGTCTCGCCCCTCAGAGATGGCAATATCTCTGCAGACCTCTGCTGTTTTCCGGAGGACTGCCGTTTGAGTAATGTCGCGGTGAGTGCTGGAATTCCCAGCAAATGAGAAGAGTGGTTGGAAGCTTTCAGTGAGATCTGGCAAGGAGGTGATTATCACCCCCATGACCAAGAATTTGACTGCCTTCCTGGCTTTCATGATCGGGGGATTCTGAGTGAAGAAATACCATGAAGTTAAGTGCTGCTAAACCTGTTTAAGCCTGGCAAAGAAAACAAAGAAAGCAGAGAGAAGTTGCTGACAGCAAATCAAGTGTAGCCGAGCAACAAGTGTTGAGTGAAAAGAGCTGAGAGACAAGGACAAAATCAGGTCACCATCCGTACAGGAAGGATTTTCTACCTAAACAAACTTCAAATTAATGATACCAAGTGTTTGAACTACATCATATAGTGAGCTCACACTAAAATCACAGCTGGTTTTACTTCAGTTATTTGGAATAATCACAGTCTGGTGAGTCAACCATAATATTTTCCACCACGATAATATGATTTTAATTTATCTTTGGTGCATTTTTAATTGAAATTTAATTCCAAATTTTTCAAATTTTGCAGACATACTGTATTTTGATCATTTCAGTGCTGTGAGCCTGTATTGTCTTACTGCTTTGCTGTACTGTTCAACAGAACAGATTTTATAGGCTACATTTAAAAAAATCTAATTTATGGAAATAAAACTTTTAAGAAATGTCATGACTTCATAAGAAATAATTACATACACACATGTTCAAATTTTACTTTCTTTATTCTCCGCCATTTTTAAGGGACAATTGTTGCCACATTAAACTATATGAGCCTACAACAGTCTACAAATATGGGGCGGTTGTAGCTCAGAAGGAGATCTAAAGGTTCAATCCTGGACTTATCAGACTACGTTTTGAAGCATTCTTGGGCAAGACACTGAACCCAGGGCCAGATTAAAGGGGAGGAGCTGCTGGGCACACTGTGTTAAAGGGCCCCTTCAATCACAACCTAAAATGCAATCTCTATATTGTCCATCATACATCCCAGAAAATTCCTGGGTTAAAAAAAGATAGTTTTTAACTCAAAGTCTGGGTAACTATTGGGCCGACCCAGTAGTAGTTAATTTGACCTAACAAAATGGGTTGTGCATTTTAACTCAAATAGATGGATTACACATTTATTGCAGATGCCAAGTGTAGTTAATTAATTTTTTAAGATACTATATCAATACCAAACTCCAAACTTGGCCAAGGTATGCAACCCTTCGATAGGTCACTATAAAACATATTTGCTCATGTAAAGTATGTATGAAAAGTGTAGATGAAGACTGTTTTTTTACACATTCTAATGAGTGTTTTACTCAATTCATAGGTTCACAAAAATAATCCAGAAACCGATATAATACCCAAAACAAGTTGTACATTTCCTAACCCGGCAGTTGGGTTGATGTAATAACCCAGCAATTTTTAGTCTGTATAGAATTTATACCACGTTATTGTAAAACTTCATTTCTCAGCTGGTGGCAACAAAATCAAGACACGAGACGTTGTGGTTAAACTTATTGAATAATGTGAATACCTCTCTGTCCTCCTTTTTTATCTCTATCCTCCTCTCAGTTCTCCTGACATCTCACATCATGGAAGTCCTGCAGACTGTTACTGGTTCGCCTCAATAAGTAAGTCAACAGGACCAATTACCTGTACAGTTTGCCTAACATGATGTTGAAGACGCCACCGTCTTCCTGCTTCAGGGAGCCCACTCTCATCTGGACCAATCAAACAGCTCTTTGAGGATCATGTTCTTTCATTCCACAAGTGTTTTTATTACAATTCAGCTGTTCTGTTATGTGAAAGCTCCATAAGTTCCAGCTGGATACCTCCACAACCACCTGGGTTTGTGACTATACCTAACAAACAGACCGTCAGCAGCACTGAGGCACCGTAAGGGACTCTAATGATCTATATGCCACAGAAGAGGGAAGTTGATTCACAGTGGGTACGGAAAGTTTTCAGACACCTTTAAAGTTTAAACACTTTGTTTCATTGCAGCCATTTGCCAAAATCAAAAAAGGTAATTTTATTTCTCATTAATGTTCAATCAGCACCCCATCTTGAAAGAAAAAAACAGAAATGTAGACATTTTTGCAAATTTATTAAAAAAGAAAAACTGAAATATCACATGGTCTTAAGTATTCAGTACCTTTGTTCAGTACTGAGTAGAAGCAGCTTCTGAGCTCGTACAGCCATGAGTCTTCTTGGTAATGATGCAACAAGTGTTCCACACCTGGATTTGGGATCATCTGCATTCTTCCTTGCAGATCCTCTCCAGTTCTGTCAGGTTGGATGGTGAACGGTGGTGTTCAGCCATTTTCAGGTCTCTCCAGAGATGCTCAGTTGGGTTTAAGTCAGGCTCTGGCTGGGCCAGTCAAGAATGGTCCCAGAGTTGTTCTGATGCCGCTCCTTTGTTATTTCAGCTGTGTGCTGAGGGTCATTGTCTTGTTGGAAGGTGAACCTTCGGCCCAGTCTGAGGTCCTGAACTCTGGAAGAGGTTTTCTTCCAGGATCTCTGTACTTGGCCGCGTTCATCTTTCCTTCAACTGCAACCAGTCGTCCTGTCCCTGCAGCTGAAAAACACCCCCACAGCATGATACTGCCACCACCATGTTTCACTGTTGGGATTGTATTGGGCAGGTGATGAGCAGTGCCTGGTTTTCTCCACACATAACACTTAGAATTAATTCCAAAAACTTCAATCTTGGTCTCATCAGACCAGAGAATCTTGCTTCTCACAGTCTGGGAGTCCTTCATGTGTTTTTTGGCAAACTCTATGCAGGCTTTCCGTCTTGTACTGACTTTGCCATAAAGCCCCGACTGGTGGAGGCTGCAGTGAAAGTTGACTTTGTGGAACTTTCTCCATCTCCCTGCTGCATCTCTGGAGCTCAGCCACAGTGATCTTTGGGTTCTTCTTTATCTCTCTCACCAAGGCTCTTTTCCCAAGGCTCTTGTCTTTTTATTGAAATGTTGTTTTTAATATGTAAAGCACTTTGTGCTACATTTGTATGAAAAGTGCTTTATAAATAAATTTCATTCATTCATTCATTCATTCATTCATGATTGCTCAGTTTGGCTGGACGGCCGGGTCTAGGAAGAGTTCTGGTCGTCCCAAACTTCTTCCATTTAAGGACTATGGAGGCCACGGTGCTCTTAGGAACCTTTAATGCTGCAGAAATTCTTTTGTAACCTTGTCCAGATCCATGCCTCACCACAATTCTGTCTCTGAGCTCCTTGGACAGTTCCTTCCACCTTACATTCTCATTTGCTCTGACATGAACTGTGAGCTGTAAGGTCTTATATAGACAGGTGTGTGCATTTCCTAAATCAAGTCCAATCAGTTTAATTAAACACAGCTGGACTCCAATGAAGGAGTAGAACCATCTCAAGGAGGATCAGAAGAAATTGACAGCATGTGAGTTAAATATAAGTGTCACTGCAAAGACTCTGAATACTTATGACCATGTGATTTTTCAGTTTTTCTTTTTCAATAAATTTGCGAATATTTCTGCATTTCTGTTTTTTTTTCTGGCAAGATGGGGTGCTGAGTGTCCATTAAATGGCTGCAATGAAACAAAAAGTGAAAAGTTTAAAGGGGTCTGAATACTTTCTGTACCCACTGTATATCACACATTTGTAAAAAATAATGTACGAGGCAAAAACAAATTCACTACATGTAACAAAGATTTTTCTTTCTATGTCTGAAGGGAAATATGACTTTAGAGATGGTTTTAAGTTTGTTGTGCCAAAGGGATTAAAAGGAGATGTGTTTCTGTTGGTGGTGCAACATTTTGAAATAAGGCTAATTTGAATTTACGTTTGTGTAATTCATTGTTGATTTTTTTTTTTTTTTTTGCTGAATCTTGTTTTCTAAGCTATAAGTAGGAGATAAGAAAAATGGGGAAACACAGTAAAAGATAAAAATCGGGGGGGGGGGGGGATTAAAAACCTTATTTTCTTTTATCTTTCTAGTTCATTTTTTCTTTTCCTTCCTTCATTTGGGGGATTAAGTTAGGAATTTTGTTGTAGGATAGGCAATATAAGCTTATGCTTCAGCCTTTACCTTTTCAGTCATTGTGATCGTAAATGTTAAGATTGATGTATTCTTTTGTATTGTTGTATGATGACTGAATAAAATTAAAGAAGTACAAAATTAAAGAACTACTACTATATTTCATGTACAAAACGATTGAAAGTGCTTTACTAAATATTTTTGACCGCATAAAACCCACGTTTCTTTGATGTCCTCATTGTTTTGTGATATGATAGGTAGCACTACAACTCCCAAGTGCTACTGCATATACAGTCATCCTCAAAATTATTCATACAATTACAGAAAATGCTAACTTCACAATAGTTATTCAAATAACAAGAAACAAAAAAAGTAAATAAAAACTTACTAAATAATAATCTATAGAAATAAAATATTTTTTGTTGTGTTCAAAAAGATTATTAAAAAAACAAACCAAAAAAAAAAAAAAAAAAAAGAAAAAGAAAAAAACACAAGCAAAACTGTTACAGACACCAGTGGAAGAAAACACCTGTCAACAGGTGCAGAAGTCTCAGGGACAGTTACAGAAAATGATTGCAGTGATTTCCTCAAAGTGCTGCCTCAGTTCAGGGGCTCCATGTTCTTGTTTATTTATTTATTTATTTAAATTTCTGTTAAACCACAATTAAAAATCAATGTCATTTTCATGAAATTTGTAAATATAATTACTTTTTAAAATTCAGACTTCTTTGACTGACAGCTGATGTTTTCCCTTCTTTAATGGGAGGGTATGAATAATTTTGAGGATGACTGTGCGTGTGTGCATGCACATGGGTGAATGTGGCTTGTCAAGTAAGTGTTTTGAATGGTTTTAAAACACAAGAAAAACACCATGTAAGCACAGTCCATCTACTATTTACACAAGTTTCCCATAATGTATGAGAATAAATAGCAGCTGGTTAAATTCCAGTGTGATTCTTTATAAATTTGCCAAATTTACCAGAATCTTAGAGCTCAAGAGTTGTAAGCTTTAGGAAGTCTGGTTCTTAACTTTATCAATAACTGCTCTGTGGCTCTGAAGAAAATTCTTCAATATCCATTGTTATCAATAAAACAGAGTTAAAGCCAATCAAAATAATAACATAAAGAAGAATTCATGTAATTGTAGGATGAAAGCAAGTTATCTGCATCATGAAACATCAACATGTTCAAAACTTTTTTAAGTAAAGATTTTAACCTATTGAATATGAACAAATATAAGGACACTTGCACTAAAGAACATTATGTGGCATTAATGATAACAAAACAACTAAAACAGTAACAGATACTAGTGTGTAACAATGCTACTAGTCCAACAATTTGCTACACAGAAAAGTAATTCAACACTTAATTCTTACCTGCTTTAAGCTGCTCTGTCTTATTAAGCTACTGGACCGTCTTGACTACACACCCGGCCCAAAGACTTAATCTCAGGTAGAAAGTATTAGACTTATGTAGTTTCTGTGTTATCTGCAACTTAAGGGGTGTGGGTAAGCATATAATATGCTTTCTGAGAAGTGGTATGTGAGCTTATTCTTTTCTTTTAGTCACTTCTACATTTCTTGCGTAACTGAGTGATGACAAGAACTCCGACAAAGGATTCCCACAGAAACTGCATTTCTTGGCAGTAATGCGTGCAAATGTTTGAGTAAGAAATTGGGTGTGAGTGTTGTTTTTTATTTTAAAAAAAAAAAGGTGGAACACATTTCAACTTACGGGATGGTTGAGGGTAAAGTTAGTGGCATAAGCAGTGGAAACATCAAAAGATTTCTAACAAATGATGTTAAGTAGCTGTTCAACGTTAATTACTAAAGTAAGGAGAAATGTTTAAATCTGAATTTCTAATTAAATGGTTGTAAATATCATTCCAATCCCGTAAACTTCCTAATAAAATCAAGTAGCCCAATTTTTTCCGCTTTATGAAACTGGGAATTTACATCACTTCACATATTATACTGGTGTCTTTACTTCAATAATTTTCAAAAGTTGTAGAGAAAATATTCAACAGATTAGATCAATTTATTGATGAATGTTAACTACTCTCAAACATATAAATTCAGAGCAAACATCAACATCACATGCACTAATTAAATTAACTGAGGAAATCACACAGACAAAAAATGCAAATGGTGTTTTAATTTATTTTATTTTAGTTATTTTGAACATACATTCAACAAAAACAGATTAACAAAATTAAAATACAATACTAAGCAAACACTTTTACAAGTATACAATGCCAAAGCATCCAGATTTACAATGAAATTAAGAATAGAATAATCTGTAACCATACTTCCGTGAGCCTTACAACTCATGTGATTAATACAGGTCTCAGTTCCCAATGTAACTCAAAGAACTTATTTTTACATGACTGATAACCTTTTTTAAGTCTTTCTTGAACCTTAATTTATTTTTTGTCTTAATAAAATGCGGTGTGAGCATATTCTAAAATGTCACAGCCCTATACATTACAGTTTTCCTAAGTGCTTCTGTTCTTGGTAATGGTAGAGTAAAATGATTACCCACGGAGAGTCTGGTTGCATAGTCATGCCGAGCACTAGTCGGTTTTAAGAGTAACAACAATTTATTTGGTTTTTGAACCTGAATAATATTAAAGAGAAATATCACCAAACCACAGACCAATCTTTGATCTATAGTAAACCAAGACAGCATTCCATGCATCCATTCTACACTGGACCTAAAACAGTGCAGGATCAATCTTATTGGCCTGTTCTGCACCATCAGTAGTTTGTGCAGTGATGTCGCTAGCCAATTTTCCCGGGGCTTCCGCCCTGGATGTTTTGAGTTTAGCCCCGGGTATGAATTTACTGTTCAACCTCCTTTTCCTGAAAAAAAAATCTGATTAAAATCCAAATGACCCAGTTTTCCACCAGCATTTAAACGCACCATGAATGTGCGAAGGTCCAGCCTAGCTCCCGTTGGTGTGGTGTGTGTGTGTGAGCGTGTGTGTGTGAAGTCTGAAGTCCGATAGCCTCCCATCTGATGTCAGATGAAGCTAAAGCAAGTTTGTCAGCTCCGTGTGTGTATGTGCAGAGGAGAGCAGCAGACAAATGAAAGTATCTATCAGCAGATGAGAGCGGAGATGGACAGAAAACATGAGAGAAAGCAGCAGTTACAGCTCCTCAGCTTTTTAGCAGAAAAGTAAAAGGTAAGATATCACAGTGTTGACTCTTTTTACTCATTAAAAACAATATGAAAATGTCAACATGAAATCCTCCAACATAAAAACGAGGCTGAAGTTAGCAGCAACTCTTTTCCCAGCTTCTGTTTCGATTTTGTCTTAAAGGGCAATTCCACTCAAATAGTTTTCTACTGACATTCAACCAGGTCCTGTGTAAAAACAACACATAGACTTTTCAAACCTGGACTCAGATGTTCTTTAGGAACTGTAGATTAATTAAAACACTGTTTCTGATTTGTGAAACCTATAAATGAATAAATGAGGAGAAAATGAGAACAAATGAGTAGGAGAAAGGGACAACAAGTGATGAGGATAAGAAAACAAATAAGAGAGAGGAAAACAAATTAGGAAGAAAAAAAAGAGCAAATAATGAGATGAGAAGAGCAGGTGAAAAGAGAATGGGATGATGAGAAGGGTCAGTGATGAGTCAAAGAGAAGACAAAAGGTGAAGACTGTATGAACTGTTATGCACGAGTGCAGCAAATGTGTTTTAGCAACATAATGGTCAACATTTCATTGTTGATTTTGTAGTTAATTTTTTACATTTAAATGACAATCGACTCCATTATGTTTATTACTGCCTTCTAAAAGCGATTTTTGTTGCGAAAGACTAGAGAAAAGCTTCCTCAAAGGCTGGAGACGCCCCTGTCCTATATGAAATTGCGTTTTCAAAAATTGCTGTGACATGTTTAGTCTATTCATCTTCATTATCATTGACACCAGACTAATATCTGATAGGGATGTGAATCCCCAATGATTTGACTTTATACGATTCGATACGATTCTGCGATTCAAAACTATTCAACACCCCCACCCCCCCCCACCCCGGGGCGGGGGGTCCTGGGCCCCGGTGCTCGGGGGTGGCCCCTGCCTCCCGGGCCGGGGGACCCGGCTTGGCGCTGGGGGGGGGGGGGGCCGGCGGGACGTGCATCCTCTGGTTTTGGCCGGTCCTCACGACCTGGTGTCTAGTCACTGCGCCGGGGGCCGGGGCGCCTCTGCTGTGTGTGTGCGGGTGTGTGTGCCGGTGGGGGGTTGCGGGGTGGCCGGGTCTTTTCCGCCCCAGGTGCCTGTCCTGCCCGACCGCTGTGTCGGTTGGGGCTGGCCTGCGCGGGTGGTCTCGTGCGGGTGGGTCTCACGTGGTCCGGGGGCTGGGTGCGGTAGACTTGTGGCGTGGGGGGGCTGGTGGCCCCGTGGTCCCCGTCCTTGGTGTGTGTGGGTGGGTGTGTGACTGGAGGGGGGGCGTGAATGCGGGGGTGTGTGTGTGTGGTTGCCTGTGGGGGTGTGTGGAGATGGGGGGTGGGTGGGGGTGCATGGGGGATGGGTGTTTGGGTGTGGGGGTGGTGGTGCATTGGTGGGGTTTGTGTGTGTCGGGTTGGGGGGGTTTGGGTGGGGAGCGGGGGTGGATCTGTGGGGGGATCGGATGCGGGGCGGCTGGGTGGGTGGGGGTTCTGGCGGGGTTGGGGGATTGTGCGTGTCGCGGCCTGGGTGGGGGTGCGGGCTTGGGTTTGGAGGGGGGGGGCATGGGTGCCGGGGGGGGCGGATGTGCGGGGACTAGCTGGCTATGCAGGAGGGGGCGGGAGGAGGATGGGATGGGGGAGTGTTGACGGGGTAAAAGTTGTGGGTTGTTTGAAGTAGGGTGTAGGGGTGACACGATAGAGTGGGGGAGGAAAGGGGAGGGGGGGGAAGGAAAAAAAAAAAAAAGCATCTCTGCGTGCCTCTTGGGGGGTTTGCGGGGCCTGGGGATGTTGGGCCGGTGACTCTGGCCCCTCCGCCGACCCTTTCCGCTCCCGTCCCTTTTCCCCCCTCCCTGGCCTGGGGTGGTCGGGCGCCCCCAGGGGCCGAGGCTGGCCCCTCTGTGGTGAATGCTGGTCGCCGGGCCGTGAGGGCGGCCATGCCTGCCCCCTTCTGCCCTGGGGGGATCCCGGGAGGCAGGGGTACCTAATGCCGGTAACGGCTCTTCTTCCAGGGGGGAAATTCATACCTCCCTGGTCTCCTTTCCCAAGACCTCTCCCCCCCCTGCTCTACCTCACACACACACACGTAGGGTTTTGGGGAGGGAAGCAATGAGTTTTAGTAAAAAAAAAAAAAAAAACTATTCAACACAAAACAAAATCATTTACAAGCCTTCATCTTGTTTCTAAGCATCATTATAATTATTTTGACTTCTATCTTCCCCTTGAAAGATGCTTTTGATACTTATGTTTTTGATTGTTTTCTATAAATTAAACAAATAAATCCATCTCTGTTCACTCTGGTATAGACAGAGATGCTGTCAGGAAGTGTCAGTTTTGTTAAAGAAAAAAAAAACGAGATATTTTTCTCACCAGTTCTGCTTCTGCTCACCTCATGTTTATGTTCATCAGTAGAATCATCTGAGGACAATGTGGGGGGAGCAGTATCCACACCATGCCGCCCGCCTTGCCATGTTCGTCATGCTGCTGACATCTTATCAGCGCGACCTTGTTTTTAAACCACGGATGTCTTGTAAAGTTTTCCATCTTTCAAGTATCGCCAAACTTTTGTGTCCTCAGAGATGCTAAATGTCCTCTTCACCTGCCGTCTCCTCCCTCCGTGTTTGCTGTTTACTATTGCAGGCTGCAGCTGTGCCACCGGCTCTGATGTTTTAAAAACGAAACTTAAAAGCTAGTGATGGTGCGTTCAAGGCACCTCGGAAATATGTGTGACAAAGAGACAAACTATGTAATAATCGGGGTAACCATGGGTTTTTATCGATTCAGACACACCACAAAATAAATCATCTTGTCCTTGCCAGCTGCTTTTGAAGTCCATAAAGTACTAACTGAGATAAACCTCCTAAGGGGGGCCCCCGTAGCAGGAGAAATATTCTAGCTGATTTCCACATTCATCTCCCTGGTAGATTTATAAAAACGCTGATATATCTGTGTCTGACTCAGCTGACGACGATGAACCCTGCGCGATGCACAGCCTGCTCATAACTACTGACTTTCAAAGAGTTAGCAAGCACAATAAAAATGAACTAGACTACACCCAAACTTGATTTTTATCAGTGTTTTAGAGTGTAGTTCATCATCACCTCTTACCCCCCACCAGAGTCCGCCGCGGGTCTGCCCACCTGCCGGCCTTCGCTGAAAGTTCCTCTACAGCCTCCAGAAAACTTCTGTGTTATTTTAACGCATTTGGGAGCATCTGTTTGAAGAGCTGGCCTCTTTAATTCCCAATTTTCCCCCTGAAAACTTCCCATGTTTTGCTCTTCCTGTCGTTCTCTCTGTGTGATTGATTGATTGACCGCGGTGGCCCAAGATGGAGGGGGGCATCGGCCCTCAGCTGTAATTGGTCCAGCCCACAATCACTCAGGAATAATGGGCCGACCTACCAGTTTTGTACCAATAGGTATGATGACTTATGCCATCGACTACAAAAGCTACCATATTAAAAAAAAAAAAAAAAAAAAAAAAAAAAAGCCCGGCCGGCCCCAAATCACCGTCGGCCCACCGGGAAATGCCCGGTATGCCCGATGGCCAGTCCAGCCCTGGGTGATTAGAAAATGAATGCACATCATTCTGTGGGTGTACTATTCCTTTAATGAGCTGAGAGAAGCTATGCACTCACAACTTGCAACTACTTTCCAACATGAAGCAACAGATCATCGCAGCTTTCTCTGACTTTCCCATTTACCACCACCCTCTGGAGTGTGAACAGAAGAATGATTATATAAAAAACACAAGCACATGAGCTATGCATAATGCCTTTATTCTTTATGTCAGACACATAACAGGTCCATATAAAATAAAAATAATAATGCAATCGGATCTGTGATTTTAACCTTTGATTGGATTTCCCAATTTATCTTTTTTTCTTCTTCTTCTTTTTTTTTTTTATCATATCGGTCCAATCTGATCAGCTACCGATCTATCTGCCCAGCGCATCAGCAGTGACTTTATCCCTACCATCAACTCTCTGCTGGTCTCTGGGAGGAGGTTCTGCAGCCTCTAGAGCAGAACAGCCAGATTCAAAAACAGCTTCCCACATGCAGTAACCCACGGATTCCACAAAGTACGTGTGCGCTCCGATCCGTTCCAGATTGACTGCGACTGTCAACACTCCACTCCATCAAGCCACAAAACCCGAAGGATACACAGCAGAGTATGCATTTGAAGTGACGCGACAGGTGCGCATCACAGTGCGACAAGTAGTCACGCCATTTGCACCATTAAAAAAAAAAAGTATACATGTATGACTCCTCAGTTGATGGTTTCTTCTCTGTAATAGCCTTTATAACCTTTAACAACATTCGTATATGGGCCACAAAATGCTGAAAGGCCTGCTTTTTCAGCCTTATTACATGCACAACACAATGTATTTAGGCCATTAAAAGGTGTCTTGTATAAAATCAATACAGCCTTCAATGTATCAGAAGTATTCAAAACGATCTGATTCAATCATTTAATTTGAAAATCCAGAAACTGTTCTTGCTCTCTTTCCTGTTTGGTACAATCTGAATTGTGTCGCTTGGTCCAGTCAGACCCTGGCGGACCAGAAAAGAGAGTAGGTCTGTATTTTTGTCCAGGTGGAATGGAGCGGAGTTGAGCGCTGGTGTTGGAGCGGAATGGACTATGTTTAACCGCTGTCGGCATTAAAATGGTGACGTATTTGCTACGCAGAGCAGAATGGACACACACGCATTATGTGGAATCTGGGATTAAGATGGTTGAACTCCAAATATAAAACACTGGCTTTTTAACAACACACACGCCCACGCACACACACACACACACACACACACACACGCGCACGCACGCATGCCCGCACACACACATTCTTGTTCATCTATCTTAGTGAGGACATTCATTGACAAAATGCATTCCTGAACCCCTTACCTTAAAGGCTCTATACCTGATTTTGCACATTTGTGAACCGTGAGGGAAGTGAACAGTGTAGTTTGAACTGTAAGCCCCACCCCTAACTGTTTCTCCCAGTGAGAAATGCTCCTCCTCTCGTTTTTCTCTCCCCCCACTCAACATGCACGAAATAACGTGCACATTTCATACTAGTGCACAAAGAAACTCTCCAGAGAAAACTTGCATCTTCCAGTGAAATTACTCTTTTGGTTGCAGTAAATGGCTGCGGATCAGCTAAATGACATTTTCTATCATAACCGGTAGTTTACCGTAACTACAGTTATGTACACAGATGCACAGTTATGATGAGTTATGATGTTATAGGCGACATTACAACATGACAGCCTGATAAAGTTTCTAACCGGCCCCTTCGAGAAGCAGTGATGTAAAGCTTCGTCATGTTACGGTGTAAATATCACCATTATATACGGTAGACCAGCAGAGGAAGCGCCAGCACCTGAGGACGTAAATGTTATTGAGAAGAAAGTTATTGAAAAAAATACCTGTCCAGGCGGACTTCGAGTCCACATTCAGTCCGAGGCGTCCAGCTGCTCTCTACCTTCAGTACAATCCACCGAGAACACAAACTTTATTCCTTCTTTGGTCTCTCCTGCGTTTCAAGCCTCTCTCCTCCTCAGTTTTGATGCTTACAGGCTGTTTTGCTGAGGTATCGCCACTTTCCCTTCGGCAGACGCCATGCGGTTCTGTTTACAAGTGCTGCGGTGCACGCAAGAGAGGGCGCTTATCGTTAGAAAACGCTGTGAGTGGCTGATTGGAAACCGAAACTTATGTAGAATGAACTGCATTGGCATGAAGAGAGCGTCACGCCATCCTTAGAAACCTAAACTAAAAAGGCCTGGATTCATGCATATACGCAATCAATGAGGGATTTATTTTTATGAAATTACCTCTTTTAACACATATTATACCGTGTAAAAAGCATTTCTCTGAAAGAGATTAAAATAAAATCAGGTACAGGGCCTTTAACCACCACAACTGATTGCCTAACCCTAACCCTCGCCCTAATCCTAACCAACCTGATTAAAAAAATCTACTGTAAAACCAAATGTTGTCCCTAAAAAATGGATTTTTCTTCAGCTTTTTTTTTTATTTTTTTTTTTTTAGTGAGGACCGGCCAAAATGTCCTCACTTTCCAAAAATGTCCTCACTTTGCTCGTTAAACATGCAAAACGGTACTCACAATGTAGCAAGTACAGAAACACACACACACATAAATTTACTCGGGACTTTTCAGCAAGATGACTTTTACTGACACAGAAATACATACATAAATCATATATCAACAGGCTTTCACATTTTGTACATACTTATGAAAAACACATGATCATTGTTAAACTGTTTCATTTGAATTTTTAAAATTGTTTTTTTTAATATTCTTGCTGCTGTTCTGTTTTAATGAAATGAAATGAAAAATACTTTATTTATCCCAGAAGGGAAATTCAGTAATGTAAAAAGACTCTCTTTTTTTTTCTTTTTTCTTTTTTTTTTTTTGTTTTGTTTTTAACAATATAACATTGATGATGATAATAATAATAATAATGTCAGTTGGTCAGTTAGTCTTGTTCTTTAGGGTGATGACTGCTGGTAGGAATGAATTCCTGTATCTCTCCGTCCTACAGCGAACTTGACGCAGCCTCCCACAGAACACACTCTGTTGATTCTTCACCGTGTTGTGGAGAGGATGGGAAGTGTCCTCCATCATCTTCACCAGCTTGTGCAGCATTCTTTTTTGAACGATCAGCTCCAGCGGCTCCAGAGTTATCCCCAGCACAGAACCAGGTTTCTTGATCAGCTTGTTTAGTTTCTTCAAGTCTCTGATTCTGATGCTGCTTCCCCAGCAGATGCTGCAAAGCTGATTGCACTTTCCACAACAGACTTGTAGAAGATCTGCAACATCTTGGTGCAGACGTTGAATGATCTCAGCTTCCTTAAGAAGTAGAGTCTGCTCTGACCTTTCTTGTAGATGTAGTCACTGTTGCATTTCCAGTCGAGTCTGTTGTCCAGCTGAACTCCAGGTATTTGTAGTTCTCCACCACCTCCACCTCCTCTCCCAGGATGTAGACAGGACTATGCTGCTTATTCTTGCTCCTCCTGAAGTCAACAATCATCTCTTTAGTCTTGCTGGTATTTAAGATGAGCTGATTGTTACCGCACCATTTCACAAACTGATTGACCAGTTCTCTGTACTCGGCTTCTTGTCCATCACTGATACACCCCACAACTGCAGAGTCATCAGAGTATTTCTGCAGATGACAGGACTCAGAGTTATACTGGAAGTCTGAGGTGTACAGTGTAAAGAGGAATGGTGAGAGTACAGTTCCTTGTGGTGCTCCAGTGCTGCTGATCACCATCTCAGACACACAACCTTTCAGTCTCACAAACTGTGGTCTGTTTGTTAGGTAGTCATAAATCCAGGTGGTTGTGGAGGGATCCACCTGGAAGTTATGGAGCTTCTGACATAGCAAAGCAGGCTGAATAGTATTAAATGCACTTGAAAAATCAAAGAACATGACCCTCAAAGTGCTGCCTGACTGGTCCAGATGACAGTGGGCTCTCTGAAGCAGGAAGATGATGGCGTCTTCAACCCCAAGCCCATTACGGTATGCGAACTGTAATGGGTCCTGAAAGGTGTTCACTTGCCTGTTTAGGTGAGCCAGTAAGAGTAAGGTAAGCCAGTAAGACTGGAACAAGACAGGATGTTTTCCACAGTACAGGAACTCTGTTCTGTCTCAGGCTGGTGTTAAAAAGGTGCTGAAGAACCAGACGTAGTTGTTCTGAGCAGGTCTTGAGAACTCTGGGACTGACACCATCTGGACCTGCAGCCTTGTTCCAGTTCAGTTTCTCTAGCTGTTTCTTGACCTGGTCACAGGAGACAGTCAGGCTGGAGGTGGAGACAAAAGAGGTCTCAGGATGTCCTGATGAGGGGGAGATGAGGCTGTGTTCAGGTCCATGACTGAGATGAAGGGTGACAGAGTGGAGGTGGGACAGGAAAGCTGTGGGCTCATGGAGTGTGTGTGGAATGTTGGGTTGTCGGCAGGGGGGGAACTGAACCTATTGAAGAACATGTTCAGTTCATTAGCTCTGTCCAGACCTCCGTCAGTCTGGTTGCACATATACACACGTTGCACATCTGGTCTAGAGATGGGACTTATGGCTCTTTGAAGGAAGAGGATCTTGAAGAACCGTTCCTTCTAAAGAACCATTCAAAAGACTGGCTCATTCTTACTTTATATTCATAATTTTTTTTAAATTTTAGAATTCACGCAACAGTAACTAATCCTTACTGAGTGAATAATCACTGTTAGAAATTTATAAGGCAAGATTTGGACTGGAATAAACTTACACACCCCATCAATATTCACTCAGTTGGTAAGAAATATGAATTTTTGGTCATAATTTACATTTGGCTTGGGTTTTCATTGAAGGGTTGTAAGGTGGCTTCATATCCCTGTCCTTTGACATTGAGATCGCTATTTTGGATTTTTACTCACCAAAACATTTCATGGCACAACAAAACAAAGCTGGCTACCATGAACTTCCATGCAAAACTTTACTCTAAATATGTTTTACACAAAGACATGTTCGTAATACAAAAACACCTTGGCTTGCACTATACCAGAATAAAGGCTAATAATTAAAAAAAAAAATGTTATACATACTGTAATTATATAAAATCCTTATGTGGGAGTTTGAAGAAAAAATGCAGGAAAAATACAGAAATACAGTAAACATATTACCTGAGTTACATCAGTGTAAATTTAAGTACATTTTTTGGAACTAACAGTTTCTCCTCCTAGATGCATTCAAATGAATGAAGCAAGTTGGACACCAGACTCCCATGATGCACACGTATCACATGAAGGCAAAGTGGACACTTTGGATGTGTAAAAGCATGGCTCAAAACTGAAATCTTATTCTCATCATTTATTTAAAAGAGCCGTTCAAAAGAATCGATTCATTCATGAACGTCACATCTCTCATCTGCTCAGATCAACAAAATTGTGTTGACACTGTTTCAGTGTCTCATTACATAAAATATTTCCAAAATAAAATAAAGTTAAAGGTTGAATATGGAACATTTTTATTAAAAGCTATTTAAAAAAAAAAAAAAAAAAAAAACCTCCACAGGTCATTTTGGGAGGGGGTACAGAATGAAAGTACAACATTTCCTGGAAAAATTATATTTAGCCTAAAAGAAAAATTATAAAATAATTTTTTACGGGTTCAATAATGACATTATGTTTACGTCTAAAAGCCAATACATGCCATCATTGCAGGTTGCCAAATACGATCTCTGTGTGGCATTAGTATTTTGGGCACAGTCAGGCTGGTACAGGGGAAAACCGTGGAGACGACGAGTGAAGCAGCTGCTTCAGAGCCCTGGAGATATTATCTGTTTCTGAGGAGGAGTGACCTGAGAAGAGCAAAACCTGGAGTAAATTTAAGTGAAGACTTCACTAAATGGACCCACATAAACGTTTTCCACGGCCTCAAAACACGG
Organism: Atherinomorus stipes; assembly: GCA_023101725.1. Classification (NCBI taxonomy): domain Eukaryota; kingdom Metazoa; phylum Chordata; class Actinopteri; order Atheriniformes; family Atherinidae; genus Atherinomorus; species Atherinomorus stipes. The sequence continues at coordinate 112,735 of JALJCO010001473.1, read as the reverse complement.
AAGTGGCGATTTTTCTCCTGGATCGGTAAGCTAGCTTGTTTGCTAACATGACTAACGTTAGCTGTCAGTTCTAAACTCCTCTGTGTTACTTGTTGAACATGCTGCAGACTGTTGGTCACTTGCGAATCGGCAGTGAGTCTGGCATCCCAGCGGCTGGAGTTGTTTTTCTGCCGTTGCAACTACAACCTAGACACACGTGATGTTGCGGTTCTGTCCGTATTCCATATTCGTTCCATTCCTTCTGTAACCCCCAAATGACCCGTGGGGGGTATTATTTAAAAAAAAAATATATCGCTTTTAATAAAAATCTTACATATTTAACCTTTAATTTCGGCCAAGTTTGGGTCAGAGTTAAATCACCCCGAAATACAGGGTGGATGAAATTATATAATTAAGTGAAAGCACTACAGGTAGATCTGAAGAAGTGAAATAGTGGTTGTGACAGTAATAATGAAAACTTTACTGCTGTTTTCGTTAGACGTTGTTGTGCGTCTACAGCAAAACAGATGGATTATATAGTTTACATCTCTTGAAGAATATGGTGCAGTGACAGTAAAAGGGACAGGGGTCATTTGAGTCGTGCTTACAGTGATGACAGTGAGGACTATTGTGCAAATATTAGTGATGGGGTCAAATGAATTGGTGATATTAACAACACCGGGATATATACTAAAAGTTACTGCTTGACAGGCTGTTGTATTTAATGTCAGCGTGCCCGAGGCTGTTGTATTTATAGTTATATTGGTGGGGGATGTTACCTCCCCAGTTAACATGAAAGGATTTACTATAATTGTTCTATGTCTAATACAAGTAGACCCAAGGACTGTCAAACTAGGTTTTAAAGAGGAATTTGTTGTGTCAGAAGTAGTAACAGGAGCTGGTGTCGTTACGGATAAAAGAACACAAGCTGGTGCTGATACGGATGAAGTAACACAAGCTGGTGTCGTTACAGATGGAGTAACAGGAGCTGGTGTCGTGACGGATGGAGTAACAGGAGCTGGTGTTGTCACGGGGGTGGTTCTTTATCGATACCGGCGACTGCAGGAGGAGGGGAAAGAAAGACAGGCCTCGCCAGCAGGTGGTGGTTAAAAGAAATAAAAGCTTTATTAAAGAAATAAAACAAATAAAACTACTAAACTAAGTACTAAAATAATCCTAAAAGTCCAAACTAAAAAGTAATAAAAGAAAAGGATAAAAAAGGCTAAAAGGGGCTTGCAGGGGTGGCAGTGGCCGGCATCCCTCTCGGCGTCTCTCTCGGCGTCGTCCCGGGTCCATGGCGGCTGCTCCTCCTGGCAGCCGCCCTCCTGGCCATAGGCTCCCCCGGGACTCCAACGCTGCTCTGTGGCCCAGGCAGTCACTCCTCCGGGCGGCCGCGCCTCTGGCCGTAGGCCCTCCTCAGTAGGCTCCGCGGCCGCCCTCCGACTCCCGGGCCACTCTTCCACGGCGCCATCGCCATCGCCGTCTCCACTGCTGCCGCCGCTGCTGCCCCACCACTGCCTCAAGCCCCGGCTGCGCCTCCTGGACCCAGTCCTCCTCAGTCCTTGCTCAGCTCTCTGTTGTCCGCACACTGGCTTTTATCTGCAGCATTCAATTAAGCCAGGGGAGGAGTCTGTAGTGATCTCAAGCCCAAAGGTCTCAGCAAAAGGATACACACATCTAACCAAATATACTTTGGAACACACACTGATTGATAAAGGCCACATTTGGATGTAAAGCAGACATCCCAAGGAGGAATTTTGCTCAGAGAAGGACCTTCTCTGAGTAATCACTGATTTACGGTCCTGAGTGCAACTCAGGAGAGGACCTGCATTTTGGTAAAACAAACAGTCCAATTGGTGAACTTTGAACCCATCCTCCAAGCTTGGAGATACTCCTTCACAGTATTTACGACCTGCTATAAATTGGTTCCTTATAGCCAATTTTGTTATGTGTTCTTAACATCCAAGAATTGTTTTATATTGTTAGGAAAGTAAGCTCATGTTAATCTCATGATGAAGACTTTTCTTTTGATATGCAACATGACATACTATGGTGATTAGAAACTAGACGTTTCTTCCCCAAATTCACATCACATGCATTTCAGGATTTGCTGCATAAAGGTGAAGAAAGAGACACTTTACCCAACTGCTGAAATCCACTTTTATGTTAGGAATGGACTTCCTCATATCAAATGATGTCTAACACATGTATTTTCTTTACAGGCATCTTAAATCATCAAGATTAATCCTGTTTTATCTGTTTAACTGATTTGTTTATTCAATGTCTTCCTTTATTCATATAATTCAGATCTTTGCTTTATTTTATTTTATTGTGTTCATTTTATTTCATCATGTCTGAATAATTGATCCATTTTACCCATGCCTCACTTAGAATTCACAGATGTTTATAACCGCTTAACTGATAGTGAAATGATCATTTGAGACGTGTCTTACTATTGGAGGAAACCTGACTCTGTCAGCTTCCCATTGGCTGACAAGCTGCAAGCCACATTCCACTGCCAGGCAGAGCGCGAAGCTCTGAACTGTGAGAATCAGAATTGGAGAGATCGGAAAGAGAACTAGATCTGATGAGATCTGATGAGAACTGAAAGAGAACTGATCTGGGAGAACTGGAAGGAGTAGAGGCAGAACTGAGCAAACTTGGAACAATGAGGAAAGAATGAGACGAAACCTGCTCTGAACTCAGCAGAGTTCAGAACCACGAATCACTCAGGGAGGAGTGATGGAGAGAAGAAGACTTTAACCCAAATCATCTTTACTATCAACCATCCCGTGACATCAGTCCTGAAGCTGCACGTCTCTGGGGAGACGGATGAGAGAGAGAGAGAGAGGACGAACCAGAACCACCACTGAACTGACAGCCTGCAGAGAGCGGGACGAACTTCCAGGAGATCGGGAAGATTTTTGGGATCCATCCACCCGACAGTCTTCCAAAGGATTGAGGAACAGTCCAGCAGAACCAGGGCGTGAGTGAAGCACCTCAGTCAGACGGAACCTCTGAGGAGAATCCTGATCATTTGCTATGAAATATGATCTGATGTCACAAGAAGTTGGTGATAGTGAATTAATCCAGGCCTACGGTTTACCAGACCCAGTTTAACTTTGTTTAGTTGGATTAAGAAATCCTTCCTTCTTTTTCTTTGAACATTTATTGATTAACTGAGGCTTAATTAATTTATGTTTCACTTTCATACCATCTCACATTTCTTTCACAAGATAACTTTTGGTTGATCATCATGCTCACATATTTCTTGTATATATTATCTCATGTAGTTTGTAGACTAGTTAATAAATACTCCGTATTATCTTAACTAGTCGTTGTTTGTGGTTTTTCTGATGTATCATGAAAGGTCACTTCAAGCGAGTGTGACGCCTACAGATGTAACATCACAAGTGTAGTATAATTATTTTTTGTAATGAAGAAGGTCCGTTTTCCAAAAAGTGCATTGTTTTACACTAACTTGATTTCTAGTGTAATGGCAGTCTCAGGCCAGCAGAGGGAGTCTCTCCCTAGGTGAGCACTGGGTGTGGTAGTCTGCGGGGAGGCGCTGCGTGCTCAGACCAGAGCCTGCCTGCCGACAGACCACACCTCATGTCTTCTGTGTTCTTTTACCTGCAAAATACAGGTTGGTAACACGAGTTTTCCCAGCTCATATTTAGTATAAAGGTGCATAAACTTAATCTCTATCAGCTGGAGCAATAATTTTGTCTGAAGTTAAACGTTTTGGGCTTGTACAGTGTGAAAACGGAGTTCTGCATTGTGGAGCTGTCTTTACGCCGCGTGCTTTGAGTTAAGATGGCGGACCTTCGCGTGTTTAGTTTATAGTGATATGTGGCTCCAAGACTTACTTTAATGATTACCAATAGTTTATAATGCAAATACTTTTGATGACAAGTTGGGTGTCATTAATGGTTCAAGTTAATTCCTGTTCTAGATATTTATTGTGTGTGATATTAACGTGTGTAGACTTTCCTGTATTTTTTTAAACATATAATTGTATAAGAAAATGCCAATGTCAAAGGATGCGGGTTAACTTCAGAATGAGACATGCTGCACTTATATTCAGACAGAAGCTGTAACGTGTTTATACAAAAGAAACACTGCCAAAGTATCCTTAAAAGCCAGTAAATTATATTGGTGTTATGGTTAAAATTGTAACAAAGTTTTGGAAGCATTTGAGTAAAATGATGATGGTAAATAACCAGAGTGTTAATAAATGAGACCAGAGCCTGCCTGCCGACAGACCACACCTCATGTCTTCTGTGTTCTTTTACCTGCAAAATACAGGACCCCTCGAAGGCCTGTAACATAATTTTGGTGGCCCGTACGGGGACTGGCATGCCAGAAGAGCTGATGCTGATCCCATAACCAACCCACGGCTGACATCACAAGAAAGCGAGCAACAGACGTGCAACTCAGAGAGTCATCGGTCTACAGATGGTGAAGAGACCCCGGCTGAAGGAGTGACGTGCTGTTTTGTTCGAGTGTCCTGTGTTGAGAGGAGCCGCTGGCCAAGAGACGCAAAATGACGGAGGCAGAAAGGAAGAAGCTAACCTGGACGATTAAGAAAAGTCTTCACCAGCTAACAGCAGAAGAACTCTTTCAAGTTGCTACAGGCATCACACTGGTACCAGATCTTGATCCCTTAAGCATTAGACGTGGTGATGAAGAAAGTTGTTTTGATTACATATATTCTTACCTGAGTTGTAAAACACTACTTGAGTCAGAAGACCTTGGTTATGCTCATTTGCTAAGTCTAAAAGATGTGATTGCTGACCTGATTGATAATCGTGTTTTTGAAGGACTTGAACAGGTATCAGAGAGCGAGGTTGTAACAACTGTGTCACCCAGTGCAGCTTTACAGCAGAGTACTAAACTTAACACAGGCTTAGCATCTCTTGAGTCTGATGATACACATGTATCTGAGTATGAAAAGTTAAATGCTAGCTACGAGGCATTGGGCAGAAAACTAGCCGAGCTGAAACCCACACAGACAGTAGGACATTTACCAAATGTTACTGCACGCACGCCTCAGACTAGAGATGCACGCGTAGCCGCTGGCGTCTCCACAGATGACACTGACCATATCCAGTCTGACCATGTGGTTTCCCTGAAAGACTTACCATTCCTACAGCGAAGAGAATTTAAAGTTCATGGGGGTCAAATCGGGGACAACACATCTGATATCAGCTACCATGGACTGTGTAAGCAGATGGATGAGGGTCTCAAAACCAAGCACATGGAGGGAGAAATCATCCAAGGTGTGCTCCGTATCATCAAACCTGGACAGTTTAAAGATATGTTGATCAGCAAGGATGACTTAACTGTCCGAGAACTGAAAAGCTTATTAAGATCACACCTGAGTGAAAAGAGTGGGAGTGAGTTATTCCAGGAACTGATGAGCACAAAGCAACATGAGCATGAAACTCCCCAACAGTTCCTTTATAGGCTGATTGGACTGAAACAAAAAGTCTTGGTTGCTTCCAGGCAAGATAACATGGACATTGAATATGAGCCACGAACAATTCAAAATGTGTTCTTGCGTACCATTCATCAGGGTCTTCTCCCAAAGTACAGCGATATTCGAAGTGAGCTCAAAACACTGCTGTCTGACTACACTGTGTCAGATGAGGCTCTAATAAGACAAGTCAATAAAGTGTCAAGTGAAGAAAGCGAACGACAAAGAAGGCTGGGGCATGTTACTCGCCAAAAGGTAACGCATGCTCACACTGCCCAGCTTGAGACTGACAAAGACACTGAAAAAAATGACTGTAAAGCAAAGAGCAAAAATAAAGTCATAGAAGACTTAAGTGAGAAAGTGGAAACTTTGACAAAAATGGTGGAGTCTCTCACAGCTAGGCAGGCATCTGAGTCAACCTGTCAGTGCATGTACCAAAAGCAACAAGTCCGGAGAGCAACGAGACAACCAGGTTGCCCCAAGTGTATTGAAAGAGGTGCCAGTCCTTGCAACCACTGCTTCATTTGCGGGGAAGCAGGTCACAGGGCAGTTGGATGTCTTAATAGAGGACAATCAAGAAACAGTCGCCAGTCCTCTGCTGAGACACCTTCATCCAGTGACCGCTGGCAGCCGAGCGTGAATCCATCAAACACACACTCAGAAGGTTCTGCCCATGTCAGATGTAATTCTGTGACCCCTCCACCCCAACAAAAGGATGCTGAAACAAGGGACAGAGCTGCTCAGTTAGTGGGGAAGAAATGTAAGATCAAGTGCTACATTCACAGTTATGCAGTGGACTGTTTACTTGACACAGGTGCCCAAGTAAGCCTTTTAGACCATCAGTGGGTAAAAACATATCTCCCTGACCACAAACTTAGACCGCTGTCTGAACTGGTTGGAGATAAGCCTCTCAGTGTGCTGGCTGTGAATGGCCAACCTTTGCCTTATGATGGCTGGGTGGGTGTGATGGTTAGCCTCCCTGAGAACAGTGACCCTAACTTAACAGTGCAAGTCCCGTTCTTAGTGAGCAGGGTGCCCATGGACTGTCCCCTTATTGGTTTCAATGTGATCGAACAGTTAATACTGGGGCCAGAAGAGAGCACAGATTTCATACCGACCATAGTGAGCCTCCTCCGTAGAGCCATGAATCTTCAGGATGACAAAGCAACAGCACTGGTCAGTTTCATCCAGACCAAACTCACAAGTGGAAATGAGGACTGTCAAGGTTTGCTGAAAGTGGGACTGCAAGAAGTGGTAATTCCAGCTGGCCAGATCAAACATGTTAAATGCAAAGTTCCCCCTGCAATTGACATTTCAAACAAACTCGTACTCTTTGAACCAGATGAGAACAACCCCACTCTGCAGCAGTTAGATGTAGGAAGTAGTCTTCTCGCAGTCTGTGAAGCAAAAGCTCCATATGTTCAAGTTCCCATTGCTAATTATAACAAACATGATGTGACCCTCATTCATAAAACTGCTCTGGGCACCATTGAACCAATCGTGGGTGTTGTACAGACTGATGCAGCAGACGATCTAAAGTCAAATGAAGCAGCAGATGCACAGCAAAATAGTGAGGAAACAGGGAACCAGGAATGGGAACCTCCTGTTGACATTAGCCATCTAACTGAGGATCAGCAGAAGGTTGTTAAGAAAATGTTGAGGGAGGAGTCAGGTGCATTTGCCCGGGATGAAAATGATATGGGGTGCATTCCGAGCCTGGAAATGACAATAACTCTCACAGATAATACTCCTATCCAAAGATCTTATACTTCCATTCCCAAACCCCTTTATAAAGAGGTCAAGGAGTACATTGAAGACCTTTTGGCACGAGGATGGATTGTAAAGTCAAGATCCCCTTACTCTGCTCCCATAGTCTGTGTCCGGAAAAAAGACGGGTCTCTTAGACTGTGTATTGATTACCGGCTTCTCAACCAACACACAGTCCCAGATCGTCACCCCTTGCCCAGGATCCAAGACCTCATTGACACCTTGGGAGGTTATAGCTGGTTCTCCATCCTAGATCAGGGGAAAGCATACCACCAGGGGTTCATTGCTGAGGGGTCGCGCCACCTGACTGCTTTCATCACTCCCTGGGGTCTTTATGAATGGGTGCGGATCCCATTCGGCCTGACCAATGCTCCTGCCTCATTCCAGCGCAGCATGGAAGAGATGCTGGCACCTCTGCGGGATGAGTTGTGTATCCCTTACTTGGATGACATATTATGTTATGCTAAGACATTTGAGGATCACGTGGAAGGGATGAGAAAGGTCCTCAGAGCCCTGCAGAGTCATGGAGTTAAACTCCGCCCCACCAAATGTGACTTGTTTAAGAGAGAGGTGAGATATGTGGGTCGGTTAGTCTCAGCCGAGGGAGTACGCATTGACCCGAAAGACCTTGAAGCTGTGTACACCCTCAAGAGTCAAACACCTGCTACAGTCGGCGACGTGAGGAGAATTGCTGGTTTCTTGAGTTACTATCGCTCATACATTCAGGATTTTTCGAGGATAGCAAAACCCATTTATGAGCTCTTGCAACCCAAGAAAGTGAAGGAGGAGCAATCACAAGAGAAATTGGGTCGACCGAGAAGAAAAGGGGCACAGTTACCATCAAAAACACCTGTCACATGGACAGATGAGCACCAGGAAACCCTGTGTAAACTGATTGACATGCTGGCAACCCCTCCCATTCTCGCTTACCCAGACTTTGAGCTCCCTTTTGTGCTTCATACAGACGCCTCAGATAAAGGACTGGGTGCTGTCCTCTATCAGAGACAAAATGGGAAACTCAGAGTTGTTGGCTATGGCTCCAGAACTCTTACCCCCGCCGAAAGGAACTACCGACTCCACTCAGGCAAGTTGGAGTTTCTCGCGCTGAAGTGGGCGGTCTGCGAGAAATTCAGGGATTACTTGTTCTATGCCCCACATTTTACCATCTACACAGACAATAATCCCTTAACTTATGTCATGAGTACGGCCAAGCTGAATGCAGTGGGCTATAGGTGGGTGGGTGAACTGTCGGACTTCAGGTTTGACATACGCTACAGACCTGGTAAAGTGAATGTCGATGCAGACACGCTGTCAAGACGCCCGCTTGATATCGACAAGTATGTTGCTGCATGTACAGATGAGTTCTCCAGAGAAGCTGTCACTGCTGTATGGGAAGGCTGTGGAGCAGACAAGCACAATGAAGTTCCATGGGTTGCAACACTGGCTCTGGCGCAAGGTGACCAGCTTGAACCATTCAGCAGAGACATCATTCCGTCTATTGATTTGGCTGATCTACAAAGAGCTCAAAGAACAGACCCCGTGATTGGTGACATTCTGAAAATGAAGGAGACAAATCAAAAGCTCACAGAGGAAATGAAAAGAGGTGTGAAAAGCACTGCAAAGAAAATGATGCATGAATGGGCAAAGCTGTACATTGAGAATGGTGTGCTATATCGCAAGACAGCAGATAGACGCCAGCTGGTGTTGCCAAGTAGCTTCAGGCCACTTGTTTTAAAGCACCTCCATGATGACATGGGTCATGTTGGGACCGAAAGAGTTCTTAGTCTGGCTAGGCAGAGATTTTATTGGCCCTACATGAAGCGAGATATTGAAGCCTATGTTACACGCCAGTGCCCATGCATTAAACAGAAGAAACCTGTGACGCACATCAGAGCTCCTATGTCAAGTATAACCACCAGCTCACCAATGGAGCTTGTTTCCATCGATTATATGCATTTAGAGCCAAGCAGAGGAGGATACCAGTACATCCTGGTGGTGCTAGACCACTTCACCAGATACGCACAGGCTTATCCAACTCGAAACAAGAGTGGTAAAACTGCAGCAGAGAGAATCTTTGGTGATTTCATTCCAAGGTTCGGCTACCCCATGCGGCTACATCACGATCAGGGGCGTGAATTTGAAAATGAACTCTTCAGGACTTTACAACACCTGACAGGAGTGGGACATTCACGCACAACCCCTATCACCCGCAGGGTAACCCTGCTGAACGCTTTAATCGCACTGTGCTACAGATGTTGAGAACGCTCGGTGAAGAGAAAAAGGAAAAATGGAAAGACTACCTCCCACAGATCATCCACGCGTACAACTGTACACGTCATGAGGCAACGGGGTATTCTCCCTTCTTTCTGCTCTTCGGCCGACACCCACGTTTGCCAGTGGATATGTTATTTCAGATGGCTTTATGTGATGAACCACAGTCAGCAAGAGGCTATGCGGAAAAATGGGCAGAACGGATGGCTGAAGCTTACAGGATAGCATCGGAGAACAGCAAGAAGTCTGGTGCTCGTGGTAAAAAGTATTATGATCGACATTTGAAGGGAGTAATACTGCAGCCAGGAGATCGAGTATTGGTGCGTAACCTGACTGAGAGAGGTGGCCCTGGAAAGCTGAGGTCGTACTGGGAAAACACCATTTATGTCGTGAAAGAGCAGATCAGCGACAGCCCAGTTTATAAAGTAGTCTCTGAGACGGGTGGGAAAAAATCAAGGGTTTTACATCGTAACCTGCTGCATCTTGTCAATGAGCTTCCAGTGGAGCTGCCTACAGCTGAGGAAGGCAACCCATCAGCTGTGGGGAAGAAGAAAACAAGTGTGACTCCAAGAGAGACAGTGTGTCACCTAAACAGCGAATCTGACTCAGATGGGGATGATAGTTCTACCTATTATGAGCTGAGATATGACTTGAGAAACAGGATTAGAGATGCTGCTCGGCCGACCCATGATCTTGCTTGTGCTCCCTCCCAGCATCCAGCTTCTGCAAAGTTAAACCAGCCAGTGAGTGTTGGATTACCCACGATGGAGCAAGGGCAACTGGGTTGGAGAGGGCAGATGGAGGAGCCAAGAGACATGAGGGTAGAACAACCTCATCCTGAAAACATGGGACCAGACACTGACAATGAGGAGGAGGGACATGAGCTGGAGGAGACCGAGGTCGCTGGAGTACCCTCTACAGAGAATGAATCTCCTCCCCTCGAGGAGATGCCCCCTCCTGCCTCTGATGAAGCAACACTAAGACGCTCCGCAAGAGAACGGCGGCCAGCCACATTATTCACATATAATACACTTGGTCAGCCTTCCATCCATACACATCCCACAGTCAGCACTGCAAATGTGGTTACGCCATCTGATCTGGCATTTTGCAATGTACAACCAAACACTTTCACACCATACCCTGCTCCCGCCATTTATCACAATCCATTTCCCTACTTTTCCTTACCTTACACTCTGCCTGTATATTATAACCAGCCAATGTACATGTGTTAATGAAGATCAAAATGTGTTGAGTAGTCAAGGTTAAAAGGTCAAATGTCTAGGAGCCATTTCTTTTTTTTGAAGGGGAGTGTGTGACGCCTACAGATGTAACATCACAAGTGTAGTATAATTATTTTTTTGTAATGAAGAAGGTCCGTTTTCCAAAAAGTGCATTGTTTTACACTAACTTGATTTCTAGTGTAATGGCAGTCTCAGGCCAGCAGAGGGAGTCTCTCCCTAGGTGAGCACTGGGTGTGGTAGTCTGCGGGGAGGCGCTGCGTGCTCAGACCAGAGCCTGCCTGCCGACAGACCACACCTCATGTCTTCTGTGTTCTTTTACCTGCAAAATACAGGTTGGTAACACGAGTTTTCCCAGCTCATATTTAGTATAAAGGTGCATAAACTTAATCTCTATCAGCTGGAGCAATAATTTTGTCTGAAGTTAAACGTTTTGGGCTTGTACAGTGTGAAAACGGAGTTCTGCATTGTGGAGCTGTCTTTACGCCGCGTGCTTTGAGTTAAGATGGCGGACCTTCGCGTGTTTAGTTTATAGTGATATGTGGCTCCAAGACTTACTTTAATGATTACCAATAGTTTATAATGCAAATACTTTTGATGACAAGTTGGGTGTCATTAATGGTTCAAGTTAATTCCTGTTCTAGATATTTATTGTGTGTGATATTAACGTGTGTAGACTTTCCTGTATTTTTTTAAACATATAATTGTATAAGAAAATGCCAATGTCAAAGGATGCGGGTTAACTTCAGAATGAGACATGCTGCACTTATATTCAGACAGAAGCTGTAACGTGTTTATACAAAAGAAACACTGCCAAAGTATCCTTAAAAGCCAGTAAATTATATTGGTGTTATGGTTAAAATTGTAACAAAGTTTTGGAAGCATTTGAGTAAAATGATGATGGTAAATAACCAGAGTGTTAATAAATGAGACCAGAGCCTGCCTGCCGACAGACCACACCTCATGTCTTCTGTGTTCTTTTACCTGCAAAATACAGGACCCCTCGAAGGCCTGTAACACGAGAACTCATGAAAGCGTCCTGAGACTGATCACTTCATTAAATCAATCTAAGAGTTGATTTAAGACATTAATGGTTTTCCTTGCTTCCATTACATATCAAATAAGTAAGGTGGTGCTCCGAGGCTGTATTAGTATTGATATTAATATCATACAAAGTGACGCTATATATTGTGATGCCCAAGCTAAATCACAACATATTATGGATCCCCTGCGTGAGGCGTTTGAAAACTTTTCATGATACAAAGAAACCCACTGAACTGTTGCTGGTCAACATGTGTGAGCATTTCAAGTTCCAAACTGGATGTGAAACATTTTAATGCACTTTAGAACAGAGGAAAGTGTGGACGCACACAGACTCTGGCAGAGTGGGGGACACATGCTCTCAGCGAGCTGCTGACCCAACCCCTTTGATTTATGACCTTTCCCCTACACAATAGAAGCTAAAGCTAAGCTATGCTTCCACTCCTACATGTTGCTACATGGAAAGTTGATTTTGCATGCATAAATAGCGCTGGAACGTTCATTTTTGAAAGGCCTTCGTTGGCAACTGTGTTGCGTATTCCAACATTAGTTGACCTGCACTGAGTGTTAGATAATTTAACTGCGTATTCCAGTAAATTAAACTACACCAGACCCTCCGTTAGCTGGCTAAGATTAGCTACCTTGGTCTGCTAAGGCCGTGACTCCCCACGGAGTGGAGACGGTTGGAGGTGCAATAAAAATCCACTGCAGCGTATTCCTGCAAGTGATTCATTTAAAGCAGAAGTTGCTTGATCTTCTTCTCTAACAGACCCAAAGAGGTGAGCAAGTGGCAGATTTAAATCTGAGATTATTGGCTGTAAGAGCATTTAGAAGATTTTACTCAATTCACACACCGGAGGAAAGTGCTGATGAACAGATCAAACAATTAAAAACGCTTTGATCTTTGAACAGTTGAAGAAAATGCTTGAGAAGTTTGACTTCCTAAACAATTTCATTTTGGAAGGTTGTTTTCTGCTCTCTACCCACAGAGTAAGAGAGAGTGTTTATCTTTGAGCATCTTGAAACTTCCAAGAAAGTTTGCAAGCTGCCGCCTTGTGTCCTGAGACAATCAGACAGATCTGAGTGTCGCTGAAGGAAGCCACTCTTACAACCACAGTTGTGTTAAACAACAAGGTTTCTGTTAAGTTTAAATACAGTAATTGTGTTTTGATTTCATACTGTGCTTGTTGCATGGTGATCGCTTATATGTACTCTTATTGTGAAGGGAGAGGAAGTAGGTTTGCTTTGGGGGTGATGTTATGGTTACCGTAGAAGAAGAGTGCAGTTGTAAAGATGGCGCTGTGAATAAAGTTGATGTCGATCCATAAACGTGTTTTCTTAAGTGTAACATTGGTAGCAGAGGATGGCGAGCAACTACAGAGTTCCGCCAACATTCGATGAAGGAAGACCTTACGAAAGCTGGAAGAATGAAGTCGCAGTTTGGACCAGAGTCACAGAACTTGAGAAAAGCAAGCAAGCGCTCGCTGTCGCCTTGGCGCTGTCTGGAAGGGCAAGAGATGTGGCGATGGAAATATCAGTCGATGATTTGAACAAGGACACTGGCATGAAAACGTTACTTGAGAAACTAGATGGTTTGTTCCTCAAAGAAGAAAAAGACCGGACCTACGAGGCTTACGCGAGCTTTGATCGGATCACAAGAGACAGTAATGTATCAATGACGGACTATATAATTGATTTTGAACAGCGGTATGCGCGAATGCGTAAATACAAAATGGAACTTCCTGATGCAGTTTTAGCATTTAAGTTGCTAGACACGGCTTGTTTGGATGTGAAAGACCGACAGTTGGCACTAACAGCGTGTGCAGATTTGACGTTTGCCTCGATGAAATCAGCGCTGAAGAGGATTTTTGGAGGGAAAAGTTCGGTTCCTACAGTGGGAATTAACCAGGATACCGCCTACATAACTGAGCAGAGGAGACAAATGAGTAAGCCGTGGTCTCAAAATGATAAACAGAGAACACCCTTGCCTGGCACTAACCCTCTTGACAGATATGGTCGCAGATCCAAATGTGCCATTTGTCAAAGCACATTCCACTGGGCCAAGGATTGCCCGCATAAAGGTGAGCAAGTGAAAATGACTGAGGATACCAAAGTAAATGATGTCGAGGAGTGCAACATTACTCTGTACACAAAAGAGTCACCCTCTGAGGCAGAAATCTTCATGACAGAGTGTTTTGGCTCTGCAATAATTGACACAGCATGCACTCGTTCTGTATGTGGACAAGAATGGCTAGATAGCTATGTCAGTAAGCTAAGTCAAAATGAAGTTAAAAATCTGATGAAGACAGAAGTGCAGAGCTGCAGACCCTTCAGGTTTGGAGATGGAAAAGTGGTCAACTCCACTAAAAGACTGAAAATTCCTGCCAAAATTGGGCAGACAAAATGTTGCATTGAGACTGAAGTCGTCCCAGCCAAGATTCCACTACTTCTTAGCAAGGCATCTATGAAAAGAGCAGGGACTGTACTGGATATGGAAAATGACTGTGCAGTGATGTTCAACCACCCTGTAAAACTTGATTTTACAAGTTCTGGTCATTACTGTGTGAACATTATGGACCAGGAAGACCAGGATGCTCAAGATAATGATCAAGTCTTGGAGGCTAATGATGATGTCATCCAACAAGAGCAAAGTAATGAGGAACTACAGAGTCAGCATGAGGAGGAAATACTGACAATCTCAGAAAGAATGACCCCTGCAGAAAAACACAAGATCTTGTTGAAGCTTCATCAACAGTTTGGTCATGCCTCCGTGGAAAGACTTCAGAAACTTTTGATCAGCTCAGGCAACAAAGATAAAGAATGTGGTGTCATCCTGAAAAGAGTTGTTAATGAATGTGAAGCATGTCAGAGATATTGCAGAACCAAACCAAAGCCAGCAGTTGGCTTACCGCTGGCATCTCACTACAATGAAACTGTGGCAGTTGATCTTCACGAACTTCAACCAAGTGTGTGGTACCTTCATATTATTGATCAGTTTACACGATTTAGTGCAGGAAGCATCCTGACCACAAAGAAGTCATCAGAAATAGTGAAGCACTTTATCCATGCTTGGATAAGTGTGCATGGTCCACCTCAAAAAATATTCAGTGACAATGGAGGTGAATTCAACAATGATGAGATGAGAGATATGGCAGAAAACTTTAATATAGAAATAAAGACAACAGCAGCATACAGCCCCTGGAGTAATGGACTCATGGAACGACACAACCGAACACTTACTGAGATTTTGATGAAAGTAAGGGCAACAAACGCTTGTGACTGGGATACTGCACTGGACTGGGCTCTTATGGCCAAGAACACTATGCAGAACGTACATGGCTTCAGTCCCTATCAGCTGGTGTTTGGACAGAATCCCAACCTGCCGTCTGTGTTGACTGACCAGCCACCTGCTTTGGAAGGCACCACAAAAAGTGAGTGGGTAGCTAAACACATTTCTGCTCTGCATGCATCAAGAAAGGCTTTCACAGAAGCAGAATGTTCTGAAAGAATACGGAGGGCAGTGCGAAGACAGACACGGCACACAGAAGAAAGATATGAACCAGGTGATAAAATTTACTATAAGAGAGTGGACTGCCATGAATGGAAAGGTCCAGGAGTTGTCATTGGTCAGGATGGAGCTGTGGTGTTTGTCAGACATGGTGGAACCTGCATCCGGGTACATCATCTCAGACTTAGAAAAGTGAACACATTCAGTGATGACCAACAACACATTAAGGATTGTGCAGAAGCTGACACAAATTTCCTCCAAAAACAAAAGATGACAGGAGTCACAGATGATGACATGGAAGATACTTCACAAGCAGGAGCAACTACTGCGGTACAGCATGAAGGAGAACAAGACACACATGACAGCACAGTGGAACAGGACACACATGACAACACAATGGAGCAGAGTGTTAAAGAACCAGACAATGATGTTCAGCTCAAGAGGGGACAAGTTCTGAAGTACAAGGATGGTGACAGTGGGGCTCTACACACAGCACAAGTTATAGGGCGTGCAGGTAAAGCTACAGGGAAATATAAAAACTGGTATAATGTGACACTCATGGAGCCTACCAGTGTTGCTGGCAGCACAAGTTCAGTCGACATTACACAGCTGGAGAGCCTTCAGATAGAACCAGCTGTCATCAATGATGATGCATTTGTCACAGGAGACTTATCATTTGACCAAGCCAAACAAAACGAGATAAAGAGTTGGAAAGACAATGATGTGTTTGAAGAAGTTCGGAATGAGGGGCAAAAGTGCATCTCCACTAGATGGGTGTGTACCCTTAAAGAGACACTCACTGGATTAGTGCCTAAAGCACGCTTAGTCGCAAGAGGTTTTGAAGAGCTAGACGTGGCTGAGTTAAAAAAGGATTCACCCACATGTGCATCGGAGTCTCTTCGGCTCCTTGTAGCAGTTATATGCCAAAGACAATGGTCACTTCATTCCATGGATATAAAATCAGCATTTCTTCAAGGAACAGAACTGTCACGTGACCTTTACATCAGACCTCCTCCTGAAGCAGGATCTGAAGGAACACTATGGAAACTCAAAAAATGTGTATATGGTTTGGCTGATGCATCATTGTATTGGTACAACAGGGTGAAAGAGATTGTGCAGGCAGTTGGAGGAAAAATTTCAAAGGTTGATCCAGCTGTCTTCTACTGGCTAGATGAGAGCAACACTGTAACTGGGGTACTTGCCTGCCATGTGGATGACTTCATATGGGGGGGTACTCACAGTTTCTCCACAACTGTAATACCTGAACTGAAATCTGCTTTTCAAGTCGGGCGCGAGGAGCATGACAACTTCTGTTATGTAGGAATAGATTTTGTGTCTCTTCACAGAAAAGTTCAGATACACCAGGAAAACTACATCCAGCACCTACAACCCATACAAATGGATCCTTTGCGGGCTGCTCAGCAAGACTCACCTCTGTCTACAGAAGAAAAGGATCTACTCAGGTCCAAGGTTGGACAGATCCTCTGGGTTGCAAGGCAGAGCCGTCCAGATGTCTTGTTTGATGCCAGCACTTTAGCATCCAGCATTAAAAATGCAACTGTGCACACAATTCACGATACAAATAGAACAGTGTGCAAATTGAAATCCAGAAAGGTGATTCTGAACTTTGAACATTTAGGCAGGGACTCTGCTCTGAAGATGATGGTGTTTAGCGATGCCTCGTTTGGAAATCTTTCTGATGGAGGCACTCAAGGAGGACACCTGACAGTTCTAATGGGAGAAGATGGGAAGTTTGCGCCACTCTCCTGGCAGTCAAAGAGAGTGAAGAGGATTGTGAGGAGCACACTCGCTGGAGAAACATTGGCAATGTCTGATGGAATTGACAATGCACTCTTTCTAGCTACACTGTTTTCTGAACTAACAACTGGCAGTACTGAACATGCTCTGCCTATAATCTGTGTCACAGACAGCCATTCTCTTGCTGATGCACTGAAGTCTACAAAGTCGGTTTCTGAAAAAAGACTCCGCCTGGAGATCAACGGCATCAAAGAACTCATCCAGACACAGAAAGTTGAGCAAGTGTTGTGGTACAACACCAAAGAACAACTTGCAGACTGCCTCACCAAAAAGGGGGCATCTACATATAAGCTACTTAAGGCTCTCAGTGAAGGACATTGGAAACTTGGTTAAAGTGTTAATACAGCTCATGTTAAGGCTAATTTAACTAAGGCAAAGGCAAACATTGTTTTACTTTTGTTCATTTCATCCAGTTTATTAAAGTTTAAAAAAAAAAGAAAGGACAGTGAGTTTGTTAAGTTTAAATACAGTAATTGTGTTTTGATTTCATACTGTGCTTGTTGCATGGTGATCGCTTATATGTACTCTTATTGTGAAGGGAGAGGAAGTAGGTTTGCTTTGGGGGTGATGTTATGGTTACCGTAGAAGAAGAGTGCAGTTGTAAAGATGGCGCTGTGAATAAAGTTGATGTCGATCCATAAACGTGTTTTCTTAAGTGTAACAGTTTCATCTGCCAAATTGGAAAATCCAATTCTGGAAATCCTTTTGAATCATGCTTGATTTCACTAAGAACATGTTACCTGTTTATGCAGGTAAAATCCTCAACACTGACCACAGCAACGTGAATCTGATCACGGATCAGAAACGACCCACAGATAAAAGTCTAACCAAAACCTGTGGTTGCTTATCTGTTGTTTTTCTGGCGCGTTTTAAACAAGTCCACCATGCAGTGGAGAACGCAGGAGGCAAGTTTAAAGTGCAAGTCCAGAAATTTTCACAGCTGAAGGAAGAGAATACATCTCTCCAGCACAAGTTTGAAATTCTGGAAAAGGTAGTCAGTCAAAACCAGACTCGCATAACTGAACTAACAGATCAGTTTACTGAGACTAAGAAAGAGAATAATGAACTTCAAGAGGAAAACAGGGAGCTTGAACAATCGCTCCAGAGCTGCCAACAGGAACTGGCAGGACCTCAGACTGAGCTGAAGGAGCTAAACCAGATTCACGAGGAATCACAGAGCTCTCTTCAGGAAGCTCAGAAGGAAATCCAGGACTTGAAACTGGAAATTTCTGTTTATGACAAACATCTCAATGATAAACAGTCACGAATCCAGCTGCTGGAAAGACAGCTAGCTGAAGCTAGAGATGAGCTAAGCTCAGCTTATCAAGACCAAGACCACTTATCAGAGGAACTGATAAGAGCCAGAAGAGAACTGTTTCAGTCCTCTGAGACTGAACACAGACCAGGAAATCGGAGCATCCTCTGTGATGACAGAGAGGATCTCCTCAGTAACAGGAAGTCTCATGAGAATTCTTCTTGTTCACATTTACCTCCTGTACCACATATTCTCCCTCCAGATCCCAAAACATCTCCAGATCCAGGTGGTACCTACCAGGCTGATGGGCCTGCAGGAGCCAGGACTCACCAGGCTCCCACAGATAAAGATCTTTTCAGAATTGCTCAGAATTTGCCAAAATTGGAAACCACATTTGGCAAATTAAATGACATCCGAACCTACCTGAATGACATCAGCTTCTACCTGCAAAGGTTCCCAAAGGCTTCTGTTAGTGACAAAATCTTCCTGATCAGACTAACAGCAAGTAATGATGTCAAGAAGTTCATTGAACGCCAGACAGATGCAGTCAGAAATGACTTTTCCCTCCTCTGTGAAGCTTTGGAGAGAGTTTTCTGAAGAAGCAACTCAATCAGGTTTGAGTTTTGCCTTGAACACAAAACAGGGCAGACAAGAACCACCGAGCCAGTTCTACCACAGACTCCTCAGAGCTTACTTTGGTTTGCATAATGAGGAAAATATAGATGAAGACCAACACTTTAAAACAATTTTTCTCAATAACCTGCATCCTGCCACGAGCCGTCACTTAGGCATCATCGCAAATCCTTACAATGCTACAATCCGAGAGTTACGTACGTGGGCTGATTTAGGTTTTCAGAAACACCTGCAAACTAAACATGGCAAACTTGACACTGCACTGACTGCTGAGTCTCCTTCCAGGGATCTGGGTAAACAGACCTCTGATGCAGCCACTTACAGACCTAAGTCAAAGTCCCGTCAGTCCAGTAAGAAACAATCTTACTCACAAGCTGAACGTTACGGTTAAAGAGCCTTAATCTCAGAGTTAAGTCTCAACTAAGCAACCACAGTCTGTACCTGAATGAAAATTGAACAATTTTCTCCAGGTTTGATCCTAACTTTAAGCTTTCACAGCTAAGTTTACTATCCAGACTTCTCCCACAGCAGATTTCACACACGTGATTTCAACAAGTGGGGGAACAATGAGCTAAAATTTACTGTATGTAACAGCAGAAGTTCGATTTCACATTGAATGTGCTCACATCCAGTTGCAAATTTAAGCTCTATTTACACATGGACCCATGCATGACCTATTAGAGGATATTAATCATTATTATACCATAGTTAGAAGTTAACATTTCTTTCCTTTCCTCTTTCTATGCTATGTTTTAATTCTTAATCACTTGAAGCAGTATTTTGACTTTTCTTTTGTAGAGTAAAACCTTTTAAAGTTTTTATAGTACACATTTGTTTATCATTATTTTGATAATTCATACTTTAACCCTTAGTCCTGAATAGATGTTTAACTCTTAAGTTACTTTAGGTGTACGAATAGTGCATGCATATACTTTTTTCGATTTTATTTTTGTTTTCTTGTGATTTAGTGAATCCATTTCTTGATGACATCAGTCATATGAAAAAGCAAATTGAACCTGCAAGAATCATCGCTGTTCCCTTTGGACCACTTCACCTGTGATTACGATCTCCTTCTTAACTGAACATCGTAATCAAGTGGGGGAATATGTAGTGATCTCAAGCCCAAAGGTCTCAGCAAAAGGATACACACATCTAACCAAATATACTTTGGTACACATACTGATTGATAAAGGCCACATTTGGATGTAAAACAGACGTCCCAAGGAGGAATTTTGCTCAGAGAAGGACCTTCTCTGAGGAATCACTGATTTACGGTCCTGAGAGCAACTCAGGAGAGGACCTGCATTTTGGTAAAACAAACAAAGGCCAATTGGTGAACTTTGAACCCATCCTCCAAGCTTGGAGATACTCCTTCACAGTATTTACGACCTGCTATAAATTGGTTCCTTATAGCCAATTTTGTTATGTGTTCTTAACATCCAAGAATTGTTTTATATTGTTAGGAAAGTAAGCTCATGTTAATCTCATGATGAAGACTTTTCTTTTGATATGCAACATGACATACTATGGTGATTAGAAACTAGACGTTTCTTCCCCAAATTCACATCACATCCATTCCAGGATTTGCTGCATAAAGGTGAAGAAAGAGACACTTTACCCAACTGCTGAAATCCACTTTTATGATAGAAATGGACTTCCTCATATCAAATGATGTCTAACACATGTATTTTCTTTACAGGAATCTTAAATCATCAAGATTAATCCTGTTTTATCTGTTTAACTGATTTGTTTATTCAATGTCTTCCTTTATTCATATAATTCAGATCTTTGCTTTATTTTATTTTATTGTGTTCATTTTATTTCATCATGTCTGAATAATTGATCCATTTTACCCATGCCTCACTTAGAATTCACAGATGTTTATAACCGCTTAACTGATAGTGAAATGATCATTTGAGACGTGTCTTACTATTGGAGGAAACCTGACTCTGTCAGCTTCCCATTGGCTGACAAGCTGCAAGCCACATTCCACTGCCAGGCAGAGCGCGAAGCTCTGAACTGTGAGAATCAGAATTGGAGAGATCGGAAAGAGAACTAGATCTGATGAGATCTGATGAGAACTGAAAGAGAACTGATCTGGGAGAACTGGAAGGAGTAGAGACAGAACTGGAGAAACTTGGAACAATGGGGAAAGAATGAGACGAAACCTGCTCTGAACTCAGCAGAGTTCAGAACCACGAATCACTCAGGGAGGAGTGATGGAGAGAAGAAGACTTTAACCCAAATCATCTTTACTATCAACCATCCCGTGACATCAGTCCTGAAGCTGCACGTCTCTGGGGAGACGGATGAGAGAGAGAGGACGAACCAGAGCCACCACTGAGCTGACAGCCCGCAGAGAGCCGGACGAACTTCCAGGAGATCGGGAAGATTTTTGGGGGCCATCCACCCGACAGTCTTCCAAAGGATTTGAGGAACAGTCCATCATGAAAGGTCACTTCAAGCGAGAACTCATGAAAGCGTCCTGAGACTGATCACTTCATCAAATCAATCTAAGAGTTGATTTAAGACATTAATGGTTTTCCTTGCTTCCATTACATATCAAATAAGTAAGGTGGTGCTCCGAGGCTATATTAGTATTGATATTAATATCATACAAAGTGACGCTATATATTGTGATGCCCAAGCTAAATCACAACAAGTCCTTCTCCCCTGGTGCTGCCAATCAGTTCGTTAAAAGCTCCCACTAGCTTGGGAATAAAAACAGGGTTAAAACCACACAAAAACCATAAAAAGCATGCTAAAAACCAAGCTAGTGAGCAGAGTCCAGTCTCTGGCAGCACCCGCTTGTTCACCCTGTGACAGTGTCGTTACAGATGGAGTAACAGTAGCTGGTGTCGTTACAGATGAAGTAACAGGAGCTGGTGTCATGACGGATGAAGTAACAGGAGCTGGTGTCATGACGGATGAAGTAACAGGAGCTGGTGTCGTGACAGATGATGTAACAGGAGCTGGTGTCATGACGGATGGAGTAACAGGAGCTGGTGTCGTGACAGATGAAGTAACAGGAGCTGGTGTCGTGACGGATGAAGTAACAGGAGCTGGTGTCGTGACGGATGAAGTAACAGGAGCTGGTGTCGTGACGGATGAAGTAACAGGAGCTGGTGGCGTGACGGATGGAGTAACAGGAGCTGGTGTCGTGACAGATGGAGTAACAGGAGCTGGTGGCGTGACGGATGGAGTAAGCCTTTCCTCCTGGGAGGAAGCACAGAGGTTTAAATGAGAACAGTTGGCTGATACAGTATTTGAACGCCCTGGAACTCTGGTTGTCTTAAATCTGTCACCTGGAGACAGAAACAGGAAGGGTGAGTCAGTACAGGTTTGATGTTTAATAGCTGCAAAGTTAAAACAAGACAAACATTTATGTTTTATCATATGCACCGTGGGTTTGAGTGGACTGTAATTTCATCTGTGTTGTATGTCTAACATGGGGCACGTTTGACAATAAAATTGACTTCATTGTCAAACGTACCCAAAACAGAGAACGCGTATTAGAGAAACACAAGTTAAAAGCTGAAGTGCATTAAAAAAAATTGCTGCACTTATTGGCATTACTGATTGATATATTATGGTATCAATCTAAAGTATTATGATCCTCAATTCAGAAAAAATAATTCGAAAGATTATTTTGACAAAAAAGACATACGAGAGCACTTCTTTCTTTAGATTTAGGGTTTTAAATTTCATGACACAATGAGACCTTAAAGGTCATAAAATTACATGATTTTAATGTAACTTGAATATAATCTTTATAAAGGACAACAAAACACAAAATGTGTTTATTCAACTGAAAAGCTGCATAATAAAGAAGAAATGTGTAAAATAATTAAGTACAGCCCATCTTTATTTTTTTTTTACCTTGACAAACTACCTTTAACAGCAGTAAGGCACTGATTTACAAAGATTTCAAATAAAGGGCGCTAATTTGTTTGCAGCACTGATAAATAGCTTGCGTTGTCTCTTAAGCGTTTGCGAGTGATTTACAAAAATTACACTTGCAATTGGTAACAGTTGCAAACAGCAGTTCTTAAATAAGCATTTAGCATGCTTATTGCTTTGCCATGGAAAGTTCAGCATGTGGTAAACGCAAAATGAAATTTGACCTGATAGAGTAATATTAGTTTCAGAGTTTTCAGGTCTGGAGAGGAGGAGTGCGCAGGAGCTGATCTAAATTTTAAATATGCAGTTGGCAAAAAATAAAATAAAATAAAATAAAAAGGACATAATTAATGTGAGCTTTAACTACCATGAAGCTGCAGATGTTCTGATTCATCTGTCTAGAACAGAGGCGTCCAAATTTTTTACATCGGAGGGCTGAAAATGACTCAGGGTGGATGGCCGCGGGCCAAAACTAAAAATTCATGTTGCAGTTTGAGAAATTAAATATGCTTAGCCCATAGCATAATTGTTCAAAATAAAACCTCATGAAAAGTAATGTGGATAACGAATAACACTGTTTTGTAGGGGTGTCCCCGACTAAGAATTTTCATAGTCGAACCTGATTCGTCAGATCATGTCATTCGCCGACGAATAGTCGAATCATGTTTTTTTTTTTTTTCCCCTTCTTGATTCATAATCGTCTTTTCCTGCTCCAGAGAAAGAGCTGGAACACCTCATCAAATAAATTCAAATGTTTTTTATTTCTTGTTTTTTTGTCTGTTATGTTTGGTTTTTTTTTGCTTAACAATTTAAAGTCAGGAAAGAAAATTAAAAGGGTGTGTGACAGCCAAATGTCAAATATATACAGAGGAATTACAATAGAATAACCTTTACTTAATAAATAAATCAATTACACAACAATAAAAAAATAGGCTCATAACGAAGTACAAAGTTATATCCATGTAAAACGGAAAGTAAAAGTTAGAATCTGCGCAGCAGAAAGCCTCCTCGCTTCGTTAACAACAAAGCCGATAGGAGAATCTGCTCTGGATGGCGTGGAGTGGAGGTGGAGGGAATGTGCAGAACATCACAGATTATTCCACAACTTGCTGGAATAGTGCAGCATCTTCTCCTGGCATCTTCTCTTGGCATCTCCACCGTTCAGGAGCCGCTCCACATGTGCGCTCAACAGCTGACGCAGCGAGACGGCGGTCCAGTTCAGGACAAAGATAAAAGCGTTGCTCTAGGGAGTCCGATATCAGCCACAGGCTTCATGATTCAGGAAATGATGGTTCTTAAAAACGCGTTCTTTCCTGATATAATCTGAATAATCCTCCAGCAGTGCCAGCGTATCCATCTTCAGCATTACGCACGGGAGTACTGTAGACGCGGTGTTCATGTCTGTAAGACTGTTTCCACCTTGACAGACTGATGCTGTAAATTAGTGGAAATAACAACATCGATGATGATGACGTGACAGGTGAGGGTCCTTCATCATGTCTCTGGCTACTTGGTCATAGAGACGTCGCTTTGACTGAGTGCTCAGCACGTGCGACTCAGTCGGCAGACTGCGTTTTAAACCCGCCTGCCCGGCTCATCCGTATGCCACACTGATAGTAACAGAATTATTCGGCTGCTAATGGACCTATAACATGAATTATTTAAAGGACAAATGAATATTGTGTAAAAATATAACATTCAGCACCCTCCTACTGCAGGATGGTATGATTTTTGCTTGGTAACAAAATGCTGCGACTATTCGACTTAGAGATTGGCAGTCGAAGCCCAGTTCTGGAAACGAATCGTCGAATCGTCGAATATTTGGGGACACCCCTACTGTTTTGCTGTGTTCAATATTTGTTTTTCACATTAGTTTGTATGAGGTTTTATTTTGGACAGCATCTTCTCACATAGTTTCATGGACTTCCAGATCTGAGCTGGTATACCAAACGTAGCGCCACCCTACCCAAAATGTAATGCAATGTTGATTTGTGGTCAGGAAGTGAAGAGCAACAATGAATAAATATCAAAAGAATTTTTCACACTGCTGGGGAAACCAAAATTAAAAAAACAAAACCAAAAAAGATGATGGCAAGGGGGCCAAAAATAATCCCTCGTGGCCCAAGTTTGGCCCCCGGGCCCCAAATTGGACAGCTGGGGTTTGAGAACCACTGCTTTAAAGTGATGATGACACGACCTTAACTTCAAGTAACTTTGCTATACAACAACACAGCAAGACAAAATAAGTAGCTCTGTGCAGTTAGAAGTTAATCAGACATGTATTTACAAAAATATCAGATGTTTAGGAGGCTCAGCTAAATGCTAATAGCTTTTCAGTCACGAAACGAGCCGCCATGTTGTGTCGTCAGCGACTGACAGAGTTGCGGTCCGCCCATTGAGTTACATGTATAATCTAAGCCGTGGAAAACATGAAAGATGTTCCAGAACAGCTCGATTGGAACTGGATTGTGTGCTGGGATCATCAGCCAGTTCAGAAAAGTGTGATAATGCTGAGGAATTTGGGGAAATCACATTTTACAAGCTAGAACTGGAGTAGAACTGTAGCCAGCTGCCTACAGTCTGTCTCCAGCCTCAGGTCCACTGGTTCTGCAAGACCACACCGAGGGAACCAGAACTGTAAGGAGTGACCCAGAACAACACAAAGCAGACCCACAACTCGAGGAGTTGCAGCGGTTTGACATACAGTAGAGCCAGGCGTGACAGAAAGGAGGCACTCATAGACCTTTTGGGCTTCGTGTCCCAAATTTAACATGGGTGTTATGGGGACACTGTCCGGAATGCACCACAGTGTCCTTGCAGTGGGACATTTCTCATACACCCCATTAAGACTTTAGGGTACACTCGGGACACCAGGGGGGTAGTTTGCAGTACCAAATTTCACCAATGGGGGTGCCAAAGCTCCACCGCGCTGCGATGATGCCAAATGAGTCCAAATGGGACATTAAGCCCAAATTCATGTGAATTTCCCCTGAAATTCATATAAAATCATTCCTCGAGCACATAAACACCAAAATCACAGGGGATACTCAGTTCGATGAGGCGCTTCCAGGCATTCTACTCTGGTGTTGATATGTGGCCCCTGGGAAAAGTTCCTTCTGACATGGCCGAGGAAGCTTGCGCTTCGGGGAGATTGAAGAGCATATAGGTGGGGTCAAATGCTGTTAATTTCAGGCCTCTGCTCCCTTCCTTTGCCAAGATATGCCCATTTCTTGATGAGCCATTTGGGAACATGGAAGTACTATATGGGCAAATGTCCAAAAATATACCCAGGTTTGGGCACTCAATCCTGGGCATGGCCTCATTCATCAGGCCCCTCTGATCATCCATGGACATTTGTCACACATTTGAATGTGGACATTTGAGGTCAAAATGGCCATTGGGGAACATTTCTTTACTGGCAAATGTCCCAACTTTAACCCAGGTTTGGGCACTCAATCCTGGGCATGGCCTCATTCATCAGGCCCCTCTGATCATCCATGGACATTTCTCACACATTTGAATGTGGACATTTGAGGTCAAAATGGCCATTGGGGAACATTTTTTTACTGGCAAATGTCCCAACCTTACCCAGGATGGGCACTCGGTTTTGGGTTAACCAGTGACATTTGGGACCATTGGTAATGGAAGTATGGTATGGTCAAATGGCCCACCTTACCCAGGATGGGCACTCGGTTTTGGGTTAACCAGTGACATTTGGGACCATGGTGAATGGAAGTATGCTATGGTCAAATGGCCCACCTTACCCCAGGATGGGCACTCAAAAGTGGGGACCCAGGGACATTAGGGTTCATGGAGGTATGGAAGTACAGTATGGCCAAACGTCCCACCTTACCCAGGGTCGGGCACTTATCTCTGGGTAATTTCAGCGAAGTGGGGGTAAAAATCAGATGACCTGGGGCACGAGGGACTCTTAGGCCCGGGTTTGCTCAAATAGCGCTCAGTGCTTAATAGTGGGTCCCCGGGCACCAGTGGAGCTCCAGGTGCACCCAGAAGGCCACAATTCCTGGAGGTCTAAGCCCAAGATCGGGGCTTGGTCCCCGGGTACTCATGGTGCACCAGGGGGGTCCCTGGAGCTCCAGGGGGTCTAAGGGGGCTTGGTGGGTCTCCATGCCCAGGATGAGTGCTTGGTCCCTGGGCACTGATGGTGCCCCAGGGGGGGGTCCCTGGAGCTCCAGGGGGTCTAAGGGGGCTTGGTGGGTGTCCATGCCCAGGATGAGTGCTTGGTCCCTGGGCACTGATGGTGCCCCAGGGGGGGGTCCCTGGAGCTCCAGGGGGTCTAAGGGGGCTTGGTGGGTGTCCATGCCCAGGATGAGTGCTTGGTCCCTGGGCACTGATGGTGCCCCAGGGGGGGGTCCCTGGAGCTCCAGGGGGTCTAAGGGGGCTTGGTGGGTCTCCAAGCCCAGGATGAGTGCTTGGTCCCTGGGTACTGATGGTGCCCGAGGGGGGGGTCCCTGGAGCTCCAGGGGGTCTAAGGGGGCTTGGTGGGTCTCCAAGCCCAGGATGAGTGCTTGGTCCCTGGGTACTGATGGAGCACCAGGGGGGTAAAAATGGTTGACCTGGGGCACGAGCGACTCTTAGGCGCGGGTTTGCTCAGATTACGCTCAGTGCTTAATAGTGGGTCCCCGGGCACCAGTGGAGCTCCAGGTGCACCGAGAAGGCAGCAATTCCTGGAGGTCTAAGCCCAAGATCGGGGCTTGGTCCCTGGGTACTGATGGTGCACCAGGGGGGTCCCTGGAGCTCCAGGGGGTCCATGGGAGCCTGGTGGGTCTCCATGCCCAGGATGAGTGCTTGGTCCCTGGGTACTGATGGTGCCATAGGGGGGGGTCCCTGGAGCTCCAGGGGGTCCATGGGAGCCTGGTGGGTGTCCATGCCCAGGATGAGTGCTTGGTCCCTGGGTACTGATGGTGCCATAGGGGGGGGGTCCCTGGAGCTCCAGGGGGTCCATGGGAGCCTGGTGGGTGTCCATGCCCAGGATGAGTGCTTGGTCCCTGGGTACTGATGGTGCCATAGGGGGGGTCCCTGGAGCTCCAGGTGGTCCAAGGGGGCTTGGTGGGTCTCCAAGCCCAGGATGAGTGCTTGGTCCCCGGGTACTGGTTGTGCACCAGGGGGGGTCCCTGGAGCTCCAGGTGGTCCAAGCGGGCTTGGTGGGTCTCCATGCCCAGGATGAGTGCTTGGTCCCCGGGTACTGGTTGTGCACCAGGGGGGGGCCCTGGAGCTCCAGGTGGTCCAAGGGGGCTTGGTGGGTCTCCATGCCCAGGATGAGTGCTTGGTCCCCGGGTACTGGTTGTGCACCATGGGGGGTCCCTGGAGCTCCAGGTGGTCCAAGGGGGCTTGGTGGGTCTCCATGCCCAGGATGAGTGCTTGGTCCCTGGGTACTGATGGTGCCCCAAGGGGGGTCCCTGGAGCTCCAGGTGGTCCAAGGGGCCTTGGTGGATCCCCATGCCCAAGATGAGTGCTTGGTCCCTGGGTACTGATGGTGCCCCAAGGGGGGTCCCTGGAGCTCCAGGTGGTCCAAGGGGCCTTGGTGGATCCCCATGCCCAGGATGAGTGCTTGGTCCCTGGGTACCATGAACCTGTGGGGTCCTTGGTTCTCCTGGAGCTGTCCTTACTGTCCTTTGAGTCCTGGAGCTTCGCTCCAGGACCTCCTTGTCCTTCCCTGGGTCCTGGAGCGAAGCTCCAGGAGGCCCCCTCCTTTGGAGGTCCTTGCTGTCCTGGAGCTACGCTCCAGGACCTCCTTGCGGTCCTTGGGGTCCTGGAGCTTCTCTCCAGGACCTCCTGGGGCCCCTGTGGCTCCTTTTATTGGACAGGACATATGGCACACATTTGAACGGAGACATTTGGGATGATCTGGGCCATGGAGGAACAATTTTTTTGTTGCAAATGTCCCATTCATTTATAATGGGACATTTGCCACAAAAAAATGTTCCCCCATGGCTAATTTTTCACCCAATGTCCCTATTCAAATGTGTGCCAAATGTCCGGGACATTTGGGATACTTTAAGTGTTCCCACATGTCCCATTTCTACCTAGGGACATTTGGGATACTTAAAGTGTTCCTAAATGTCCCATTTCTGGTCATCCAGGGACATTTGGGACACTTAAAGTGTTCCCACATGTCCCATTTCTACCGAGGGACATTTGGGACACTTAAAGTGTTCCTAAATGTCCCATTTCTGGTCATCCAGGGACATTTGGGACACTTAAAGTGTTCCCACATGTCCCATTTCTAGACTGATCATCCAGGGACATTTGTCATACACTTGAATGGGACATTGGGGAACTTTAACCTCTTTTGTCAAAATTTGTATAATTGTTCCCCTTTGTCCGAATTGTTCCCAAGTTGCGGGACATTTGGCACACATTTGCATTGGGGACACAAGGGAACACTTAAGACATTTGGGGGGCCATTTGGGAACACTTAAGACATTTGGGGGGCCATTTGGGAACACTTAAGACATTTGGGGTGGCCATTTGAGACCAACTGGGACATTTTGCAACACTTTTGTGCTAAATGTCCCATTAGACATTTGGGTCAAATCCCAAATGTCCAATGGGACATTAGGTAACAAATTGTTACTTTATGTCCCAACCCAATTGTCCATGATGGTCCCAAGTGTCCCGTCCTTAGCCACCTAGTGGTCAAAATGAGATTGCGGGACAATAGGGAACAATTTCCGTACGTAGCAATAAATTCATTACTCAGTGACCGTTTGTCCCATCGGAACGCCGTTTGGACAGGAATGTGAGGAAAGATCACCAAAAAGGTCTGGGACAGTTTTCGGATTTTTAGGAGCTTCCTGGGAGGAGTGGCGGGGTCCGGAAGTTTCGGACTTTGGGGGCACTAACCCTTGAATGGGGGTGTGTGCTAAATGTCCGACGGGGGTCTACGGCGTGGTGCTGGCATCTGTCGGCCTGTCAACAGCTCATGAAGAGTCAGTTTAAGATTCCTATTCGCAGAAGATCTGTACTCCATCAATGCTAATGGTAGAGCTTCAACCCAGTTGAGTCCTGTTGACAGAGTGATTTTTAGGATCTTGTTCTTAATGGTCTGGTTCAGTCTCTCAACCGCACCTTGGCTTTACGGGTGGTAAACCGAACCAAACTTTTGTGTGATGTTCAAAGCTTTCATCACACAGTCCATGATGTTATTACAGAACTCTTTCCCATTGTCAGAGCTCAGAATTGTCGGCAGTCCGAACCGACTGATGACTTCATTCACCAGAAATTTGGCTACTTCTTGGGCAGTTTTATTTCTGGTGGCTGTGGCTTCGAGCCAAAGTGAGAACCGACAAAGTACTGTTAGCAGATATCTTTTCTGATTTACACGGATGCACATGTCACAGAAATCAATCTGCAGTTCATGAAAAACACCTCTCGGGACCAGCAATCTCCCTGGGGGAGGGCAGAGACCCCTCCTTGGATTACTGGACAGACAGATGTGGCAACGTCCGACCACATAGTCAACTTGGGCTTGGAGAAATGGAGCCCAGAACCCTTGGCTTCTGATTCTTCTGATGATCTCTGGTCTCGACTCGTGGCTGGTTGAATGAGCTTCGTCAATCAGCATTTTTAACAGTTCTGCAGACACAACTGTTAACCCATCGTGAGTTCTCCACAATCCTGTCTGGTCTGGCGACGCCCCTCTCTCCTTCCAGATCTGTCTTTCTGACTCAGGAGCGTGTTGTTGCATGGCCAGGACGTCTTCAACTGTCATCTTCCGTTCTATTTCGACAGCTGGAACGTCCATCACTGCTTGGATATCGCATGTTGCTACTTTCTTCGCTTCAATGTCTGCTCGTTCATTTCCTCTGGTCAACACGTCATCTCCCTTTCCATGGCCAGGAATCTTTACTATTGCAACATTTCGAGGCAACAGTAGAGCTTGTAGCAGTTCATGGATCAGTTCAGCATTTCTTATGGGCGTGCCATCGGACCGTTGGTATTGGCCGGGGTCTGCAACCCGCGGCTCCGGAGCCGCATGCGGCTCTTTAGTCCCTCTGTTGCGGCTCCCTGCATTGGAAAATGAATTAATGACTATTCTACTAAAGTGTATTATATTTTGGTTGGTTCACTTTAATAATGTGATTCTAAAAGACCAAGACAAATGTCCCCTTGAGAGACAATAAAGTTTCTTATCTTATTCTAAATTTGAGAATTATGATGATCCCTCTGAGGGATTCATGTACAGTTGCGCACTTTTCCCGAGTTCTCCGAGCACTGCAAATGCAGCACGTGAAATAAAATCCAACTCAACTATTGAAATAAAGATATAATTTATATTTTACCATTTTGCAAAGCAGCCAATTTAGTGTCAGGTGCAACAAGCAGGTAACTGCAGTGAAACGTCGAGTAACTGTCCAGCATGATATGATGCGTCTCACAAACCTTTACGCAGCCAATCAGTGTTAATAACTGCACTTCATGCTCACGTGCCGCTATAGTGCAGCATAGCATGATACAGCCCTATTGAATCAGCAATCACGGAATTAAACATTAAAAACGGAATTAATTACAAACAAAGAATATCACTGAGTGTGGACGTGCCGCGGAGCGCTGAACTTTCCTCCTGGTGCACTATCCCACGAACGCCTCCCAGCGGAGCGTCTCTGTTGTGCTGTTGCTGCAGTTCTGGCATTTAAAGTGAATAATAAACGAGCAAAAGCTTATTTGTCCACTCCGACCCTGTCATGCTACGCTTTGATCACTTCTCCAGCCAGGTAGGCCGATGATAGAGAAGAAAAGTGTCTGATGCACTGAGCATGTTCAGCGCTGCGTGGGCAGATTAATTTGTTTTCACTGCTGACCAGATTATTTTGCGTAGCTATGTTCATATTTTGTGAAACAATAATTTCATTTTTCGGGTAGCTTACTGCACGCGCCAGTAAAAGGATGAAGGCACAGACAGGACAGCGTGTTTGGTTTGCTGCTGGTAGATTATTAAAGCTGCGTCTTTTTCCATCCTACATAAATACAACTAAAATAGATAAAAAAAAAAATTTAAAAAAGTGACCTTCAACCCAACGTCTTTTCTTTTTTTTTTTAGATTAAAATGTTTTTTTGCTGGATGCAGAAATGTAATTTCGTTTTATCATTTTTATGTTAAATGCAACACATTTAACGTTAAAGTTTTATTCAATTATCAATGTTAAAAGTCAGTTGATGCTCCAGTGTTTTCTTTATTGTAGGAAACGGGTCTAAAAGGCTGTTTGGCTGAAAAAGGTTGCCGACCGGCTTATTTAAGACTTTTACATTTTTGCGGCTCCAGACAGATTTGTTTTTCCGTTTTTTGGTCTAATATGGCTCTTTGAACATTTTGGGTTGCCGACCCCTGGTATTGGCGTTGGGCCCAAAGTTGGCCGTACATGTGGCAGACAGCTGATGCATAAGCTGAGTCTGTGAATATCGTCACATCTCTACCCTTCGCGTGTTTCAAAGCGCAGATTAATGCTGTTAGCTCGGCCCGTTGTGCTGAACAGGAAGCAGTTAAACGCGCACTTTCGACAAGGTGAAACGTGTCTGCCTGTCTATCATAGCGCACGACCGCATAGCCGGACTTTAAACCGTCATTAGCTCGATAACAAGAACCATCGGTAAACAAAAGGTCTTCGTTTGTCTGCAATGGCACTGCTTTCAAGTCTGGTCTTGGTTTTTTGTGTTCTTCAAAAGCTGCTACACAGTCATGAGCTTCTCCGTCGCTTGGCAACGGGATGAGCATTTTCTGCATCACTCTCTGCATTCTTTGTACATTTCATCTCAATGTTGCCCTCCACTATGCCAACATTCCCATCTTTGCACTTTCCTGATAAATTTAACGTTGCTGTGGCGGTACCCATCGTTGGTTCTGAGGGTACCTCATCTGAGACAATGTTCGTGTGTGGATGTGTGCATGTCTTTGCTGTTCTTCCACTATTCTGCTTTCTGAATGTCCCTTTTTTCCTCCGAACTACTAGTCCGGGTCTGACTACTCTATTTCTGAGGTGTATTTCTTCTCTGGGGTGAGGTTGCTGGTGTGTGTGTGTGGGACGGTCTTCTAGATCCTGAATAATTTTCTTAACACTGTTTGAAAAACCATTTGCACTTTTCACTCTCTGTTCTTTGTTTGGTGTACTACACTGCTCTCCATCAGTCTCTGGCAAATATTTGTATTCATCATCACTCACATTAGTGTCAAGTTCCTGGCTTATGTTTGGGTAGAGGCTAGGGTTTGGGTCTTCAGATAAAGTAAAATCACCTTTTATCTGTGGTGTTGCTCTGTACTCTTCAGCATCATTTACTACAAGTTGAGTGTACTCTGGTGGTTGTGTGGCATGTTGTGTGATTGTTTGTTTTGCGTTTTCTGTGTTCAAAGCCCTCTGTTTTTGTCTGAATTGCCTTCTGTGATTTTGAAAAAGTTCCAGAAGCTGCAGATCTCTCTCCTGTGCTGCACGATTTTTGCGTCTCCGCGCCTCTGTCAAACCCGAAATCGGAGTGTTTTTGATAATGACTTTCAGCTCCGCGCAAATCGTCCGATCAAAAGTTCCCTGGCGCAGCCAACTGGTATTGTTATTTCTCGTTTTCCGCTCCCATTTTTCAAAAAAATCCTGTATGTCTTTTTTCATCAGCGGATATTTATCGCACATTTCATCCACTGCGGTTTTTGCAGCCATTTTTGAAAATTATCTTCTTAACTTTATGGATTATGTGTTGCTTTAAAATTTTATTTGTTGCTTTAAATTTTACTTAGTTGATTCTGTTGTACTTT
The DNA here is from genome assembly GCA_023101725.1 of Atherinomorus stipes. NCBI lineage: Eukaryota > Metazoa > Chordata > Actinopteri > Atheriniformes > Atherinidae > Atherinomorus > Atherinomorus stipes. The sequence continues at coordinate 79,084 of JALJCO010001473.1, read as the reverse complement.
TCGTTTATATAATTGTTGTTCAACTTTTTGGGAGAAAATGAGTAATTTGGATCAACTCAAAAAATTAAGTAAAATCGAAAGAACCGAAAAAACAAGCAAAAAACAACAAAAATAGACAAACTGATGTATTTGTTCAAAAATAAATGCCTCCAGTAAGGCAAGCCGTCCCCCCGTGCATTTCCCGCAGCCGACAGTACAATCCAACCTATTTTCACAAACCCCTCTTTTTGTTTTAATTCTATCTAAGTTTCCTTAATTCTGAAAATTTTTCTTTTTCCACAATAATTTTTCTTTACAATTGTAGCTTGTGTTTTTATGTTTAGTTCATTTTTCAGATTTAGCTTTTTCCTTTTTAATTAGTTTTTCACTTTGTTCAATTGTCAAACCCTCGGTTTTTGTTCTTAATTTTTTTATTACTTTACTTTAGCTTTATAATTTTGGTTTTTTCACAAATAATTTTCTCTATAATTGTAGTTTGTAGATATAATTTTGTTTTGTTTGTCCGTTTTAAACTTTAATTTTAATCAATTTTCCAAGTTTTGGTCAAGTTGTAAAACCTCAGTTTTTTGTTTTAATTGTAGTTATCTTTGCTTTACCCTTATAATTTCGATCTTTTCACCATAAATTCGTTCTGTAATTGTAGTTTATAGATATAATTTTCTTTTGTTTGTCGGATTTTCCTTTTAATTTTAATCAAATTTCTAAGTTTTCTCCCTCAGCTGAAAATCACAGGCAATGGAGTGCTTTCCAGCTGAGCTCTGCGCAGTGAGCTTTCCTTTAGGCCATCTGCCACATTTTTAGAGGTTAGTACTACAATATTATCCTAAATGTTATTGGTTAGGTTATTTTAAAATCTATCCTTCGTGCTGTGACATAACCCGAACTAGGTGCGCAGTTCGATACGTCGCCCGGCGGTCCAAAACTTTTTATCTGCAAACAAGGGACGTCCACTTTTTTACACACCTTAATTTGTAATTTCGTATTGTAACGCGCGCTACAAATCTCGTTACGCTGTTTATGAGTCGCGTAAACACTCCTATGTATTTCAAATTCACGGCGCAATAGGTTCTGCTCGCCGTGTACGCTCACCTGACAATTTTCAGCCGGTTAAAACACAATGGTAAAGCCATTCCTTCTAACACGAACCAGATATATTTTAATAACCAATAACTTTCCCCCCTATTTTTGCTCTCGCAACCTATAGGGTAATTTCCTTTATTCTTACCGGGAAAGACCAGACTTTTCCAGCAACCATCAAACCACAGACAAAAATCAATTAAATTGCGCCTTACCGTTTTCGCTGTTCGGTTCGCCCCGTGAAAAGAAAAATCATATCCTTAAGTCCGTTTGTCACGTCCAGCGTTTCAAATTGCATGCAGGAGTGGGGATGATGATTTTCCAGGGAGAGAACAGAAAGAGAAACAGGTGGTTAAAAGAGTTATTCCGCCCACGTCGGGTGTCATCACTTTGTAGTTGCAAATAGTGTTTCCTCCTAAGTTAATCTGACTTTATCTTAATTAATCTGACTCCATGTATCAAGAAGGTGGGCATTGGTTAAGCTCATAACTCAAGGCTCAAGAACACAATTGTGATATGATATCAGGCAAGTCTCACTCACCCTGTGAGGGCTGCAGCAGCTGAGCTGCGGAGCTTCCGCTGACAAATGAGTGACAGAGTCCCATCTGGATTACGGCTCGTTTATTGTACGACTTAGGCTAATACAGAAGTTAAGATGATACGTATTCACGGACCCAGTCAGCGTCTGCCACGGCGTGGAGTTCTGGCTCTTGTCTCTCTGCTCTGAAGTTCTGAAGTTTCCCACTAACAGGGCGGTTTTATATTACCCTGTTCCGCTCAGCCTGTCTGGAACTGTAGTCCCTGAACCTCGGACCAGCCATTAAGGTCCAGACCACTCCTTGCTCCCCGAAACTACAACTCCGCTGACCAATCAGTGTGTCCCTTTTACTAACTGCGCAGTAACCCAACATCTGTTTCCACTCATTCCTGTTTACCCCAAAAATACTGGCATTGTCTAGTCCCGAGAGACTGATTAACTTTTGCCTGTCAGCACACAAAGTTGCACAACATCCTGGTTTCCCAGGCCCCTTCCAGCTCTTACCTAACAGTTCACAAAGTGGACAGTGTCCTGAGCTTACCTCACATGATTCCACCACAATCTTATAGGGGAAATAGTAATAGTTGCTGCCCAATCAGGGAAGAATTATGAGCAAATATGAACATTTCTAAGCAATTTAAGGTCCATTCTTCAACAGTGAAAAAAAATATATTTTAAAGTGGAAAACACTTAGGCCCTGATTTACAAAGGTTTTGCGCGTGCTAAAACAAGTGCTATCTTTGTTACACATAATCCGCCGGAGCTAATTTACAAAGCAGGGAAAAAAGGACGTTTGCGCCTGTTAATGGGCAAAATAGCCCCGCTATCCAATTTGCGTGTCTGCTGTTGATGAATATGCAACCTGGGCGTTTCTGCCAGAAGGCGCAAAATATTGGAAAGAGAATATGCAAACAACTCAGTTGAACACACACAAAGGGATTTATCAACCATGCAACGGAAAGCGGGTATAAAAAATTGCATGTAATTTGGCACGTCTGAAAAGCAGGTGTTAACTGGCAGCTTTATGCACTGATGGCTTAAAGTGCTGATGGCACGTTTTTGACATTTTTTGCCATGTTTTATAGACCAAAACGTTCTTCATGATGATCTAACACTTTTTAGAACTGACAAAAATGTTACGTCATACCAGTTATATATTTTTTTTTCAAATCTTAGAATTGAAAGGGGTTCCTTTCCTTTTCACATAACTGCAGATTTTAAATTGGACCATCACAACACTTTTATAACAGTTCTAAATTGACCCTTCAAGAAGCCCCACCCCCAATGGTTACAGTTGCTACTGTAGGTCTTTTCTTTTACCGCTTAATTTCTGTCGGCATAAACACGTATTACAGTGAACATATTCCAAAGGAAATTGTGTTAAATTTCTAAAGTAATAGTTTGAAAATATCAGAGGAAACTGGACAGAAAGTATCACAATATGCATTTGAGAAATGCTTCATCATTTGTCAGCGAGTAATGTTGACGAAGAAGATATTAAAGGAGGAATGACATAGCAGTTAAAAACTTGTTTATGTTGTTGGCATTACTATGTAAATACTTTACAAGAGTAAAAACATGTTGAATTTACTTGTTTCAGAGTTGCTCCTTCTCTGTAAGTAGCTTCATTTTCAATGTGTCCCTACTCAAACACACCTGACTCAAAGTAATGAGTCCTTGTTCTTAAAGGAGTGATGACATAGCAGTTAAAAACTAGTTTATGTTGTTGGCATTACTGCATATGTAAATACTCCAAAGAAAAAAAATGGCACTTTTTACAGCGTAGTATTGTTTTGAAACGCCAGACCTCACTTCCTCAGTAATACAGTTGGGTCCGGTGATGATATGGAGCTTTACCCGGAGACCACGTTGACTTCATTTTGATTGGCTACACCTTATTTGGCTATGACCTTATTTGGAGAATCTAGGTCAAGCTGCGGTCGGACTTTGCTAAAGGCTAACTGCTAGCAACATGGGCACTTCAGACAGAGAGCTACGTTTATCAGACAAGACAGCATTTAGAAAATAAATAAACTTGCAGGTAATGACAAGGTTGTGGTTGCCTCCCTCAGTGCTGCTGCAGAAGTTTTCTTTTAAATCCATTTGTTTGAAAACCCAGACCTGACTGCACAGAAGTTACTACTAGCTCCATACACGCAGCTGAATCAGACAGGGAGGGAGGGGGGGAGCGGACGGTGCAAAGACCATTAGGAGAGAGAAAGAGAGGGGGGGGGGGGTGCTGTTTACTTGATAGTGTGCTCTTATAGGGGATTATCACGCTTCCGTGTTCCGAACTTCCGGTTCCCAGATTTTGACACTTCCTCTTCCGGGTCTTCCGGGCACGACACCGGCACTTCACAGCATGCTAGCATTAGCCAGCTAACGTTTACTGACGTGCTTAACATTGTGCGTCTTAAAACACACAAACATCTGAAAATCGGGTCTGCACCTCCCCGTTTCCAGTGGAACAACTGGGGACTGCCAAGAAAGGAGACGCTTTCAGATGATTGTGTGTTTTCAGCCGCACAAAGTTAGGCACGTCATCAAGCTGGCTAATGCTTACCTGCTAACAATAGTCCGCCAGCTACTACTCTGTTAAACTTTGTAAATCGGATAAACGCCAATGCCAAGTTTTCATTCTAGACTGAAGTGATGCTAAGGAAGAAGTGGATCAAAACGACCGATTCGCCGCGGTGAAGGACCGAACTTTATAATAAAACGACACACGTTTGTTTGTGGCCGGCAGACTGCGCAGTCGTGTTAGCAGGTTAGCATTAGCCAGCTCGATAACGTGCCTAACTTTGTGCGGCTGAAAACACACAATCATCTGAAAGCGTCTCCTTTCTTGGCAGTCCCCAGTTGTTCCACTGGAAACGGGGAGGTGCAGACCCGATTTTCAGATGTTTGTGTGTTTTAAGACGCACAATGTTAAGCACGTCAGTAAACGTTAGCTGGCTAATGCTAGCATGCTGTGAAGTGCCGGTGTTGTGCCCCACCGGCGACAAACAAACGTGTGTTTTATTATAAAGTTCGGCCCTTCACCGCGGCGAATCGATCGCTTTGATCCACTTCTTCCTTAGTATCATTTTAGTCTAGAATGAAAACTTAAGTATGTTTGGAGTTTATCCGATTTAAACAGTATAACAGAGCAGGAACGGCTGTCGTTAACATGGCCCGGAAGAGGAAGTGTCAAAATCCGGGAACTTCCGGTAAGCGTGATAATCCCCTATTGGAGCAATTAAATTACGTAGAATGGTAGAACTACGTAGAATGATAGCCTGCTGTCTGATTTGACAAAGCTGACAGACCATGAACAGGAACTTTGATTCTCACTCTGGACATTCACATGAACTCATCAGTGCACAGCAGATCATATTATACACCTAAAACCCCAGAAAAGTGAAATTTGATGTCATGGCACCTTTAAAATCGAGGCGAAGGCTCACTGTTCATACTGACAGGCTCAGCAACCCCGAGGTTGATGATTCGTGTCCAAAACAAACATATAAAGGAACAACAACATTCTTGCATCACAGAGTAAGTCAACATACAAAAGAGTAAGTCAGCAGGGTGGGTGATTTTTTCCAGGAGCATTTTTTACTATATTGCTTAAAATCTCCTTCACACCCCAACTGCAGACAATTAATTAAATGCTCTGACACAAAAATGAAAAAAATTTGGTCACCCGTGGAAAGGACAGGACTAACAAAAAACTATCCAATTGTCTTGAACTGCCTGTGCTCCCCCGGCCTGTGCGCACTCGTCTGACGTTTCCAGCAAGTAGCTAATATTGTTGTGCTAGCAGTTAGCAACGTTCAAACAATGACATTCTGCTGTCTGCTAAATACCGGAGTGGCTGGTGGAAGTTATAGGGGATTATCACGCTTACCGGAAGTTCCCGGATTTTGGGCACTTCCTCTTCCGGGCCATGTTAACGACAGCCGTTCCTGCTCTGTTATACTGTTTAAATCGGATAAACTCCAAACATACTTAAGTTTTCATTCTAGACTAAAATGATACTAAGGAAGAAGTGGATCAAAGCGATCGATTCGCCGCGGTGAAGGGCCGAACTTTATAATAAAACACACGTTTGTTTGTCGCCGGTGGGGCACAACACCGGCACTTCACAGCATGCTAGCATTAGCCAGCTAACGTTTACTGACGTGCTTAACATTGTGCGTCTTAAAACACACAAACATCTGAAAATCGGGTCTGCACCTCCCCGTTTCCAGTGGAACAACTGGGGACTGCCAAGAAAGGAGACGCTTTCAGATGATTGTGTGTTTTCAGCCGCACAAAGTTAGGCACGTTATCGAGCTGGCTAATGCTAACCTGCTAACACGACTGTATAGTCTGCCGGCCACAAACAAACGTGTGTCGTTTTATTATAAAGTTCGGTCCTTCACCGCGGCGAATCGGTCGTTTTGATCCTCTTCTTCCTTAGCATCACTTCAGTCTGGAATGAAAACTTGGCATTGGCGTTTATCCGATTAACAAAGTTTAACAGAGGAGTAGCTGGCGGACTACTGTTAGCAGGTTAGCATTAGCCAGCTTGATGACGTGCCTAACTTTGTGCGGCTGAAAACACACAAGTGGGGGGGACAGGGTCCTTTCATACCCCGGTCTTCCGGGCGCTACTGGGGAGAGGGGGAATAACGGCTGCTTCACACGCTAGTGGTTAAGGCTGGCTGCATTGCGGGGGAACTGCTGGCCTGGGGGATGCCTGGCCTGCTGCGTCCGGGGGTGGGGGATGGGGGGGGGGGGCGTGTTGGTGGCTTGGAGCTCTCGGCTCCTTCCCCGGCACGAGCAACCACTCAGGAGGCACGAGGGCATGGGCAAGAGCGAGGTGGGTATGTGAGAATAATGAATGAGAGTGTGAAAGAGGAAATGTGGGAGAGAGGAACTTGGGCTGGAAGAGGGAGGAGATGTGGGTAAGTGGTTGGAGGAAAGGGGGGATGGAGGAAGGAGTGGCATGCTCGTGAGTGTCTAGTAGGGATGGTCGTGAGGGGCTGAAGGAAGGAAGGGCGGGAGTGTGATAGGTCAGAGGGATGGGCGGGGCTGGACATGTAAGGGGGGGATTGTATGGGGTATTGGGGGTATAGGGAGGTGGGGGGCGTATGTGTGGGGGGGTAGGGGAGGGGTTGGTGCAGTTATGTGGGGGGAGTGCATGTGTGTGTTAGAGGGTATGAGGAGGTGGGGGTAGGTGTGGACGGTAGAGGGAGGAGAGTGTTGGGGGTGGAGGGAGGAGTGAGTGTGGGTATGTAAGGTCGGAGAGCGGAGTGGGTGGGTGTATGTGTGTGTGGGGGGGAGTACATGGGGGTGTTGGGGTAGGTGTGTGGGAAGTGTGTGTGTGAGCGTGGTGGTGGGGGTAGGGGGTGGCGCCCTGGTGTCAGGTGTGTGGGGCAGGGACATTGGGGTGGGGGCTGGCCTGCCCTGGGGGGGTGTCGTCTGGGGGGTCCGGTCCTCCTGGGTTTCAGCCGCCCGGGTCGGGGGGGGTGGCTGCTCCTGGGCGCTTGGGGCCCTGGGCCCGGCACTGCCTTAGCCCCGGGGGGGCGCCCGGCGCCTGGTGGGGTCGGCAGCTGCTGGTCTTGGTCCGCTGGGGCCTGGGCCCCAAGACCGCGGGGGGCTCCAACGGGGGCCGCCTTTTGCCGCCCTTCGGGGGATGCATGTCAGTTCTTTGGGGGGGGCGGCTGGGATCTGGGCCTCTGGGTGGCTGCTGGGGGCCTGGGTCGTGAGCCTTGCGGGCTTCCTCCTCCTTGCAGAGACGAGGCTGCATCTGCATGACTGTATCACCACGGAGCACCCTTTATTATGCATGTTGACACTGTGACACTGCTTCCCATTGCGATGACTAGGTTTTACCTCTTCTCTGCGTAGTTCTGCGTGTGTTTGTATGATCTGAGGATATTTCAGCCACCTGCAGGTCCTCCTGTAGGGGATTGCTTGTTTTGTTTTCCGACAGAGACCTTGGAATGTTGTTAAGGGATTGCTGTACGGATGTACCAGTGAACTGTGTAAGTGGATTCATGTTTTCTCTCCTCTCTCTCCCTCTCTCTCTCTTCCTCTTCCTTACTCCTTTCTCTCTGTTCCACTTCCTATCATTACCTCTGTTAACTTTCATTTCTCCCTTGTCAGGCCCAGCAGTATGATATGGAATGGTGTAATATACAAATGTTTAATTAAAGAAATAAAATGAATAAACATGATATCAAGTGGAGCCTTATGTTCATAAAGCTCCGCTTGGTAAAGCAAAACTGTTCAACAAAATTAAGCAATCAGATTTCCATTCTGCTTGCTTCGATGCTGGACAGGACAAGTAAAAAAAAAAAAAAAAGAAAAGAAAACACACAAGCATCTTTTTTTTTTTTTTTTTTTTTTTTTTTTAATCACACAAGCATCTGAAGGCGTCTCCTTTCTTGGCAGTCCCTAGTTGTTCCAGTGGAAACGGGGACATCCAGATGTATGTGTGTTGTAATGATCTCAAGCCCAAAGGTCTCAGCAAAAGGATACACACATCTAACCAAATATACTTTGGAACACATACTGATTGATAAAGGCCACATTTGGATGTAAAACAGACGTCCCAAGGAGGAAGTTGCTCAGAGAAGGACCTTCTCTGAGTAATCACTAATTTACGGTCCTGAGAGCAACTCAGGAGAGGACCTGCATTTTGGTAAAACAAACAAAGGCCAATGTTGAACTTTGAACCCATCCTCCAAGCTTGGAGATACTCCTTCACAGTATTTACGACCTGCTATAAATTGGTTCCGTAAAGCCAATTTTGTAATGTGTTCTGAACATCCAAGAACTGTTTTATATTGTTAGGAAAGTAAGCTCATGTTAATCTCATGATGAAGACTTTTCTTTTGATATGCAACATGATATACTTTGGTGATTAGAAACTAGACGTTTCTTCCCCAAATTCACATCACATCCATGCCAGGATTTGCTGCATAAAGGTGAAGAAAGAGACACTTTGCCCAACTGCTGAAATCCACTTTTATGTTAGGAATGGACTTCCTCATATCAAATGATGTCTAACACATGTATTTTCTTTACAGGAATCTCATCAAGATTAATCCTGTTTTATCTGTTTAGCTGACTTGTTTATTCAATGTCTTCCTTTATTCATATAATTCAGATCTTTGCTTTATTCTATTTTATTGTGTTCATTTTATTTCATCATGTCTGAATAATTGATCCATTTTACACATGCCTCACTTAGAATTCACAGATGCTTATAACCATTAAGCTCAACTGATAATCAAATGATCATTTGAGATGTGTCTGACTATTGGATGAAACCTGACTCTGTCAGCTTCCCATTGGCTGACAAGCTGCAAGCCACATTCCACTGCCAGGCAGAGCGCGAAGCTCTGAACTGTGAGAATCAGATTTGATGAGATCTGATGAGAAGAAGAACGAACAAAGCAGAACTGAAGAAACTTGGAACAATGGGGAAAGAATGAGACGACACCTGCTCTGAACTCAGCAGAGTTCAGAACCACGAATCACTCAGGGAGGAGTGATGGAGAGAAGAAGACTTTAACCCAAATCATCTTTACTATCAACCATCCCGTGACATCAGTCCTGAAGCTGCACGTCTCTGGGGAGACGGATGAGAGAGAGAGAGGACGAACCAGATCCACCACTGAGCTGACAGCCCGCAGAGAGCCGGACGAACTTCCAGGAGATCGGGAAGATTTTTGGGGGCCATCCACCCGACAATCTTCCAAAGGATTGAGGAACAGTCCAGCAGAACCAGGGCGTGAGTGAAGCACCTCAGTCAGACGGAACCTCTGAGGAGAATCCTGATCATTTGCTATGAAATATGATCTGATGTCACAAGAAGTTGGTGATAGTGAATTAATCCAGACCTACGGTTTACCAGACCCAGTTTAACTTTGTTTAGTTGGATTAAGAAATCCTTCCTTCTTTTTCTTTGAACATTTATTAATTAACTGAGGCTTAATTAATTTATGTTTCATCTTCAAACCATCTCACATTCCTTTCACAAGATAACTTTTGGTTGATCATCATGCTCACATATTTCTTGTATATATCTTGTACATACATTATCTCATGTAGTTTGTAGACTAGTTAATAAATACTCCGTATTATCTTAACTAGTCGTTGTTTGTGGTTTTTCTGATGTATCATGAAAGGTCACTTCAAGCGAGAACTCATGAAAGCGTCCTGAGACTGATCACTTCATTAAATCAATCTAAGAGTTGATTTAAGACTTAAATGGTTTTCCTTGCTTCCATTACATATCAAATAAGTAAGGTGGTGCTCCGAGGCTGTATTAGTATTGATATTAATAGAAATATTAATATTAATATTAATATCATACAAAGTGACGCTATATATATTGTGGTTGCCCAAGCTAAATCACAACAGTGTTTTAAGACGCAAAAAGTTAAGCACGTCGGTAAACGCTAGCTGGCTAATGCTAGCATGCCGGTGTTCTGCCCCACCGGCGACAAACAAACATGTTACGTTGTTTTATTATAAAGTTCGGCCCTTCACTCTGGTGAATCGCTTTGATCCACTTCTTCCTTAGTATCACTTCAGTCTGGAATCCGTGAAAATTTCAGTAGGGTTGGCGTTTATTCACGTTATCTATGAACTAAAGCAGGGACATTGAACTGGGCCGGAAGTGGGCCCTCTAAGTGTTTTAAACCGGAAGTTCGGAACATGGAAGCGTGATAATCCCCTATTCTGTGGCCGAAGGAGGGAGCTGTGAATCTAGCAGGTTGATCTTGCGCATGTGCATGATTCAGAAACTCGCTAACAGTCTCTGCTTTCTGAAATGCTGAAACATCTTAACACCTTTAACCCTTTATAGGGCAAGTGACCATATTTGAGCACTTCCAGGGACCTTCTAAATGACGTCACTGCAGCTTGTAGAATCACATGATTTGGTCCAGCCAATCAGCAGGGATTAAGTTTGTTACAGTTTGCGCCATTTCCCTGTTCGACCAATCAGCGTATGTCTGTGACGCGCGAAACGTCTGTGTTTTCCTGGAAGCAGAATATCTCCACTTTGCAGACCGATTTCTCTGGGGTTTTCACTCAGCTCTCCAAAACTAACCATGGTAAGTTTATGAAACTTTACATTACATGGTTGAGAAACAGTAGTAAATGATGACAGACAATCTGCAAAATCATAGCATGAAAAACAGGGAGCACATATATAAGCATATGCCCCAAACAAGTAAAAGCAGACGTGCATCAGTTTCTCCAAATTGAACTCCTATGTCCTTGTTTCTTAGCCATATTTTTAAGTTACTTTTTACCAAACAAGCATTTTGACTTCAAATAATACATTATTACATTGCCTGATGCTTTTAGGAGCAAAGCAAAATAAAACAACAGATAAGGATTAAGTCTTGGAGGCGTTGAGGTTTGCAATGTGGACTTTTTAAACTGCAGAAGGAGTTGGAGGTGAGTGGATTAAAGCTTTTAAAGCTAGAGGCGTGGTTTTGGGGGGTGTATCTTTTAAAATATAACTTGCTCGAACTGTTTTTCTAGGATCCCCTACCCTGCCTTTAAGCTAACTGTCATGTATGACTCCAGATTGTTTTTAATATCTGACGTGTTTTAGCCCGTTGCTAAATGCTTTCTCTTCAGGTTATGGTGGACCAGGATATTGTTCCCACATGGTGGGTTTGATCCACACATTGGATCTGATCAGAAAAGCAGCTACTGAGCTGGAAAACTGTCATCGGTCTGTGTCTTTAAAAATGCCAAAAGATGACCGTGTTGTATACACGCCTCAAGTGATACACAGCTCACTAGCTCCATGTAACAGTACCTTTTACTGAATATTGTACTAACTACTGTCTTGTAGCTAACAACTGTGCTAGTTGGCACTAGTGTCTTCAGAACAAATATAGTTTGTTAATCTGTGAGTTTAGCCTAATTCAGCTGCAAGTGAGGTCTTCCACACCCTTTAATCCATGTTTCACATCTCTCCAGTTGTATGTATGGTTTTGAGAAGGTAAAAAATACAACATCACCCAACCATTCTGGATATCAGTTATCAGACTTGAAAATCCCATACATGCACTGCTTCAGTATTTTGCTAAGAAAATAAAAATTTGCCAGCAGCTCCTCTCTTCACCTTTTCTAACTGATGATTACCCTAGTGGTTCTAGGGTAGGACTGGCAAAGGGTCAACTGGTAAAAAGTAGTGTTTGGTACAGTACCCTGAAATTCTAAAGCCACCTATCGAACTTTTTTCTTACCCTGGCCACAGCGAACCTTTGGACAATGTAGTTGAGGTCACGGGTAGCTGCATTGGTTGCTTCAATAGTGACAGTCACATCCGTTCCTGGTTCAGCGCTGGGTGGAACTGTTAATGTCACAGTGCCGTTAGCTACACCACCACTGCCTGCTTCAACAGTGGTCGTATCTGGTGAAGTGGAGGGATAATTGCGGTCATTGTTGGCTTGAACAGTGAACTTCACATTCACAGAGTCATTGTCTTCTCTGCAAGGTATGCGGATTGTGAATGGGATGGAGACGTTGGATCCAGGTTCTGTGATGGCAGTGGTGGGTTGGGACTGGAAAATTAGGAAAAGAGGAGCAGGTAAAGTAAAATTGCAAGATGAGGTTATCATGGATTCTTTTTTTTTTTTTTTACAAAGTATGCAGGAATATATGAATGAATGTCAGCTAGTACAAAATACGTAAAACGTAAGACCATTTCCAAAGAGCTGTAATGGTGAGAATGTAAATTATTGTAAAATCATTTCAATAATCACAAAAATGTTAAGCATTACTTTAACAACATAAAACTTTAAGAAAAAAAATATTTTGTCGTACTTGCGTGTTCTGTATTCATACAGGCCAAAAAACAAATCAGTGACAAAAAACAGAAAAAAAGGCCATAAAACACTTTTCTGGATTCAGGGTTCCTTATTTTATTAATGTGGAGCATAAGTTACTATAATTGTAATAAAATGACTAAAACTTTAATCACGTTGATGTACAAAATGCTTTCCTTCAATTGTCTGTGAAGAAATGTCTTGCTGAGGTGGAAAACTCACAATGGCTGTTCTTACCTTGACAGAAAATTCACATGTCTTGATCTGTGTGGTGCCCTGTCTCTGGAAGCTGCTGGGTGCAGACGTTGGGGACCTTCTGGCCTCTCCCTTCAGGAGAATTACAAATTCACCTTTTGGTACGCCAGTAAATGTTGCCAGATGGATGTTAGATCCAACTAACTGTGTGAGACAAGAGAAAATGTTGTGATTACATTATTATTCCTTAACAAACAAACAAAACTTGCAAAAAAAAAAAAAAACAAACAAAAAAACTTGTTTTCAGGCTAATGGTCTATATGCACGACTCCACAACTTTCTGAACTTAGTAGTGCTCCTTTGTTTCCTGTCTTTCATTACTGGACAAACTGATTTATCCAGGTGTGTCTGGCCAGTAACTAAGGTTCATACACACCTGGATTAATCAGTGTGTGTGGGAGCATTAACATGTTGTTTAAGCTCAAGGGAGTCGAGAAGCTCGAGGAACTCTGCAGCAGAGTGGCAGGATGGAGTGTCAACGTGGACGTTGAGATCTCCAAGATCTCAAGACTGTATTTATGTTCTGTTTATTTTCCATAAGCATTAAAGGGACTTGAGGCAAGATTAAGAAACGAAACTCGTGCGTGCCGCGACTTGCGCTTGAGGTAACTGCAGCCACAAGCAAAGCCGTCACTGGAGCGTGCACAAACTGAAGCTATAATGTTGTTTACTCACCTTTTTCTTCGTAGATACACTTTTTAGTGTCTTTCAGTTGATCTGGATTGTTTGCCGACAGCAGAAGAATCCATAACTATCGCTTACAGTGTTTGAATTTACCGCGACCAGCTTCTTCCTATATCAAAACTGTGGATGTAGCGTCATTTGAAGTCACGTCCGCATGGCAGAGCTGGAAAGCTTTAATGTTGTCTATCAAGCTTTTTCTTTGTAGTTACACTTTTTAGTGTCTTTCAGTTGATCTAGATCGTTTTCTGACAGCAGAAAAATCCATAACTATCGCTTACAGTGTTTGAATTTAACGCAATCGTCTTTTTCCTGCATCAAAACAGTGGATGTAGGTCATTTGACGTCACATCCGCAGGGCAGGATTTTCACATTAGTTCCCATTAATTCATTGTAAAATAGGAGTGAACAATGACTTTACTTAGAGTCTTTGTTTGTTTTTTTCTTTCTTTCTACTGTACTTCACCGTTGGTTCCTTTTTTTAGTATGATCTGTGTTGTCTTTAAACGTTTGTACATGTTAAGTCTTTATTATTATTTTTATAATAAAAATAATATTAGGCTTTATTATATTAGGCATTATTAGGCTATCACTTGTAAAATGTTAATGTGAATGATGGAGGCTGTTGTCTGCTGCTGCGCGCTGAAGTCCAGACAGCGACTGTAAAGACGCCGTCTGCCTGATGCTGCTTACTGTACAATATGTGGACAGGACCAGCAACCACATCTCAAGTTGAGACGGTTGTTGGAGTCGTAGGCTACATTACGTGCCTGTGTGATGATTTTACTATTCTGCTGATCAAAATTCTGCGCAACAGTATGCAGTATGCAGACGGGGCGCAGTTGCATCTAATAATGAACCTATATCTAAATCTCGTAGCTCATTCATTTATTTATTGATTTAATTTTCTTACATTTTAAATCTGTTTCTAATATATAAAAAATTTCCATTATTGTATCTGTCAGATCTTCTTGTCTTATCTGAGAACTTTTATTGCATAAGTGGATGCACTTGTGGATGCACCGAAATCGATTGAGCATTTTACTTTGTGTCTGCATTGTTCGGCTACGCTGCAGTAAAAATAAAACAAACATTTAACAACATCAAACCACCTCTCCAAAGGCAAAACCAACAAGCCAATCGTTGCCCAGAAATGTGAACAGTTGAGTTTATTGCTTGATTCTAACATTCATGGCCAAAAAAAAATCTTCATAGAAATGTTAAAGCTTTCCTGATTCACTGTAACACAGTTTTAAATGATGATTGAGTTTAAACCATCTAAAAGCTATGAAAGGATTGTTTCTGGTGTTAACAAGAATATAACATGATCACGTTTTTTTTCTTCTATTTTTTAAACAAAACAAAAATGATCCTTGTCTGGGTTTCTTAGTGTTTCTCCAAGTTATTGCTTGCAGCAGGACACAAATCCGGCTCCAAATGCTGTGCATTGTTCCAGGAAAGGTGTAAATGGGGTGTCTGGATTTCCTCATTCAAGGCTTTGTACCTGAAGATGGGCCTGATGTAAATGTGAAGGGGGTTGCATTTCATGGGTCCAGGTGGTGATCTAGCTTAACAACCGGGTGGACATGTTGGTTTTTGTATAGCAGGGGTTACCAACTGTTAGAAAGACCGCTCCAGTGCGCATGTGCCAGTCAGCGAGTGCGCAAGAGCCAAGGAGCACATTCCAGCCAGAACTTTCCAGCTGATGGCGGCGCTGTAGACCACGCAGACTTAAAGGTGTCATAACCTGCTGTTTTACATACACAATCCTTCTTAAATTATCTTCAAATGAATTTTTAATTCTAGTTGTGTGGGACGAAAATTTAATGAGCTCATTTTAACCTCTTTTTATCCCCAACTATTGTTTGTCCCGAGAATACGTACGAGAGTTAGACCTGTCTGTAAGCACTTTCATGAGGCAAACGTCAAAGCCAAAACAAAGTTTTATCAGGACAGAGCAGGTGAAGGAAAATGATGTCCCAACAGAGGAAAAACGTGAGAAAAACGTAACGGTGCAGTTGATAGAGAGGATCCGCGGAGTAAAAGAGCTGGACTCTGATGAATATAAGGAGCGGACGTCTGACGTGAAGTTAACCAAACAGTGTTAGCCTCTGTAGCTACATTAGCAGCTTGTCCACTCGTCAACCACCGTTTACTGGTCTCTTACACAAAAGATAATAAGTTACACAATCAGCAACACTTACCGACTGCACATCCTCACTGATAAATATAATCCACTGCTCCCTGGTAAAGCTGTCCCTCCTGTTAGAGCACTGAAAACTGCTGAATTTCTGCCAAGGCAACTCAGCATGGCAATCCCCCCCCCTCCTCCTCCTCCTCCTCCTCCCTGTCGCCGGCATCCTTTCTGACAAAGCTGGTCT
The DNA here is from genome assembly GCA_023101725.1 of Atherinomorus stipes. NCBI lineage: Eukaryota > Metazoa > Chordata > Actinopteri > Atheriniformes > Atherinidae > Atherinomorus > Atherinomorus stipes. The sequence continues at coordinate 63,320 of JALJCO010001473.1, read as the reverse complement.
ACTCTGTGGCACGTAATCAGCTGCCTTCAGTTGGTGCTAAAGACGCTGGCTTAGCAGCTCGCTCGCAGCCTATCTAGTTCATGTCATAACAGCTGATCATAACGACTCCGGGGCAGGTAATCAGCTGCTTTTAGGTGGTGCTAAAGAGGCTAGCTTAGCAGCTAGCAACCTCTCTAGTTCACGTCATTCAGAGAAAGAAATCCAAACCGCGTACTGTGGAGAGCGCGTTCTTGTGGCCAATTCTGGTGAGAAGAGAGCGCCCGCACTCAAAGAGGAAGTTACTTTCACTTTCCGGAGTTTCTGGCACGTTATAACTGAGGTCCCGTTCCAATACACATGTTTTAACGTGAAAAGTGGGATTTCCGGGTGATGACTCCTTCAAGACTGTGCGCTTTGTGTGCGTACTTGACCAAAGAGTGAGTTATCCTGATAAATGTGGTTGTTTACACTTTTCCAGTTAAGATCTGTTTTGTACTGTTTAAACTGTGGTCGGAAAGTCCATATTAACCGAGGCTGCTTTAGATTATTTTCTGAAATGCAAGAATAGTGGTGTTTAATCCTTCGTTTATCTTTGCTAGCTTGTACATAATGGTAATATGCAGATGTGACGTCTAGCACCAGTTTTTCCCCGTTCACTGCATTACTGTGTTTTAGAGTACCGCAGAGTTGTATTGTTTCTTTCTGGAGCACGTGCACATTACAGGGCGCCTCGTGTTTACCGTGCAGTAATTATTTTGGCCACTAGATGGCGGTTCCTTGTGTTTTGACCAACACGCCAGGGACACACCCACTTATATTCTCGTTTCCTATACAGTCCACTCTTCTTAGCCCAAGCCAAACTATCGAACAAAGGTCCTTCCAGCCGGATATTGGTGTTGGCCCTGGAATACAGATCACCTTGGAGACATGCAGCCCAACCCATATCAGTCAGAAGCTGTCAGGCCACAATGTCAGATTAATTTGCTTGTCTATCTACAAGATTATGACATAAGTGTGAATCAAAGACGTGCCTCCCAGCCATTAGACCCTCACACAACACAGCAAGCACAGGGTACCGAAGAAATGCTACAGCACATCTTCAAGGTGGAAGACCTAACAGGGACTCAGCTTTCATCAAGAGCTGACAGCCCAGTCAGTCAAAGTGCAGTAGAACCCCTGGAAGCCCTGGCTGCATCCTTGGAAGAAAGTCTGCATCAAGCAAGCAGGCCAAACATGGAGCTAGAATATTATGTGCCTGGCCCTCCTGTTTCAGGCCCGCAGTCTTTAACCTACCACCGGCCATGGGAAAAGAGTGCCCAGCAGGTAGCTCCTGAGCCAGTCAGCCAGCATGGGTTCCAGTAGCCTTATCAGCCACCTTATCCTGTCCACCTTACCTCCAGACCGGCCTCAAGATCACCTGGGTTTTCTTCCCTGAGAGGACAAAGTAGAACGCCACTGCATCCTACTCCACTGAGTGTCACCCACCCACCAGAGCTGTATCAGGTGACGGGTCACCAGTCATATGTCCCTCATGTTTCACCTCAAAGAACCCCCACCGAAGATGCAGACAGGAACCAGGTGCTATATGATTTCTTAGGGAAAAATGTTGGGTGAACTGCAGATTATGAGAGACCAGGTTGCATCCCCAATACCCAGTAAATCTCAGCCGGCCATGACTCACCCACCAGCAAACGTACCTGCATATGAGGCCTCCACCAGGAAGTTTACTGGTGTACCTCATTACTACCCAAATCAGCAATCTCCTGACCTTCAAAGCAGTAAGATCTCTTCTGCCTGGTATCCTCAGCCTCAGGTACCTACAGCCAGAGCTTTGCATGCTTCACCACCTCAGCCTCAGGTGGCAGAATCCAGACCTCTGTATGTTTCACCGCCTCAGGCCGCACCACAACCACAACGTCCACTCCACACGCCATATTATGGAGCTGCAGTGCAGCCTACCACCTACCCAGCAGCCCAAGAGCAAGCCTACAGGGGTCCCAAACCAACAATACCAGACTTTGTCACAAAAGATCCCAGTGAGTTTACCCGCCTAAAGATCGCTCTAGACAACCTATTGCCACCTGATTCTACAGAACTATTCAGATACCAAATCCTTATGGATCACCTGAAGCTTAAGGAGGCTCGCCTCGTGGCAGATTCCTATCTGAACTCCCCCTTTCCCTACTCCAACATTATGGCTGCCTTGAATGAGAGATATGGACAACCCCATAAGCTTGCCCTCAAGAAGATAGCAAATGTGATGGATGCAGCAGACATAAAGAGAGGAGACACAGAGGCGTTTGAGAGATTTGCCTTACAGATCCAATCTCTGGTAGGCATGCTTAACACACTGGGCCCTGAAGGTGAAGCAGATTTGCGATGTGGATCACATGTGGAGCGACTCCTGAGCAAGTTACCGGCAGAGATGAGGTCAGAGTTCCGTCGCCAACTGGCTCGCCGTCCGGGAACTTTTTACTCGCTAAGTGACCTGTCTGAATGGCTCCAGTATGAAGCATGGTGTAAAAGCTCTGAGAAACAGACCAGCAGCAAAGGACAGAGACAAGGGCAAAAATCAGATCACAAACGTGAGATGAAATCATCAGCTCGTTCGACTACCACACTACATGAAGCTGATGGAGACGTCACAAACCCAATATCTCAGTCATCTACCTCTAGTTCAGCTCAGTCGCCAAAAACAAAGCCATATCTAGAGCTTTCTGTCCCTACTGTAACAAAGATGATCATTACCTCAGTCAGTGCACCACCTTTAAAGCCTTCAGTAAAAATCAGATGACTGACTGGATCAAGACTAACCATCATTGCTGGCGGTGTGCACGCACCCATCAAACTGCTCAGTGCACGCTGAAGAAACCGTGCAGCATTTGCAAGGGAAGACACCCTCAAGTCCTACATGATGTCAACGCCAAGGACAGAACCAACAAGAAGGATCCACACCAGCCCAGACCTGCCACTGAAACTCTGTACCTGGACCATCCTATCAACTCCAAACGAGTCCTCCTGAAAGAAGTCAGAGTACTGATTCACTACCAAGGAAAGACTCGACACCTATGCAGTGCTGGACAATGGATCAGAGCGAACCATCCTTCTCTCTGGTGCTGCACTCAAGCTAGGTATACAAGGTACAGATGAGAGTTTAGCCCTGAGAAGTATCCGCCAGGACGTCCAGACGATCAGTGGTTCCTCAATTTTTTTCCAGTTATCTCTTGTCAGTCAACCACAGAACACCTTTCGGATCAAAGCAGCCTTCACTGCTGAACGCCTTGGACTGGCTGATCACTCCTACCCTGCCACCCTTCTGAGCAGGTATAAGCACCTCAAAGATCTACCTCTGCAGCCCTTTGAACATGCATCTCCACTACTGCTCATTGGTGCTGACCACTCTCATCTGATCACACCAATTACACCTGTTCATCTGGGACCGCCAGGTGGGCCTGCAGCCATAAAGACCCGACTTGGATGGGTGTTACAGGGACCTGCTAGACTCCTTCAGACTCATCTCAAACCTCAAGAGTGTCTCTTCCTTTCTCTCAGTCCCGCAGAGCTAGAACTAAGGAGAAATGTTGAAAGACTTTGGCAACTGGATGTTTTACCTTATCGCTGTGAGAAGCAGGTCACAAGGTCAAGAGAAGATCAGGAAGCGATTGGCCTTTTAGAGGCTAAGACAACCAGAGTAGAAGTCAATGGTGTCCTGCGTTACGCCACACCACTGCTCCGCAAAAAGGATTTTCCCTGTTTCCAAGCCCCAAAGGAAGCTGTAATGCCTAGCTTCCGGGGCATGGAAAGACGTCTTGCAAAGGATCCTGACAAGGCAGATGCATATAATGCAGAAGTGAATAAGCTGGTAACTGTCAACGCTGTAGCCACCCTTCCCTCCGAGACCACTCCCACAGAAGAGAGCTGGTACATTCCTCATTTCATGGTTAACCACAACGTTAAAGACAGAATAGTATTCAACTGCTCCTTCAGATACAAAGGTCTCAACATTAATGAATGCCTGCTGCCTGGTCCAACCTTAAGTCCTTCTCTCCTTGGTGTGCTGCCGCTTCAGGGAGCACAGTGTGGCGATTAGTGGAGACATACGTGGTATGTTCCACTAGGTCCTGCTCTTGCCTGAAGACAAGCTGTTACTACGCTTTCTCTGGCGCGACATGAAAAGACATAAAGCACCTCAGATTTATGAATGGCAAGTACTCCCTTTTGGGACTACTTGCAGTCCTTGTTGTGCATCCGTTGCCTTACAGAGACACGTGACATCGTACAGCCTGCCAGAGGATGACATAAGATTCACTGTGGAAAAGTGCTTTTATGTAGACAACTGTCTACAGAACTTTACATCCACACAGGAAGCATGTCAACTGCTCAACCGGTTGAGAGACCTTCTCGCTTCAGGAGGATTTGACATTCGCCAGTGGGCCAGCAGCAAGCCAGATGTAGTGAGTCACCTTCCACCAGATGCCCGATCCACCAAACTGGAGCTGTGGCTCTCTCAAGACAAAGCTGGAGCAACAGAATCCACTTTGGGCCTGAGTTGGTTCTGCAACACCAACACCTTAGGGTTCAAACACCAACCTGTATCATACAGTGCCCCCACAATGAGGAACATTTACCGCGCGTTGGCATCACAGTATGATCCTCTTGGAGTCCAGATCCTGCCATTCACAACCCGGGCTAAAGTGATTGTCCAGCAACTCTGGGATAAGCAACGCGACTGGGATGATCCCATGCTCCCCGAGCACCTCCTGCAAGCCTGGACAGAGTGGGAGTCAGAACTGAAGTACTTACCGCAGATGGAGCTGCCCTGGTGCTACTTGCCACCAACCATGAACCATCCCCAGATGATCCATACCATCCATGTCTTCTCCGATGCCTTGGAAAAAGCATACGGCTCTGTAGCATACCTTAAGTCCACAGATCCTGATGGTAATGTACATTTAGCCTTCCTTCTGGCAAGGTCACATGTGGCTCCACGAAAGCAGCACTCAATGCCACGACTGGAGCTTTGCACGGTTTTGACAGGAGCCCAGTTAGGGAAACTCCTCCTGAATGAGCTCACTCTGCCCATCCATGAAGTCACCTATTGGACAGACTCAACAACCGTCCTCCATTGGCTGCACTCTGAGTCCTGCCACTTCAAGGTATTTGTGGGTACCAGAGTGGCTGAGATTCAAGAGCTGACTAACTTGAAGTCATGGAGATATGTAGATTCCACCAGAAATCCTGCAGACGATCTCACAAGAGGGAAAGGATTGAGAGATCTAATCAAACCCAGCTGGTGGCTCCATGGACCACAATTTTTGCTGCGGTCTCCAAGCGAATGGCCATCCAACCCCTCAGAACATGCCACAGCTGCTGACTCTAAGTTAAGGAAGACTGCCTTCTGTGAACTAACTACTTCGTTACCACCTGTGACAGATGGAGGCAAGTACACCAACTGGCAAGAGTTACTACAAGCAGTAGCTGAAGAACGGCACGGGGCGGCACATTCCGATCACATTCCAGCCAAAACATTTCAAGAAGCAGAGCTTCTGGTCCTGCAAAGACTCCAGATAGATTCCTTTCCTGAAGACTATCAGCTCCTGTTAGAGCCATTCTAAACATTTGTTTATTTTTTGTGGTGAATATGTGTTTTTGCGTTCCTGCTTCTCCGCCCAGGAAATGAGATAAGAGGCGTGAGACACAGGTGTGTAGAGACACTGATTGATAAGGGGAGAGCCATACTGTTTTAGACCGCTCTCTTTTTGTTGTTTAATTCTTCGTTATTATAAGCCAAGTGTTGATCCATGTACACTGTACAAGATATTAGAATAAATAAGTGAAACTGATGACACGGTGAAGCCAAGTTTTTTACGAAGCGCGTCAAGACCACAGGTCTCCCCTTAAGGGCGACGGCCCATGAAAACGCCAGCACAGCTCCTGAGGACAGGTAAACCAGTACCTCCAAACAGTCGTTTACTCTGCCTCTCTCCTGAGTATGACGAGTCTACCCATCTCATCCGGATTGGAGGTCGGTTGAGAAACACCAGCGAGCTTGATGCAAACACAGTTCACCCCATAGTCTTGGATTCAAACCATCAGAACACCCAACTACTCATAAAGGACTATGACACCCGCCTGCACCATCCAGGATCAGAGCGCGTTTGCAGAGCTGCGCCGCAAGTACTGGATCCTCCGAGACAGAGAGGCAGTATGCAAACATCAGAGGACTAGCCTGGAATGCTGTAGATGGAGGTTGAAGCCAGCCACTCAGAAAATGATGGATCTTCCACCACCTCAGCTCCGGCTGTTCAAACCAGCATTCTACTCAGCTGGGATGGACTACTTCGGCCCATTTCTGGTCAAGGTGGGGCGCCGAAATGAAAAGAGGTGGGGTCTACTGTTCAAATGCTTAACAACCAGAGTTGTACATCTGGAGATCCTGACAGTAACGCATTCCTCATGGCTCTCAGGAGATTCATTGCCCGCCGTGGTCAGCCAGCAGAACTGTATTCTGATCAAGGCACAAATTTCCGTGGGGGAGAAACTGAACTAAAAGATGCCTACAACAAACTCCAACCTGACCTACAACAACTCCTAGCCAAGCAACAGATCCATTTCCACTACAACCCACCTGCTGCTCCGCATTTTGGTGGCGCATGGGAGCGGGAGATCCGCTCAGTTAAAACAACCCTCTATGCCACTCTGGGCTCAGAGACTGTCACAGAGGAAGTTCTCAGCACTGTCCTTGCTGAGATAGAAGCCATACTCAACTTCAAGCCCCTTGGATATGTTTCTGCAGACCCAGCTGATCAAGATCCAGTTACACCAAATTGCCTGTTAATGGGGCGGCTAGATGGATCCCTACCGCAAGTCGTTTATCCAAAATCAGAGCTGCTGAGCAAGCGACGATGGAGGCACTCTCAAGTGCTGGCCGATAGATTCTGGTCGGCCTTTGTCAAGCATTACCTGCTCGGACTGCAAACCAGAGGGAAGTGGCAACGTCCCTCTCCCGATGTCCAGGTTGACATGATGGTGATGCTGATTGATCCCCAGCTACCACGGTCACTATGGCAGATGGGCAAAGTGACAAAGGTATTCCCAGGCATGGATGGACGAGTCAGGACTGCTGAGGTCCGGATAAAGGATCATGTTTGCACCAGACCTATCACTCGACTGATTGTGCTACAAGAAATCTCAGATCCAAAGGACAACACCACTACACCTTAGAGCGGCCTTTCAAGGGGACAAATTTGGACACAAATTTGGGGGCGGCTTTGTTAGAAAGACCGCTCCAGTGCGCATGCGCCAGTCAGCAAGTGCGCATGAGCCAAGGAGCACATTCCAGCCAGAACTTTCCAGCTGATGGCGGCGCTGTTGACCAAGCGGACTTAAGACTGTGTGCTTTGTGTACGTACCTGACCAAAGAGTGAGTTATCCTGATAAATGTGGTTTACACTTTTCCGGTTAAGATCTGTTTTGTACTGTTTAAACTGTGGCCGGAAAGTCCATTTTAACCGAGGCTGCTTTAGTTTATTTCTGAAATGCAAGAACAATGGTGTTTAATCTTTCTTTTATCTTTGCTAGCTTGTACATAATGGTAATATGCAGATGTGACTTCTAGCACCCGTTTTTCCCCGTTCACTGCATTATTGTGTTTTAGAGTACCGCAGAGTTGTATTGTTTCTTTCTGGAGCACGTGCACATTACAGGGTGCCTCGTGTTTACTGTGCGGTAATTATTTCGGCCACTAGATGACGGCATTGTATTGTTTTCTGTCTGAAAAAGCCATGTCAGGCTAATATGAGGATTTACGCTTTCTAGTTAAGCTACTTAACCTGGATTTAGCCAAAGGACGTAAGTTTATTGTGCAAGTTGTTTGATATTATTGTAAACATTATTTCTTCTTTATTCTTATTGCAGACCACACATGCATATATAAGTTTGTACCCATATGTGCTCTGCTGTGCTGTGCTGGGTAAGAACCTGAAGTAAACTACTGGACTAAATGACCTTCATCTGGTTCCTTGTGTTTTGACCAACACGCCAGGGACACACCCACACATATTCTCGTTTCCTATACAGTCCACTCTTCTTAGCCCAAGCCTAACTATCGAACACCAACTCTGGACCTGTTGGGCTGCTTAAGAAAAAAATTAGGCAATTTAAAAAATATATGAAATTGTATGTTAATTTCTGATATTTTATATTTAGTAGGGATGCCGAATATTATCGGCCTACTGATATTAATAGTCGATATTGGCATTAAAATGTGATATTGAAAAATATCCATATTGTTTTTTTTTACCAATATATTTAAAACAACCATTTAACCATTTAAAACACCAGCACTCCCAGAAATTTTCTGATTTCTCCTCACACCACCACATCAACCACCTACACCCCCCACCACCATAGTTAAACTGGCCTATTCACTCCCCATTGTTTTACAAATCAGGTAATCTGAATGTTGCAGCCATTAATTAATCCAGGAGCCCCTTGAATGTTCTGTAGAGTCCATCCTCATGGTACTGTATAAGAGTCCTCAAGTCAAAAACTTCTGTTGATCAGTTTTGTTAAGAATATTTTGATTTCTTAAAAATTGCCATATGACTTTTCATAACAATATGACTATTATGTGATTATTATACATGATACATACTGACATGTAGCTTAATAAACCTGCTAACAAATCTTTGAATATAGTTTATATTTGTTTAGTCAGTGTGAGCAGAAATATAGTAATTCTGCATTTAACAAGACCCAACATTGCAATATTACTGTACATTTCCATAATTTTATTTTAATTTACTAAAAACTAAAAATAAATAAACGAATACAGTCAAAACACTTTTTTTATGCTCCAAAAGCCTATGAGAACATTATCTATCTGAAAAAAGGTTTTGCAATTTTATTTCTATTTGTGGATTTTACAGAGTTAAAGGGGAACTTCGTTTTTTTTCAATCTGGACCTATTTTCTTGCATGAAATATGTTCATTTACCCACCCAGACAGTTTTGGTGCAACTTGAATTCCTTCGGGAGATATTTAGATCCACTCCAGATCAGCGTATGCACCATATAATGGCAGTGATGCGTCCTCTAAATAAGGCATTATTTGCAACAAACTCCTTCATTTCACCAATGTTTGGTTGCGAAATATTCGTCGGACCCCCCTGTGAGCTCGAAGTGGCTTTTTCGTGGTGAGTTGTCCTTATTTACAGACGTTTACTTGTTATGGTGTCGCATAATAGTGACGTCATCAAAGCCGCTGCTGTAAAAAGTTTGTAAATAAAATCAACTCAAACTCAAATCAGCTGTTCTGGGACTTTTCAGTCCCAGAACAGCTGATTTGAGTTGGTTTAATCAACTCAGGGTAGTTCAACCCAGGGTTTTAAACATGCTCTACCATGATAAGAAGCCAACATCAATGGGCTCTATGCACAGCTCCACTACTTCCTGTACTTAAGGTAGCTCCTTTTTTTCCTGTCTTTCATCACTGGATGAGCTGATTAATCCAGGTGTGCCTGACCTCAGTAACTGGGCGGACACACCTGGATTATTCAGTCTGTCCAGTAATGAGAGACAGGAAACATAGGAGCTACCTTAAGTTCAGGAAGTAGTGGAGTCGTGCATAGAGCCCATTGAGCACCGATTCAACGCGTCACCATGGCAACGTAAACGCAAGGGCAGGGCTGCGTTCGCCATTGAATGGGACTATAACTTCTAAAGCCTCATTTGGCGAGTTTGAACTGCTGCTGCAAGCAAAAAAAAAAAAAAAAAAAAAGAAAGAAAGAAAGACGGTGTGGGAGAGGATTTAAGTTTAAATGCTGTCCTTTGAAATCACAATGATGTTATAAGGTAAAACTATTTAATGGTAACGTAACAGTCTCGGATGGTCTCAGTATGATTCCAGGTGACTCTGTGTATGACCACCTGTTTAGTTTGATGGGCTGCGCACTTGCTTATCACCTGTGAGGCTGATGTTTGAGTCCAGCTCTGTACTTTCACTGCAGCCTTTTTATTTATTTAACTTGGGTGCAACCCCTCAGGGAGAAGTGCTCTTGTCGGCAGCATTAAGATGAAATATAACTGTTGCATTTCTCAAATGCCCTACATCTCCAATTAAAGAAAAAAAAATCTATTTGCAAAAAAATGCAGGGGAATAAACAATATGCTTTGAGGGGAAAGCATATGGCAACATGAAAAAAGTCACACCAAAGATTGAACCGCAGCTTTCTGCGTGACAGACCTGCACCTTAACCATTGACCCAGAAACAGAGCCAGCTGAAAAGTCAAATAATCAGGCCAAACCATCTCTCGGAAACGGAGACAGGACCTCCCAACTAGGGATGTATACCGAGTACCGGTATCGTTTGGTACCGGTTCCTAATCTTAACGATACCAGGGTACCGTTAAGAATCTGGACAAACGATACTCTTATTGATACTTTTTGTACATCTACCTAATCATTGAGTTATCATGCAGTCAAATAATCACAGTGATGGAATAAGACAAACACAATTCCCTTATTCTCCCAGCGGTCCTTCTCCCACCTTTATGTCTAGGCTTCCTCAACACCATCTGAACAAATATTCTCTACCACTGGATCTTTTAACATCTTGTAATGTCTTTATTATTTACTCTAAATTATGTTTTAGTATCAATAAGAGAATCGATAAATACCGGTATCGATAAGGAGTATCGATATTGGTATCGGTATCGATAAAATCATAACGATATACATCCCTACTCCCAACTGTCACGTATGGCTGGTGATATTATCAATGTACAGACGGATCAGCTTGTGTATGTAGATAACCGACTGTTATTTGTAACTGTGACGTCAGAAATGTCAACTGTCGGAAATGAAGCTTCTATCCGTGATCTCCGAATGTTTAATCCTTCCAGCAGTCGTGCAGCATCTTATTCCACCAAATCCTTATTGAAAGAACACGTCTGTAACCTGCCGACACTGATTCATTTTTAACATGTTTTATTCGAGACGGCAGCAGCAAAACTCGCCGATGACTGAATGAATGATTGAGGAAGTGAAACGGCGAGTGTGGCTAAAAGTGGATAGAGACAGTGAGAAACCCAAGGTTTCTCCACACTAACCTGGTCCTGACCAGGTTAGTTTTCAAAGAGTCTGTTACTATGGTATCTGACCGAGGGTTTAAGTTACCCCTCTTTGTGCAACAGGCTAGAGTTACACCTCTTTCCCTGGGTTGGGTTACCTACCTTTGTGTTACGGAAAACTCAGTTTCCCTAATTTCAGGGTTAAACAACCCAGGGTTTTCATTAAACCTGCTTCATGCAACAGACCCCTGTCCAGTCCAAGTTAGATCATACACATGAATTGCTGCATTTTCAGTGTTATAGAACCTGCATGCTGCTGTGTTTATTTCCCATTCTTGATTTATACTATGATACCAGCAACTGATTGTCAAATCTGCAGATCGTTATCTTTCTTAAAACTCAGATTTTCCCTTGGTCAGTATCAGTCAGTCTTGTTATTTGTAAAGAAGCACATTATATTTCTTATAAAAAAAAAAAAAAAAAAGTCTTCATATTTGGTACCTGATTGTTGGGGTTTCTACAATGAATAAAATCTCCAACACGAGGAACATGGATATTGTGTGCATTTGTGGGTTCCAGAAACATGTCAAATGCATTTAGGTTAGAATGAAAAATCCTAGATGCCGTCACAATTTCTAGTCATACAATTCATGAACTTTTTAGTATTCAAAGTTTGAAAGGTAGCTGCCCAGAAAAGACTGCAGCCACTGAAACCAACAGTTTCCTTTGAGGAAGGAAAATGATCTCTGTGCAAAATATAAAACAAAAGAAAAATAATGTTTCGTCCAGTAACACAGTAGCTACAGAAGTGTGATTCCCAAAGTTTATACATTGTAGAAAGGAACATGCCTTTGATCCATTGATTTGGAGTGTCCCTGCGATGTTCATTAAAGAAACCTCTGTGATCGATGTTGTTACATTTCCTGTCAAAGAGATCAAGACGGTGGCTTTACCACCTGAAAATTGTCACAAGAACGGAGAGTACATTAGAGTATTAGAATGATAATCATGTAATTAACAAGCTAAAAATGATAAGTAGGTCCTTGGATATATCAAATTAGTTAGGTTTTAGTTATAAAATGTCACAACTGAGGAAAAGTAGTAGAAAAGCAGTGGTGTTTTAAAAACAGATTTAAAGATGATAAATTGATTTTAAACAATGGCATGTAAGTGGTCGTGTAATACAGAAAAGTAGGGTACTACTGGACTTACTGTAAGTAAAAGGATGGATCTAACTGGTCGTAAAAGGGGCCTCACCTGAAACAACACGTCCCTCCATTTGACAGAAGTTTCCGTGGGCTCCCTCTTCTTCTTCTACGAGGTTATATATGAAGTTCAAAGAACTTTGACCTGACAGGCAGACACACAAACACCATATATATAAATATGTGACAGTCAAAAATGTATCAGCACGAAGTGGCTAAATTTACATACTACAAACCTGTGACCTTAACAGAGTAGGGGTCATTTGAGTTAACACGGATTTTCCATAATCCTGTTTGATTTTCTGTGTTGAGACTTAAACGATGGAAGTTTTCTGTTGATGTGAAGGAGCCCAAAGGGCCGCTGGACTGGCTGGAACTCTGAGATACACCTGGACAGAAAAATGTAATCTTTTTATTCCAGAACAAACCAGTCAAAAACATTTTTTACTTAAAGTTGACGGGGATGAAAATAACTGATAAAACAACTGAAAAACGGTAATGAATTGTGGACCAACACCACCTGTGGGACTGGTGAGACTGAAGCTTAGAGATGAGGCTCCTGTGATATAAGCAATCATGTTCCCTAATGAGTCATCAACAGTAAATGCGAATGTAGCAGGATTTCCAGGATTCCTGACCACCTGAAAAACCGTCACCTGAAAGAAGAAGGAGAAACTTCAGATTTAGGTGAACAAGATCAACTTCAGGTAGATGTTGCCATCTTCTTCAGTTTCATACCACAGCACTGGTTGATGAGTCTTTTATAACATCTACAGCCCGAGAGAGCTTAAACTTGGAGACCTTAATGGCCAGGCCTCCTGAGGCCTGAGCCAGTTCTTGGTACAGCTGGATATTCCCTCCAAACAAAGGTGTAAACAGAAAGTTAACCTAAAAAGCAAATGGAAAAAATAGATTTGAATGGTCAGCATACAATGTACAACAGCAGTAATTTGATCTTTTCAGGGTGGGTTATATTGACAGTGGAGGACAGGTTAGAAACTAACTCTTACCACACACTTTGTGCTCTCTATAAGAGCAATGACGGTGTCTTTTAGCTGGGCATCTTTAGCTGAAGCATCAGTGAAGACAAAGATCTCAGAAGAAGGTGGAGCTGCTGTCAGAGCCAGCTGATGATCACATACAACACCGGAAGAAAATATTTAGTGGAAATTATGCAGATACAAACTGATTTTGGGCGTTTACTTGAACAGGAGGGCAGTATTTGTAATTTGTTGTATTATTGCAGGAAGCCAAGTGAAACAACAGGACAGTCATGTGATATTGTGGCTTCTTGCTTTTCTGTATTTATCTGTCAATTATAAATTAAACAAAAAATGGGTCAAATGATTTTTAGATACCCGCAGTCCAGACAACGCCAGCTCTGGCTCATCTCCTCCTCCATTTGCAGACAATTGGCTCAGATTGCTCTTAAAGACATCTGGATTGGTCGTCACTGTCACAGGTCCAAAATCTGTATATTAAATGTGCAACACAGATGGAAGCAGTTTATGGATCTTAGGGGAGACTGTGTTGAAAAATAAACCATACTTGCTCAAGTTTGACCACTGCATCATTATCTGCACTTCTCAGCCTACTATTGTTCCAAACTCTTACCTACCTGGGTCATTGAAAGGTACCAGTATGTAAGCAGAAGGTTCCTGTTGGGTTCCTATCCTGCTGTTAATGATGTCATTGGCAACTGCCTGAGCTACTAAGATGTCAATACTCATACTTCCTGTGGTGTCAATGACGAAACAAAGCACATTTGCTTGAGAAATGCCCATGAATCTGCAGAAACAAGAGTGAGAGAAAAGATGCATTCATTTTGGGCGCATTCACAAAGCTTTTTTGATTCAAATCAGAGTCCGTTTGCTCGGAAAGTCCGCTTCGTTCGGGGAGTTGTGTATGCGCAAACGGACTCTGATCCGGAACAAACAACCGGACTTGGTCCGCCTGCAAACGCAGGTCTCGGTCCGATTCAAGCGAACCAAAGACAGGAAGTGGACTACAAATTGCAATGGCATTGTGGGTCAAATGTTGGACAATGTGGGTAAACGCCACGACAACAGACACACGTGAGGGACTGCAGTACTTATAAGCTGGCTCGTGGTCAGACGTGGAGTTACGAGAAAGTAAAAGCTGTAATCGATATTTGATCTGATGAAAGCATATCCAGCTCCTTGTACAAAAATAATGTCGCTTTGAGGAGGGAACAGAAGTTGTGAGAACCTTCTTGTACGTGCGTCTTGTCCTCACCTACGGTGAATCCGAAAGCAGCGCCACCTGAGATTCTCATTCTTGGCCCGTTTGGCAATAGTGTAACGTGAATGCGATCTCGATCCGGAAGACCACCCCCGCCCGCAAATGAACTGAGTCCCCAAACGGACCGAGACTTGCGGACTATGCTTTCTGAATGCGCCCTTTATCATTTGTATGTCTTCTTTCCATAGTCCTGCTTATTCCAGTGACTATTTCTCATGATCTCCATGCTGTCAAGCCTGATAAACATGTCTGGACAAGCAAGAGAAAAGATTCAGATTTCTCTGTTTCCAGCAAAACCATTTCAAATTGACATTTTTTCTATATTTGGGGTCTTGCAGGAGGGCGGGAACACATTACACCAGTTTAAAAATCGCTGCATTGGCTCCCTGTGTGTTTCTTTATTGATTTTAAGGTTCTTTTAATGGTTTACAAATGTCTTAATGGTCTTGGGCCTTTTTATTTATTCCATGGGTGGGCTTCCAGTTTGAATGGATCCCTAAGACATTGGGCACGTTTACATGGAGACTTTTTTCCCTTTCGAAATGAAATCATTCGGATTGAGGATTTTAGGGCAGCTGTTTACATGGGAACTAATTCATTCCGATCTGGTGAGTATATGCGCCAATATTTATTCAGAAAAATCCTGTCTGACATGCGCAGAATGATGTTACATCATGTTATTTAATAAAGATGGAGGTATAAAAACTGATCGTCACAGTTGTGGTTTCTGCAGGACTTTAATCCAGCAGCTGATCCTCATGCGCTCCTACTACTGAAGACAACCAAGAGAAAAAGGCGTAGACAGAGTTTGAGTAAAAAACAAACTTTCTTTTGCTGTCCAGGGAATGACGTTGTTCACAGTCATCTGTCAAAGTGAGGAAACGTGACTCGTTGCACGTTGACGTCTTGTTGAAGCATGCGCTGTAAGAGCGCAACCTCACAACTTTCCGATTCAGCGTTTACATGATACCCCGTTCGGTTTGGGGAAAGGAATATTCTACCTTCGTGAAACCAAATGAAAATTCATTCGGTTCAGCACTTTTCATTCGGAAAGAGGTGTTTACATGGATCATTTTCATTCCGAAAGAGCTTTTAAACCGAAAGCAATCGGTATATTTGGGTCCATGTAAACCCAGCTAATGTTTCCTCACAGCAGCATCAAGCCAGATGGTTATTACTACTAGTATTCTTTTTAGGGGTGTCCCCGAATAGTTGACGATTCGGCAATTCGTTTTCAGGACTGTGCTTTGACTGTCAGTCTCTAAGTCGAATAGTCGTAGCATTTGGTTACCAAGCAAAGATCATATCATCCTGCAGTAAGAGGGTGCTGAACGCAAGATTTTTTCCACAATATTCATTCGTTCTTTAAATAATTCATGTTCTAGGTCTATTAGCAGCCGAATAATTCTGTTACTATAAGTGTGGTATAAGGCAAGATGGGCCGGGCAGGTGGGTCTGCTAGTGAGTCGCGCGCGCGAGCCAGAGACATGAAGGACCCACCACTGTCACATCATCATTCATCATCTTTGTAGTTTCTTCCACTGATTTACAACTCAGCTCCTTATCCCACAATCAGCTGGTTGGTCAGGGTCCAGAAAACCACTACCACCGCTGCCGCAGGATAAGGACACACTGGAGTATTTTGACAAAATATTCCAGCTGGGAGCGCAGCTAGCAGCAGCAGCTAATAACTTGGGTGTGTTGGGCATTGCAGCGGCGACTTCTCTTCCCCGCGATGCCCCCCCTTCCCCTGACATGACGGAGATGCTCGCCCGCATTCACGGTCAGATGAACAACCTCATTCAGGGAGTTGCTACTGCTGCCGGACGTGTGATGTCCCTGTCAATCGTAGGCTCTCGCCACGTTTGGCTGGGTCTCACCGCCCTCCCTAAAAGGGACCGAGAGGATTTACTGTCTGCACCGGTCTCATCTGAAGGTCTCTTCGGCTCGCTCACTGCGGTGACGCAACGACTTAAGAGGCTAGAGGAGGAAAAAGCGCAGCTTAGCCGCCACCTGCCGCTGGCTACCACCGCTAAGCAGAGAGGAGAGACCAAGCTGCTCCGCCAGAGCGCGGCGAACAGACGAAGGGAGCGCCGTCAGGGGAAAAGCTTCCCCGCGACGGATCCTGCAGCTGTTCCACAACCAGCCCCGAGAGACCAGGCTCAGCAATGCCCTGCACGTGACCAGAGTGTACCTCGGCCAGCTGCCCGCAGCACGCCGAAGCCGAAGCTGGCCTGGGGCACCCAGCGAACTAAGTGACAGTTTATGGGAGAGATAGCGGGAGCAGATTGCCCCGCCAACCTCCCTGTAGCTTACGCTACATCGTCACACCAGCTGCCGGCGGCTTGTACGCCGTTATGTCGCAGTGGGCCTCACACACAGGGCCCCTCCGCTACGGTTTCACAAGCACAACCACCCTCCGCTGTCTCCGTTTTGGGTCAGCAGAGTACCGTTGTAAACCAGAGGGGAGCCACCATCTCCCCTCTTTATGAGCGCTACAACCGGCGGCGATGCATAAGAAAACATCGCTCCCCGCTGGTTGTAGCGACCTCACCGCTGTCCCTGCAGGCTGCAGGCAGACACCGTGTTTTTTCCACGGTCAGCCCAGCTCAGCGTGCTGACCACCTGACCAGCGATAGCCGTCATCGCCGAGACGGCGATGGCAGTCTTCGGTCACGTCAGCTCGACAGGGCCAGCGATGAGAGGGTCGCAGCACATCAGCTGATACCTCGTTCGGTAAACCCCCCGCTCTACAGTGAAGCGGTCGGGTTAACACGAGCTGTATCTCAGGTAAACAGCGGTAGGACGACTAGTGTGCCCTCCACATGTTTTTCGGCCGCTAATTCAGCAGCTGGATCTAACGGTGGCAGCGTCGCCACGGTTGTGAGTTGCCGAGCGGCGGTGGTGCGTTCAGGAAACGTCACGCCGGCTCAGACAAATGAGATGCGTTCACGAACGGCCCCTAGAGCTCTGATAACCGGCCAGGTGCGTTCAGGAAACGTCACGCCGGCTCGGACAAATGAGATGCATTCACGAACGGCCCCTAGAGCTCGGATAACCGGCCAGGTGCGTTCAGGAACGACTCAGCCCTTTCACAAAGGGCCCCCCATGGGCCCCATGGCCCCCATGCACGCCCTCTCACTCGTTTTTACGAAGCGTGGCAGGACAGCTGCATACTGACAGACTGGTTGGACAGGACCCTCAGACTGGGATATTCTCTCCAATTCTGTGGGCTCCCCCCAGCATTCAGGGGCATTCAGGAGATGAACTTATCCTCTTAGGAGGAGATAGAGTTCCTCGAGGGGGAAATTCAGGACCTGTTATCAAAACAGGCCGTGTCTATTGTCCCTCCTCACGACAAGGAATGAGGTTTTTATTCCCCATACTTTTTGGTTCCCAAAAAGACAGGGGGCTACAGACCCATCCTGGACCTCCGTGCTCTGAACATGCGCATCGGTCGCAAGTCGTTCCGCATGCTAACTGGGAAGAAACTGCTGGAACTCATCCAACCAGGCGACTGGTTCTCAACCATCGACTTGAAGGATGCTTATTTTCATGTCGAGGTGGCGCCAAAACACAGGAAATTCCTGCGCTTTGCTTTCCGGGGAACAGCCTACGAATACAACAGGCTTCCATTTGGCTATTCCCTGGCACCACGCACGTTCAGCAAATGTGTGGACGCAGCGTTACAACCGCTGCGCAGCCAAGGGATGAGGGTTTTCTTCTATCTAGACGACCTCATTGTCATGGCCAGGGGTCTCATTTATAAAGCTTGCTTACGCACAAAACAGGGCTTGAAAGTGGCGTAAGTGATTTTCCACGCAAAGTTTCTGATTTATAAAAACAAACCTGACGGGAGAATGTGCGCACCGGTGCGCACATTCTGAACTTTGCGCACGAACATTTTGGAGACGGGGAAACTGGCGGCACCGCTGGTGAGATGATGAACTTAAATCACGTTCATGCATTTAACCATTAATATCAGACTGTGGACCCTCGTAAACCCTCGTATGGTCCTCAATTAAGCCATACAACCCATAAGCACCCATTCAGGACTTACAGCACCGTGTGTTTGAAGTGTATGTTCATCCTCAAATTATGTAGCAATGACAAGTTTATCTATAAAGCAAATTAATGTAGCCTACAGGATAATTCAAAATGCTTTACATAAAACATAAAAAGCATTGCAGCAGGGGTGCAGAAGAGAAAACATCAAAACGTAAAAGAATAAAAGATTATTGTTCCATTAATTGTGACAAGCTGTATAGCAATTACTGTAATTACTGAGTAAACATAAATAGCCTACTGCAGTGATACTGTTGCGTAATGCTTTACAATGGATGCGCTGGCATTGCTTGAAGACTATGCCAATGGCAGGATCAGGATGGAGAGTCTCTTTAGAGACCATGAGGATTTTCTGGCCCATGATGACGACCGGCTAATAATCACATTTACTTTTGCAGCGCTTTTGTCTATGAACTGGACCCAGATACCCCGACCACCGAAACCGTGCCCACCCCGACGCATCAGCAGCTGCTGACCACAGCGCACTCCGTTGTGGAGCTATCAACCTCAAAGACCGGCGGAGGTGTTTACAGGCGAGGGGAGGGCACGTGAGGGGGAATCGCGCTGCACCACACCAAACAGGTGTTCTGTGTTCTGAATACAGTCGCTCTGACACGGCGTTTCCTCCACAGCGAC
This sequence comes from Atherinomorus stipes, assembly GCA_023101725.1. Taxonomy (NCBI): domain Eukaryota; kingdom Metazoa; phylum Chordata; class Actinopteri; order Atheriniformes; family Atherinidae; genus Atherinomorus; species Atherinomorus stipes. The sequence goes on along the minus strand of JALJCO010001473.1, from coordinate 44,101 downwards.
TTCTGGAACAGACCTCTGTTACATCATCACCGCCACAACAACCTGCTGTCACTCAGCAGACTTATGTTTATCTGTGTTTCCTGTGACGCCCAAATAAAATGATTTTGTGAGGCTCCACTTCACTAACAAGCACCTCCACTTCCGTCTCCGCGAAATTACGTTTAAATCTCTTTTTGATCGCCACGATTCAGTTTTAAATGCCTCAGATCAGCTGGCTCATTTATATGCAGAAACATCCATGAGGTACTTTGCATTGACCATCTATGGTAGAATGTGGGCGTGTAGGAGGCAGAATATGAGCCAAATTCACCTGCGCAAACTCCCAGGAAGAGTGTGATTTATAAAGGGGAAATTGCTTGAATCTGTGCGTACGCACGGTTTTATAAATCTGAATATTTTTTGGCGTACGCAAACTTTTGGTTTTGGGCGTACGTACACTTTTAGTAAAGATCCTACGCAAAGTTTTATAAATGAGACCCCAGGTCCAGACAATGGGCCATTTTTCACACGGCTCAGTTGACACTTCACCTAACCAAGTTGGGGTTTGCCATCAACTGGGAAAAGAGCACCCCACAACCGAGCCAGCAGGTCGAGTATTTGGGGATTGTGCTCGATTCTGTCAGCCTGAGAGCCACTCTGTCGGAGTCCAGACCGACAGCCCTACAGCAGGAGGTGTTCAAGCTGCAACAGGGTCCACGTGTTACAGCCTTGACTGTTATGCAGACACTGGGACACATGGCGGCAGGTCACCCAGTGGTTCCACTAGGACTGCTGCACATGCGTCGTCTTCAACGGTGGTTCAACAGCCTACGCTTAGACCTCAAGAGGCAAAAGTTTCGGCTGTTGACGGTCCCCCCATCAGTGCAGGGCAACCTGCGGTACTGGGGATCCCCACAACATTTGCTGACCGGGACACCACTTGGTCGAGTGACCTCATACACGTCGGTGTTCACGGATGCCTCCCTAATCGGGTGGGGAGGCACCTGCCTGGGCAGAGCGATAGGTGGTGTATGGCCTCCAGGCGAGGACCGTCACATCAACCTCCTCGAGTTACAGGCAGTATTCCTGGTCCTCCAACACTTCGGTCACCTGTTAAGGAGAAGACACGTGTTGGTGAGGACCGACAACCGCACCACAGTTGCTTACATCAACAGACAGGGTGGTGTGCATTCTGCAGCCCTGTTAACAGTGGCGGAGAACCTGTGGCTATGGGCTTCAGAGCACTTGTTATCACTGAGAGCCCTCCACGTCCCAGGAATCGAGAACAGAGGGGCCGACCTCATGTCGAGGGGCGGCCCCCTGGAAGACGAGTGGAGACTGCATCCGGAAGTGGTTCAGCAGATCTGGACTCGATTCGGGAGAGCAACGGTGGATCTGTTTGCAAACAGATCAAACACCCACTACTACCATTGGTTCTCCTTGAGCCCGCAGGATCACCCATCCATGGGGGTGGACGCGTTTGCACACGCTCCATGGCCAAGAAGGCTGCTTTATGCCCCCCCCCCTCCGTCTCATTCCCCAGCTTCTGGAGAGAGTGAGGGTGGAGCGGCTGAGGGTCATTCTAGTGGCTCCCAACCGGCAGTCAGCTCCGTGGTTTTCGCAGCTGACCGCAATGTTGGTGGCTCCACCGTGGCCCATACCCCAGTTCCAGGGGGCACTGTCCCAGGAGGCAGGCGCGGTTCAGGCGCTGCCAATCCTGGGTCAGCCACTTCTAGTCTGGCTTCTGAAAGGGACAGGCTAATTCGGGCTGGTTTGACTGCTCAAGTAGTGAGTACTATCCAAGCAGCTAGGGCTGGTTCTACCACTGCCTGCTACAGGGCTAAGTGGTTGGGTTTCCAGCGTTGGTGCGAGGGGAGGAAAGTGGACCCACTGACATGGTCAGTGGGGGACACTCTTTCCTTTCTGCAACTTTTGGTGGATAGAGGGCTGTCTCATGCGACCATCAAAGTTTACGCTGCAGCCATCTCATCATGCCACGAGGGGTTGGGTGGAGGTCCAGTTTTCGCCCACCCTCTGGTTCAGCGGTTCTTGTTGGGAGTCAGAAGGCTACGACCTGTCGAGCGTACTTCTGTACCTCAGTGGGACTTACCGTTTGTGCTCGAGGCCCTCACTAGGGACCCCTATGAGCCTTTGGAACGCACCTCCTTCAGAGCGTTGTCACTGAAGACAGCTTTGCTTCTTGCCCTGACATCAGCCAAGAGAGTGAGCAAACTGTGTGCCCTGTCAGTCCATCCGAGTTGTTTACTCCTTCATGGGGACTGCAGTGGTGCCGTTCTGAGACCTAACCCCTCCTTTGTTCCCAAGGATATAAGGAGTTCATTTCGGTCCAGAGTCATCCAACTGGAGGCTTTTCGCCCTCCCCCTCATGAGGATTCTAGGGAGGCGAAACTGCATCTCCTATGCCCTGTGCGTGCGTTGACATACTATGTCAACCGAACGGCCACTGTCAAGAACACCAACCAGTTGTTTGTGTGTTATGGTAACGGGACAGCTGGCAGAGCCCTATCCAAGAAACGCTTGACTAGGTGGTTGTGTGAATGTATTTTCACAGCCTACACACAAGCGGGTCAGGAATCGCCACTGTGGTCCGGGCGCACTCCACAAGAAGTGTGGCGACGTCTACGGCTCTTTTCAGTGGTGCGAGTGTGGAGGACATATGTACGGCGGCATCGTGGTCTTCTCCCTGCCCGTTCATAAGGTTCTATCTCTTGGATGTGTCGGGCTCCTTCTCCAGGTCTGTGCTCACTGTGGGATCACAGGACCTGTGAGAGGAAGGGTGTGTCACGTATTTGCTTGCTTGACCCCCACAGGGTGTCATGCACCTGCATTGGTTTGTGCTCTGCTGGACACAATCAATGAGGTGCACAGGTGGTCATAGTTAGACCCCTGCGAGGTTAGGCCACAACTTCACCCAGTCTAGTCAGATGCTGCTAACTGGGATGAAGTTGGACCCGGTACCACTCCATACGTGGCTAAGATCAATAAAGTGGTGACTGGGTCTTGGTACCTAATCGGTAGCTGGCGTGGTCAGTGTGCGAGGCCTCTCCTGCGGCAGGGAGTACATATATCGGGCTTCGCCTACTGTACCCATAGAGTCCAGTAGAGGGCGAAGCCTGTGTGAGATATAACGAAGGTTACGATATTGTAACCCTAGTTATATTAACACAGGCGGAGCCCTCTACTCAGGACCCTGCCGCTCTTTCGCCTTACGCTGAAGTTAGGTGGAATGAGGGCAGCTGGCGATGCACCTGCTTTTATACCCGCTACGTGGGAAAAGGGGGTAGACACGCCCTACTGGCCGGCTACGTACATGTAAATTTCAGTGGGCCATCGCGCATACGCGATTGGAGGAGAGTTGTACCCATAGAGTCCAGTAAAGGGCTCCGCCTGTGTTAATATAACTAGGGTTACAATATCGTAACCTTCGTTTTGGTCAGCAGGCGAGCTGCAGCATTTTGGACACTCTGCAGACGCTTTAAGGAGCCCTGATCTAGGCCTACATACAGTGCATTGCAGTAATCTAGGCGTGAGGAAACAAAAGCATGAATAGCTTTTTCAAAGTCAGCCCGGGGGAGATAGGTTTTAATTTTTGCTAATGTCTTTAGCTGAAAGAAGCTAGCCTTTATGACGCTGCTAATGTGCTTTTCAAGTTTAAAGAAAGGATCTATTTTCACACCTAGGTTTTTTACGAGGGGGTGACAGTATGAGGAGAAAGGACCAAGAACACTGTCATGTCCAAGAAAAGGATTGACTTGACCAAATAATAAAATTTCGGTTTTGTCTTTATTTATGTTCAAAAAATTTGCACTCATCCAGGCGTTTACCTCCTTGAGGCAGTCCTGTAGTGTTGTAACTACAGGCTGACTGTCTTATGCCGAAATGACAAATTAAATTTATTTAATGAGGTGTTATAGCTCTTTCTCTGGAGCAGGAAAAGACACAAATGAGATTATTGATTAATAAGGGGGAAAAAACAAAACATGATTCGACTGTTCGTCGGGCGAATGGCAAGATCTGACAAATCAGGTTCGACTATGAAAATTCTTAGTCGGGGAATTCTTTTTTTATCTATTCACTCAAGAGACAGAAATCCGGGGTTGGAAGTCGTGTGTAGAATTGGGAGGAAAGTGTATGTGTGCAAATGTGTTTCGTGTTACATACTTGGATGTGTGAAGGCTTGTTTTTACTTTAATATGCATTTGTTTTTACTATGTCAAGCACTTTGTGTTGCCTTTTAAAGTTAGAGTCCAGAGTTCTTCTCCATTTCTGTTTGTAAATGGCACTAGGCAAACCAACAGCCCCTCCCGTCAGGCTGATGGCTGCGTTGCTCTTCAGCCTATTCAGCCCCAAGCCTCTCCTTTGGGAGGCAATTGCCATTCCGACATTCCTGCACTCCGACATGGGTCCCCAACTATCGAAATGGCAGCACTTAAATTTCTGCCACATGTCTCATCATTCTGACAATTTTTTCATTCTATGGTCAGAATGACGGCATTTTAAAAAAAACAAACAAAAAAAACATCCCACCATTCCGACAATTCCTTTAAAAGCCCTCTCATTCAGATTTTTATGTGCTTTTACAGCAGACAGACTCCACAAACTCGCAAACCAACTTAATAATCTGTTATTAAAATCTCCTGAAATGGGAAATATAATATGCCTCCACGTATTCATGTGAATCGGCTGGTCTGAAACGTGATGAATTCATGTCTGAATCTCAGGGATCACTGACTGTAGGCAGAAATACAATCAGTCACCGTCAGTCGCATCAGAGCAGCAGCTGGGACGGAGTCTACACAGAGCCGTGCGTCTTCATGCCCTCTGGCATCATATGCATTATTAATAATTGTAATTACCGACATCAATGATGGCACTGCAGTTGACACAAGCATTGGAAAAAGCTCTTAGTTATTTAAATGAACTGGGAAATGTAGATGCCATAAAGAACCCACTGGTGACCAAATCTATTGAAAGTAAGCTCCTAGAAACTCTCAAGAAAGCTTGGCTCACTCATAATGCAGCTGAGAGCCCTACTGGCAGCCAGAATCACTTTGACAAGCTTATGACATTCTTGAGATCATAACAATCAATTTATGAACAACTAGAACAGCTGAAAGACCTAGTTGAACCCACAAAGGAGAAGACCAAGTGTGCTAGGACAAAGACAACCAAGTGCAGCAGTGAAATAGCAGGCTGCATTGTCTGTGGTGACCCAAAGCACAGGAAGAAGCTGTATTTCTGCAGAAGTTTTAGGATTAACCTAAAGCCATCAGAGAAGAGAGAAGCAGCACAATAACTTGGTGCATGCAAGAGATGTTTTGAAGTCCACAATGGCAACTACTGCAGGAAAACTGAGTACTTGTGCACTTTCTTCTTTGCCTACTTGCCAGACCACAGTACCAAAAAACATCTAAAACTGGTCTGGAAAAAGTTGAGGGTAAAAGATACACTGAAGCCCAAGAAGAGTTCCTTTCCAAGCTTTCACCTGAGTTGGCTCAGCAGTGTCAAGATGCCTTCTGCAACGTCACGTGAAGGGCGTACAATTCCACTGCAGCGAGACAGGTCTTCTGGTAGAGAATGGCTTAAATGAGTATCCAGTTATCCTAATGATCCTTGACGTCACAGCCAATAATGGCCAAAGAATTGGGACCCTCATTGACCTGGCATCAGACACAAACTACATCACACATGAAGCTGCAAGAAAGCTGAACCTCAGAAGTGAAGATGTAACACTGTTGGTGCATGGTGTTGGAGGGATGAAGGTGTCTGTTGCAACCAAGCGCTATCTCCTCAAGATACGGGAGGAGCAGCTTGTGTGCCACGATGTGGAGGATGTCGCTGCGGCCATTGCCAACCTGGGGGGAAAGAAATGTCCTTGGCTGAAGAAAGAGATGGAGATAGTGAGAAATGGTTTGACATATGTGAATGGTGACCACCACACCCCTGAACCGCACTGGCATGCCAAGTATCCGTGGATAGATCCAGAATCTTTCCCCAACAACAAGAGAGCAGTTGAGGCTACATTCCTCAAAACGGAAAAACAGCTGGCAAAGGATCCTGAGTGGAGATTGGCCTATGCTTCACAAGTCCATGAGATGGTTGATCGCAAAGCTGCAGTAAAGCAGTCCAAAGAAGTTCTGCAGAGCTGGACTGGTCGAGTGTGGTATATAAGTCACCTAATTGCACCAAATCCACATTCTGTATCTACTCCGGTGAGCCTATTGTGGAACAGCAGCCAAAAGTACAGAGGCCTGAGCTTGAACAACATGCTTATCAAAGGTCCTGACGTCTTAAATCCAATCAGAACTGTTCTGCTGAGGTTCTGAGCTGGTGTCTTCGCTGCTCCTGGTGACACCCGAAAGATGTACAACTCTGTTTGGTTGGAGGAGTGGGAGGTTCATCTGCACAGTTTCCTGTGGCGTGACAGTGAGGAAGTAGAAATAGAAGATTTTGCCATAACAAGGGTCAACATCGGAGACAAACCTGCTGGTTGCATAGCCCAAGTAGCCATGCGGGAGACTGCCAGCCTGCCCCCATTCAAGCAGTTTAAAGAGCAGAAATGTGTGCTGGAGGAAGACGTTTATGTTGATGACATTCTGACCTCTCACAATGATTTAGACCATCTGAAGCTCCTCACATCCAACATTGAGCAGATCCTTAAAGCTGGAGGATTTGTCATTAGGCCTGGGTCTACTCAAGTCAAAGTGGGAGGGGCGAGTCAAGAGAGGTTAATGTGAAGTCAAAGACCATGATCTTGCCTAACCAGCTCACTGAAAATGATAATAAAGCCCTAGGTCTGGGTTACACCATTGAAGACGACAAGCTACATGTCATGGTTGCAGTGAACTTTTCCAAGAGAAAGAAAAAGATGCGCCTTGGTCAGGACCTGCTGAGAGAAGAAGTGAGAGGACAAACCCCAAATCCACTTACCAGAAGAGAATTGTTAAGTCAAGTCTCTGCACTCTATGATCCACTTGGTCTTGTGGCTCCTATGAAGCAGAAGGGAGCCATCTTGGTTCGAAAAGCCTTTCAAGAGGCAAAGTTAAGGTATTGCACAAAAGATACCTGGGATGCTGCTTTGACCAAAGAACTTTGCGAAGATGCCATACAACTCTTTGAGGAGTACGCTGACTTGAGCAAACTCCGCTTCATCAGATCCCTAACAACACCAGATCTATATGCAAGACCAATTGGCATTACATTTTCTGATGGCAGTGAGTATGCATATGGTGCTGTGCTGTACTTACGCTGGAGTTGCAGTGATGGAGTCATCGTGAGATTGGTTGAGGCCAAGGCTAAACTGACCCCTCTCAACCACAAAGGTGACTCTATGAAGGCAGAGATGTGAGGAGCAGTCTTTGCAGCCCGGCTAAAGGGCTATTTCCAGAAACACTGCCGAATTGAAGTTGAACAGTGGTTCCATCTTGTTGATAGTCAGACCATCTTAGGTGCAATTCAGCGAGAGAGTTATGGATACCAGACGTTCTTCGCGAACCGAGTTGGTGAGATCCAGAACAGCACTGATGTCCAAGATTGGTGGTGGATTCTAGGATCAGTAAATATTGCAGATTTTCTCACCAGAGGTGCAAGTCCTGTCTACCTAACTGAAGAGTCTGAGTCCAAGGTTCCTTCAACTTCCTGAAAGTGAGTGGCCAATAAAATCTGCCAAAGACATTGCTATGAAAGCAAGAGACAATGTCATAAAACTGCAAAAGAAAGCATTTGTTGCTGTACTTACCCGAAGTCAGTTGAAAGGACAAGATCCAAGCAGAATCCAGAATCTAGATTCGCAGTCTCGGAGGCCACCTACAACAGCAGTTGTCCAGCAACTGGTGGATGTGAGGCGATTCAGCAAACTGAGGAAGTTGATCGGAACAGTTGCATAGACTTGGAGAGCAGCAAAGAAGTTCTTGTGCGTCAAGGTTGGATATAATGAAAAGTGGGAGGTAGTGCCTTCATCTGGTGTCAGTACAGTTAGAGAAAGAGAGGATGCATTCCTTAGACCTATGCCTGGCCGCACAAGAAGGTGTACACTTTCCGAGCACAACAACTGACTGGTTGTCTACAAGGATGGAACAAGTGGGCTCCTGATGTGTGGTGGCAGAATTCAAACCTTTAAAGAGGACCATGCAGCTGTTCCTCTGCTACTGTCTCAGGCTTGTATCTCCACTCTTCTAGCCCGAGCAGTGCATAATGAGGGACATGATGGAGTAGCAGGAACCTTGTTGTGGATGCGAAAGAAAGTATGGATTATCAAAGGACGAATAATTGCACAAAAAGTTGTTGATGAATGCATAGTGTGCAAAAAGGCAAAAGCAAGAAACTGCCAGCAAATAATGGGGAACTTGCCTGAGGAGAGGTCAAGTCCAAGTGCATCATTTCAATTCACATCTGTCGCTCTGTTCGGACCTTACCATGTGAAAGACTATGTCAAGAGGAGAGTGAGCATGAAAGTTTGGGGTGTGCTATTTTGTTGTATGTCAAGCCGGGCCATCCACATTGAACTGGCAAACACACTATCCACAGAGTTTCCTTCTTGCTTACCAGAGGTTTACGTCCATCCGGGGTAATCTCCAGAAAGTGTGGTCTGATTCAGGAACAAACTTCAGCGGGTCTAAACCTATCCTAGATGAAATGTATGCCTACCTTAGACAACAGGACAAACTGGCGCTTGAGGAGTATGCTGCCAAATTGGGACCACCTGGACATTGAAAATCCTTCCAGCTGATTCACCTCATCGCAATGGTGCAGCTGAAGCTGCTGTCAAGATCACCAAAAGAGCTCTCCAAAGTCTTGGTAGAGTAGAAGGCCTTAGCTTCAGTGAGTTCTTGACAATGCTAAAACTAGCTGCAAATCTAGCTAATGAAAGGCCTACTGACGCCAGAGTACAGAGCCATGGTGACCAAATCCAATACATCACTCCAAATACTCTGTTGCTTGGACGAGCTACACAGAGTGGAGATTTCAAAACATTTGCCTACACCACTTACCCCTTTAAAAGGTTGTAAGATATACAAACTCAAGTGGACTACTTTTGGAAGTCCTGGAGCCAACTTGCAGGCCCCAACCTGTTTGTCCATAGCAAGTGGCATACAGCTGAAAGAAATGTTGCTATTGGAGATGTAGTTTGGCTCTGCGACCAAAATGCACTAAGGGGGCAATTCAAGATTTGAAGAGTTGTTGCTGTGAATCCTGATCCCAAAGGCATTGTCTGGGATGTTCATGTTAAAGTCTCTCCAAGTAGATATGTTATGGATAAAGCACCAAGATCTGCCACCAATTGTTCTGGATTAGTAAAGGAGAACCAAGGTACCATACTCCATCGGGATGTCCGGCGTCTTGTCGTGCTCATCCCAGTAGAGGATCAAGTAAAGGGAGACAAACTCATTTGAAAAGTGCGATCTTCGCAGGTACAGAATACCTTCCTCAGATCGAGTGGGAGGTGTTGCGCAGAGATGTGTGTGTGTGTGTGCATAGATGTGTGTGACACTCTGCAGCACTTCTCAGCAGCTGAATACAATCTGGTTCAATCAATTAACACCACTACCACATATAAGGACTCAACTGGTCATTCATCTGGTTTGGCAAAAGAGCTGAGGAAGGCAGCAGACAGGCTTAACATGATTCATGGGAAAGGGCTTGCACTTAAAAGGGACTACCGGTGAGATGTTTATTGGTTTTGTGAATGAGATGATTAAACTGTTGTTCATGTAATTTAAACATTTAAAAACAAGTAAAATAGTCATTTAAAATGGTTAAATAGTTTTAAAAAATTCTTTGATAGAAGTACATGTAAAAAGTAATGATAAAATCCATTATTAATTTAAAACTGAATATCACTAAAATGTGTAGAATTGAATGCCTACAATGTTGGAAAAAAAAAAGTGTCTAAACTGTTGCATATGCTTGTAGGTTTTTCACCTCTTCACCTCTTGGAAAATAAAAAAAGGGAGTGAAATTCTGAGGCCTAGTCAAGTCCTCCCTTTTCAAGTGTGGGAAGCCATGAGAACATAAAGACACTTGACAATAAACCTCCAGTCTTATCTGAGAACTTTTTATGGCATAAGTGGGGATATTTAGTTTCCTTTCAATATTAACAAGAGTTTGTAATGTATGAAGCATTTTGGCTGGTGATAATTTATGATTGTGTGCGTTTTTTTTTTTTTTTTTTTTTTTTTTTTTGAATGACTCAGTGATGGGAGAAGAGCGCACAGTAATTTGACTTACATGTCACGGCAACAAGATACAATAGCCGACACACTTAAACTGCATCTCAGTGTTTATTATTATGATAAACGTAGCGAAAGCTTATCAGAAATATTTTCTTCTTTATCTTAATAAAGAAAACAACTAGGAGCAGCAGAACTATCAATCTAATAACAAGCAGCTTGTCTCACCTGCACGGCAAGGATGTCAGCAACGGGAGGGGGAGGAGGGAAAAGCAGCAGCTGCGTTCAAATGTTGCCATTTAAAGTGGTTCAACACAAACACTGCACACACATCTCTAATTAGCGGGTTTTACAAAAAGAAGAGCCCGGCCCAGCCCGGACCCGAGTTGATATGGTCACTGGAGCCCCAAGCCCACGGGCCGGACTTGGGGCTCCAGTGCAGGGCTGTATTTGGAGGGTTTGGAGGGAAAATTGTGTTTCATTCCTTTGCATTTCACCAAATTGTGTTTTGGCAAGCAAATATATTCATTTACAGAAGGAAAATGCCTAATCAGGGTCTCTTTATCGTTTGCTGTTCAGCACCGGACAGCGCCGAGTCAGTGACTCTTATTAACACACGTTTCCTAACATGGAAAGCCTTGTCAGAATGGTGGGGCGTTTGTGTGTCGGAATAGTGGTATTTCGGAATGCTGGTATGTCTAAATGGTGATATGTCTAAATGACAGTATGTTGGAATGGTGGAATGTCGGAATGCCAGCATGTAACCTCTCCTTCAGAGCATGGAAGCGGGTGAAAGCCAAACCAATATTACCCCTGCTGGTTTTCTAATGTGCTCTATCTAAAGCTCTTTTCACTGCAGAGTACTTCCTTTTCTTCGCTGTGTCCGCCGTTTTTTTTTCCCCAGAGAGTTCCAGTGACTGGCATCTGCTCCAATCATGAGCTTATCCCCACACAGCATCATGCCCTTACCCCAGCTTCACACCGGGTCCATGAGCGCAGCGCTGCGCAACTGCTTTGCTCCGACCAGGGCCGGCCCGTGGCTTAGGCAGTATAGGCAAATGCTAAGGGCGCCTACCACTAGGGGGCGCCAGTCATGGCGCATCACCTTTTCTTGTTCATTTATGTATTATAACACGTGTTGGGATTTATTAGGAAAGACATGTACTTTCCTCCTAAAACGTGCTTTCAGACTCTCAAACGAGTAAATTGAAGGCATCATCACATATATACTTGGATCGCGGTGCAGTCAGAACAACCTTTAGGGCGCCACAAAGCAGGATGGGAAACATGCAAATACCCAGCTCCCAGCGGGCCAATCACAGCAACCGCTACAGTATTGATAATAGTATTACCAGGTAGTTTTAAATGTGGGCTTATTCTTTTCCTAAGCAACAATAATACAGTATTATTATCCCTTAAGAAAAAATTAAGCCCACATTTTACGTCAGCACGTTCCTAAAAAGCCTAATTAAGTCCCCACCCCACCACTTCCACCAGGAGCCGGACTTTTTTTTTTTTTTTTTTTTTACCTGCCACTCGAAAAAAGTCAACATGTCGAAGCGTCACAAACCATCTGGTGCCCAGGGGAGGAAAAAAAGAAAAGAAGAGGATGAAAAACGGGAAAAAGACAGAGGTAATGTTTCAGTAAAGATGTTTATAATGTTATTTTGCTGTTACCGAAGTTCTGCGGCAGAACAATGATCGATAAAGGCATTAGCCATTAGCATAACATGGTTTGCTAATCAATAAATAGCCAGCTGTTAGTTTTAACATTAGTTAAAGTTATGGAAGGGCCCAGCTGTTATGGAAAATAGTCATTAAAGTACCCCCCACCCTTACTTTTCTCTGACAAAAGTGTAAATTTGAGATCTGTTCAGCAGGTGTTATAATGTTAATTGCATTGACATGGTTATATCATGTTTTCCCAGCTTGTAATAGTCAATCAAAACACTATTCACTATTAATACTATTTACCTTAATTATAAGCCTAGCTGTTAGCTGTGTTACAGCTCAGATGGTCTAAAGTGTGTTTATTATGTTAAACTCTGCATCAGTGTTAAAGTGCACATCATTAATTTTACAGCATGACTGAGCGTTCCCTATAGTATATTATACTGCAGTTTACTGATTCTTTGCATTCTGCTAATTAGCATTTCACTGTAATGACAATAAAATTGAAATTATTACTAATATATGAATTACTAATATAATTTGGTAATTAGAAAAATTACATTGCATATTATACACTGTAGTCTACATCATGCATGTATCTCTTTTTAAATTTATATTATTTAATTTTATTCTACATCATGCATGTATCTCTTTTTTTCATTTATATTATTTAATTTTATTTTAGTCTTGAAATCATGTTTATTATTAGATGAGAGTCACATATTCCTCTTCTGTCTTCAGATGCGCTGCTGAGGTTTCTTAGTCTCACCACTGGCACTGTGAATCCTCCTGTCGCTTCTGCCTCAGCAGCACAACCCAGCAGTGATGCAGCAGCATCAAGCGCTCCTCCTGTCGCCTCCACCTCAACAGCACAACCCAGCAGTGATGGAGGAGCATCAAGTGGACCTTCTGTTGCTCCAATAGACCCAGCTGACTGGCCATTTCCTCTAACTGATAAGGTACGAACAGAGTTGGTTCACAGAGGTCCATTTAAAATAGAAAACAGCTTCACATTCCCTAAAACAAAAGATGGCCGAAGGTGTCAGCATGACTATTTTGAATGCGTAAATTGTTTTATTTAAATAAAAGAATGTCCAAGACAAATCAAATATATTTCTTGTGAGTATACTGTATTTAAACTAGCAGTGCAAGTACTGTATTTTGATGCAAGGGGGCGCCACCTAAAATCTTGCCTAGGGCACCAAATTGGTTAAGGCCGGGCCTGGCTCCGACCTCCACAGTGCGAGCATTTGCACCTTGCATTGAGCGCCCGCGAGCGCACCAGATGTGGCTAGATCCATGATGACTTGAACTCACGAGAGGGATTGCAAGATTGCCTGTGATTGTCATTCAAATAGTTAGTTTTGTCCACATGCTTGTGTGTCATGGTTTCTTATTGCTCTGAAACCTTGTGGACACGGACATGATGTCATGTTCAGGTAGTTCAGCAGTTGAAAATCTGCACGGTGGCTTTTGTTTAGAAAGTTACCGGATGTTTTACACTGAATCCCTTGTATGATTTCCTCTCTGGTCCAATCTGAACTACTGAAATTTACGCGGTGTCGATGCATGCTCCGTCAAAAATATAGCTGGTGCGTATCTTTAACGCAGCGCTGAGACATGCTGGAGCGATGACGGACTGCTCACGCGCTGCAGCGCGCTCGAAATAAATCAAACCATTGACTACAACAGGTGGGATCCGGTGCGCACGGCGCGCCGTTGCACCACGCTCACGGACCAGGTGTAAAGCCGGGTTAGCTTCGTCATTGGCTGGCGATACAAACAGAAATCTCCACCCAGAAACGTCCCGAACACGCCAAAACAAAGGGGAATAGTAAATTACAGACAAGGGGAGAGGGAGACGGAAGCAAATTCACCACCACATGAGAGTAGAGGCCTAAACCCGCAGATTAAGACAGTTTTTACTTGCATAACAAGTTTAGCATATACGTTCAGGGGGGAAACTCCGGACTCTACCTTTAATGTTATGAAAAGTGCTTTATGAATTAAGTTTGAATTAATATGATTTGCATACAGTACTATGTTAAATAAATGGGTGCTTCAGAGCCATAGCAGAACTAATTTACTGGAGTTGCACTTCCTGCCATCACTTAATCAATTATGAAAGATTAACAGGGTAAAACTGCAGGAGCCCCAACTGGTCCATACCGTAGAAAGTTCTCATCTCCTGCAGCTAATCTTATATCCTCCAGTAGTTCCATGGAGGCATCCACAGCAAGAGCAGCTGCTTCCTGATGGAAGGAACCATGACTGGATTCAACATTATCCTTACTGATGCCCCCGACTGGATCCTGTCTGCTTGTCCGATCAAATGGTCCTCCATGACTGCATTTACCTAAAACAAAGAAAACATTTTAAGTGTGTGAGCTATGGAACATGTTGTCTGAAACAGAAGAACAAACACTATGTATCCTAAAGTTACCTGAAGGTTTTGCTGAAGAGGAGATACTGAAGTAACCTGAGGTGAGGAGACGTTGCTGCAGCACGTCAGGCAGGATGTTGTTGGTACAATTATCTCCTGTACAGTTTCTGCATGTTGGAGTGCTCGGTCCTGCACCAGATTTGTGAAATTAAAACAATTTACTCCATAACACAGTTTAAATAACACTTTAAATAGCTAACAATTACATTGTCATGACTTCAATAATATTTAAAAGTCTGTGTTTTGTGTTGAATGAAATATATTCAGAATATTTGATAAGTTTCATGCGGCAGGGTATCTGTGCACTATAATACTTTGCATAAAACAGTCAGAATAATTAGTTAACACAAATGTAGGGTGACAGGAAGTTACTGTGAGCATCAGTACCATCAGACGACATTTTAGTTCACAGCAAAATTTGTCAGATAGGAGGGACTTCCCTACCTGCCAGATTTGTGAGAGGTTCATCGGGTCTGATCAGTGCACTGTATGGAGCTTTGTTCCCAAGCTCCACCCAGTTACTGTGGATGTAAAAGTCCTAAATACAAAGATCAGGACAGTCAAGGTCACAGAGTTCACATTTTGGAACAATTGTTTTTTGCCATCATCCAATACCCCCTAAAGGGCATTAAAAAAAGGGGGGGGGGGGGGGGGGGGGCTCGATCAAACAAAATTTTTAACTTACTTGTAGGACGTGCAAGACCAGCCCTAAACTCCGCCTTCCTTGAGCATAATTCTTGTTCCTCACAAATCCCTTGACAGAGGTCACACCTTGTTGGAATAAAATATACAACATGCAAGGAAAGGTATGACAAGTTTATTTGTATATGTTGTATACTAGACAAGCACAGGTTACAAAAAGGAGGAGAGAGAGTGACAGAGAGAGAGAGAGGTGATGATCATTTTCCTGGCATTTCTCTTTTTTTTAACAATCCTACTGTGTAATTATTACTGAGATCATAACGGGCGGTTATGCTGCATAAAGTGCAACATATTGAAAGGTGTTTGTATTGTTTTGTTCACTATTATCCTATAATAGTGACAACATATTATGAACCCCACTTCAAGGGACTAAAGGCAGGATTAAGAAATTAGACTTGCAAGTGACGCGACTGGTGCTTCAGGTAACTGCAGCCACCAGCCAAGCCAACACAGGAGCACAAACTGAAGCTATAATGTTGGTCACTATGATCATAGTTTTTTTCTTCGTAGCGCCACTTTTTAGTGTCTTTTAGTTGATCTGGATCATTTGCTGACGGCAGAAGAATCCATAACTATCACTAACAGTGTTTAAATTTACCGCAACTGTCTTCTTCCTGTATCAAAACTGCGGATGTAGCGTCATTTGACGTCACGTCCGCAGGGCAGCGCGGGAAATTTGGACACCGAATTGCAGCGCATTTTGCAGCACACAGCCTGTTCAAGGCAACGGAGAGAAACGTGGGTGGAGACATTATTTTTGGTATTTAGCGCTTCATCACCCATTAGTTTAAAAAAAAAAATGGACATGCATGTTTGTTTGTTTTTTAATTCCTGCCTCTAGTCCCTTTAAATATGCATGAATGAAGAAAAATGAGTTAAATAAAGCTTTATGAGAAAACAATAAAGAAACTTGGTTAAAAGCTCATTAAAAGTCCAGTTTTCATAATAAGGCTCCTTTAAATCCTTTAGTCTTTCAGGGTGGGTTTTTTTATTGTTTATTCATATCTAGAAGGGGTTATCCCCCACTACATATTCATGCAGCTTGCATGACAAAAAATAATATATTTACTGTTGTCCGATTTGATTTCCATTTTTGATGCTCACCTGTTGTAATGACATTCCGGCCTTCCTGAAAGGCTTCATTGTGAAAATGATATTCACTTTGTGGAAAGTCAAAATCCACTTTTAGATTGTGTAAGATAATTAAAGAAATAGAAGACTGGAAGTTGAACGAGGAAATGGGAGTAGTGGTGGAATCTGAAGGAGAACAGGCCCTTTGCACCTCATCAACTGTCAAGTTGTCATTGATCTGGAATCAGAGAGAAACCAAAAACAGGTAGAGATTGAAAAAACAGAAGTACAAGTATGGAGACAAAATAGTCTCAATATGATTGTGTGTGTGTGATTACAGAAGTTGTAAACTGTGTCAAATAATTTGTGTGTAACTTTGGGTAGTCGTGTGTAACTTTGAGTAGTTGTATGTGTAACTCATGATTTGTAAACCGTGTAAACCATTTTGTGTGTAACTTTGGGTACTTGCAAATATATGTTTTTAATGCACACACAAATACTTAAAAGTTGTACACACAAAATAAATCTACACATTCACAAATTACAAAAATACACAAATATTAATATTTTACACACAAATTTTTTATCTTCAACCTCTCAAACTCAATAGTTGTGTGTTCAAAAAGGCTCCTGTCCATACAAATCCTGAAATACGTATGCACGCATCCCCTGATATGCACACACAACACTGCTTTTACACACAAATCAGTTTACGCACGCTTGAGGGGTTTTGAGACTTTTTTCACGCTTCCGGGAGCCTGACAGATTTGTGTGTACATGGTGCGTTTAAGTGATGGTGGAAAGCTGGGTCATCTGGATTTTCATCTGATTTCTTCACTTATTTCAAAATGGGGAAAGATTTTTTTTTTTATTAATTTTTATAAAAGAATAGTTCGATCTTCATTTTATTTATTTAGTCCATTTAATTCATATAAACAAACTTGTCTTGCTTGAAAGATGGATAAACAGATAAAGAGAGAGAGAAAGACTGTATAACTGCTGAGACCGATGCAGCTTAGATAGCTTAGCTAGGCTAGCAGCAGACACGCCCTCGGACACCTGGCTGCACTACGGATGTAAACAACACTGAACCGGAGGATTCATTAGTTGGAAGTGAGTTTTTACACCGTTTTAAACTGTACTCAGTTGCCAGTCTGGAGAAGAAAAGAGGGATGAGATGATACCGTGCAGGGACAAACTTATCAGAGAAGCCAGGGGTCGGTATTTGGCTAAATGGTCGACATGGAGCTCCGACGCCGCATGACTGCCTGCAGCTGCATCGCTGGACAGACCAAACTACCTGGTTTATGGTATCAGCGCTTAAACAAATGAACATTTCAGAAACTATAAATCTGTGGAAGCTCATGGACTCTCGATGGATGGCTGGATGCAGATCTGTTCACGTCTCCACCGCAGGACCGGGACAACGCGGTGGTCGCTGTAAAGGTAAGCTAACCTGGCTGTTATCAAGTGAAGCCATGATGGCATTTAAGTGTTAGTTTGCTTGTTTTGCTCCGTTCCGTATAAACTGTGTATGGAGGATTTGTGTATTATAGTTTTGTGGGGTGGGGGGAGCTAATATTTATATTACAGGAGCCTCAAAGAAATGAAAACGATCTAATTGTTCTACCTCTTTCGTTTATGACATAGTTACTTAAATATCAAGCAGTTATTAAGCATATGGTTTAAGGTGTATTCAGCTCCTCTGACCACGGAAATAAACTCATCAGTCTGTCATCAGCCTGGGAACCAGAATCTGGAATAACAGATATCCTTCCATTAAGCTAAATATAGAAAACAAGTACAACTGCAGAAAGTTTCCCGAAAAGTTGCAAGTCTGTCCAGTCTTCTTGTTGCACAATATCTTGTTACAGTGTTGAAATGACCAAGCAGAGATTTGCACTCATCTCCCTGCAGGACTTGTCATGTCAAGTGGGGCATGTTTATTTGAACATATTTTACCACAAGTTCAGTGTTTTCATTTATAATACATGGCATGCACTTATTTACTCTATAAGCACTTTGTGTTGCATTTTAATGGTATGAAAAGTGCTTTAGAAATAAAGCTTGATTTGATTTGATTTGATTTAATCATTATTTTATTGCTTTGCTATTTTAGCTGTCCACCACTGTGCTGCCACTGGTTTCATGGTGAATTTCAACTTAAGAAAAATGACATTCCATAGAATAGTCGGAACTGCCAAGATTTTAATTTGGTGAACAGATATAATATTTCCTGTTCAACGTTTAAAGATTCAAGTCTTTTCATACAGGTACTAGATAAACCAACTACAATAACGAGAACAGATGGGAAGTGCTGAATCTTCATTGGTCTCCATTAAAACTTCTGACCAACAGAGCACACTAAAAACCTCTCTAATTTGATTTGATCAAAGTTTTTATACAATCTTTTCATAATTACCGTCAGGCCTGGCTTAGGCATTTTAGTTCTTCTAGCGAGTATCGCTGCCAGTATATAGTGGTCGCTACGGCCAACAGATACTGATATAACTTCTAAACATAGTTCAGCTATATTATTAAAAACATGATCAATGCAAGTTTTGCTTCTTGTGCTTCCCATCTGTTCTCGTTATTGTAGTTGGTTTATCTACTACCTGTATGAATCCACACGCAATTGCCACACACTGAAACTTATTTTTCAATGGACATGTTCCCTGCCAATTTATGTTCAGATCCCTATAAGGTAAGTCTCAAAGCCGCAATTGGTTACGTTTTAAAACATTTCACACACCATGTCAAGATCTGAAAAATTTCCAGTCAGTGGTTGATAACAGCAACCTATTAACAAAGGTTTTAAATTAGATTAATGAATCTGCAAACATAATGCTTCTACTTCCAACAGCATTAAATCATTCCTGATTTTTATTGGCAGATGATCCTGAATAAAAGAAGCAAGTCCTCCTCCAAAAGCATTTCTGTGTTTTCTAACTACATTACATCCTTGTATGTTGAATCTAAATGGGTTTCTGATATTGATAGGACATGTAACTGATTGCTCATTAATGTTTCTGTAATTTCAGTTATTTATAATGCAACATTTATGTGGGCTAAAAAGCTTTTTCAGCTATTTAGTGTGTACCAACATTAAATGGCTAATGACTGTCTTCACCATCAGACCAACATGAACTGGGGCTCTCTCTACAGTACAACACCTACTGTATAGACACAAAACATAACCTGAAAAACCTAAAATAAAATTTAAAAAAGAACATAAAGCATTGCATTGACACTTAGCTTGTCCATGTTTTGGAAGCTTAAAGTAAGTTGAGCTCCACATAATTTAACAATTCAAAATTCATTAGAGAGGAATAACATCAACATCTGATTAAAAAATAAAATAAAATCAGATAACCTGTATGTGCACAGTTAGACACCTGTAAGTTTTCTTTTCATACTATGTCCGCAGTAAATGTGTAAGTTTAGTCTGTTTTTGTAGAATGACTTAAAAATGAATAAAGTATACCAAATACATTTTTGAATTCCTCTTGGCTCTTCTTTGCCTCCCTTAAGCACATAAATAACTAGTGTTAGTTTACGGTGGTGATAAAAAAGACTTGAATCTTTAAACGTTGAACAGGAAATATTATATCTGTTCACCAAATTAAAATCTTGGCAGTTCCGACTATTCTATGGAATGTCATTTTTCTTAAGTTGAAATTCACCATGAAACCAGTGGCAGCACAGTGGTGGACAGCTAAAATAGCAAAGCAATAAAATAATGATTAAATCAAATCAAATCAAATCAAGCTTTATTTCTAAAGCACTTTTCATACCATTAAAATGCAACACAAAGTGCTTATAGAGTAAATAAGTGCATGCCATGTATTATAAATGAAAACACTGAACTTGTGGTAAAATATGTTCAAATAAACATGCCCCACTTGACATGACAAGTCCTGCAGGGAGATGAGTGCAAATCTCTGCTTGGTCATTTCAACACTGTAACAAGATATTGTGCAACAAGAAGACTGGACAGACTTGCAACTTTTCGGGAAACTTTCTGCAGTTGTACTTGTTTTCTATATTTAGCTTAATGGAAGGATATCTGTTATTCCAGATTCTGGTTCCCAGGCTGATGACAGACTGATGAGTTTATTTCCGTGGTCAGAGGAGCTGAATACACCTTAAACCATATGCTTAATAACTGCTTGATATTTAAGTAACTATGTCATAAACGAAAGAGGTAGAACAATTAGATCGTTTTCATTTCTTTGAGGCTCCTGTAATATAAATATTAGCTCCCCCCACCCCACAAAACTATAATACACAAATCCTCCATACACAGTTTATACGGAACGGAGCAAAACAAGCAAACTAATTTTTTTTTTTTTTTTTTTTTTTTTTTTTTCCCCCCCCCCCCCCCCCCCCCCCCCCCCCCCCCCCCCCCCCCCCCCCCCCCCCCCCCCCCCCCCCCCCCCCCCTCCCCCCCCCCCCCCCCCCCCCCCCCCCCCCCCCCCCCCCCCCCCCCCCCCCCCCCCCCCCCCCCCCCCCCCCCCCCCCCCCCCCCCCCCCCCCCCCCCCCCCCCCCCCCCCCCCCCCCCCCCCCCCCCCCCCCCCCCCCCCCCCCCCCCCCCCCCCCCCCCCCCCCCCCCCCCGCCCCCCCCCCCCCCCCCCCCCCCCCCCCCCCCCCCCCCCCCCCCCCCCCCCCCCCCCCCCCCCCCCCCCCCCCCCCCCCCCCCCCCCCCCCCCCCCCCCCCCCCCCCCCCCCCCCCCCCCCCCCCCACTTAAATGCCATCATGGCTTCACTTGATAACAGCCAGGTTAGCTTACCTTTACAGCGACCACCGCGTTGTCCCGGTCCTGCGGTGGAGACGTGAACAGATCTGCATCCAGCCATCCATCGAGAGTCCATGAGCTTCCACAGATTTATAGTTTCTGAAATGTTCATTTGTTTAAGCGCTGATACCATAAACCAGGTAGTTTGGTCTGTCCAGCGATGCAGCTGCAGGCAGTCATGCGGCGTCGGAGCTCCATGTCGACCATTTAGCCAAATACCGACCCCTGGCTTCTCTGATAAGTTTGTCCCTGCACGGTATCATCTCATCCCTCTTTTCTTCTCCAGACTGGCAACTGAGTACAGTTTAAAACGGTTAAAAAACTCACTTCCAACTAATGAATCCTCCGGTTCAGTGTTGTTTACATCCGTAGTGCAGCCAGGTGTCCGAGGGCGTGTCTGCTGCTAGCCTAGCTAAGCTATCTAAGCTGCATCGGTCTCAGCAGTTATACAGTCTTTCTCTCTCTCTCTTATCTGTTTATCCATCTTTCAAGCAAGACAAGTTTGTTTATATGAATTAAATGGACTAAATAAATAAAATGAAGATCGAACTATTCTTTTATAAAATAAAAAAAAGCATCTTTCCCCATTTTGAAATAAGTGAAGAAATCCGATGAAAATCCAGATGACCCAGCTTTCCACCGTCACTTAAACGCACCATGTACACACAAATCTGTCAGGCTCCCGGAAGCGTGAAGAAAGTCTCAAAACCCCTCAAGCGCGCGTAAACTGATTTGTGTGTAAAAGCAGTGTTGTGTGTGCATATCAGGGGATGCGTGCATACGTATTTCAGGATTTGTATGGACAGGAGCCTTTTTGAACACACAACTATTGAGTTTGAGAGGTTGAAGATAAAAAATTTGTGTGTAAAATATTAATATTTGTGTATTTTTGTAATTTGTGAATGTGTAGATTTATTTTATGTGTACAACTTTTAAGTATTTGTGTGTGCATTAAAAACACATATTTGCAAGTACCCAAAGTTACACACACAAATTATTTGACACAGTTTACAACTTCTGTAATACACACACACAATCATATTGAGACTATTTTCTCTCCATATACAAGCACTTCAACCTCACGTTGAGACCATGAGTCTTAAAGCTGCAGTCTATAACCCTGAGAAGAGCACAGACTTAGCCTGAAAATTTGAAGTAAAACAAGTTTCACGCCGATTCCCCTCCCTCTCCACTGCACTCATGCTCATGCTCTGCTCCCAACAGGTTGTTTTGTCTCGTCCTGTCAGATTCTGGCAGTTCGCAGTACAAGGAGTAAGTGGGACCAATTGAGCCAGTTTTCTTTTTTTGTCCACAGATCACATGTCTCATGCACTGCTGTCTGGGCATATAGGGACAGTTTAGCCAATATGACAGATAAATATTTTTTTTAAAAGTTATAGACTTCAGCTTTAACACAGATTTCATCTTAGAACAGTTTTTCTTGACAGAAGACTGGAATGCCATAATTCAAAATGGCAAAGTAAAAGTCTAAGCAAAGCTAAGTTACTATAGATAAATAATTTAAAAAAACAAAATAACATACATTGATTTTATTTTCTATAGATGATTTGTTACCATTGTTACCATGATTTGTTATCATTTTCAAAACTTTTTATTATTAGGGGTGGGAACTAATTTTGAAAATTATCTAATTAATTAATGGCTTTGTAATTGATTGATTAATCTTTATTGATTGCATTTTTATCGCGTTACAAAAATTGCCCCAAAAAGTGTTTCTTTATTTAAATATTTAAATAGATTTTCAGGTACAACTGAATCAAATAATATACGCAGACATAAAGATTGTAAACTCCAGCTCTATTCTTGTTTGATCAAATGCATTTAATTGTATTTAAACTTAAAAAAAAAGAAAAAAAAAAAGATCCCAGGTCAAAACTGAACACACCTCAAGTTGAAATACACCATTTTAAGTACTTCAACTATTAAACTGGCTGAGTCCAAAATATGTTAGGGTACTTTTTGAAATGTTTCTGCTCACACTTTTCATTAAGAGGCAGTAATATCGGATAATCATTGGCAGCTTTGAGTTTTATTTTCTGGTTCGTGGAGCTGAGGTATCTACTACTGTCTACAACTGATACTTCCTGCAGCCTACAGCCAACAGAAGCAAGTAAACAACACGTTCTTCCAAGTCTGTCTCTAAAAGTCTCCAATAACACTAGAAAATCTCACTAGACTTTTTTTTCTAGCAGCTTTAAATTAAAAAAAAGTAATCACAGGTCGTTTCTCAATACCAAGTATGCTAAGAAGATACTTGAGTACTTGCTACTATGGACTTGTCGGAAGCACAGACTTCTGAGGATGGGAGGATGCAAATACACTTGTGCATTTGGAACAGAAATGTACTTGATTATTTCAAAGATGTTGCTGAAGTTATGTCATGACAGATATCTATTATTAAAATAAGTAGGAAAAGCCCTGCTTGAATGTGGCTGTTAAATCCAGTTAATCTACACAACCATCTTACTGGTAGCTACTGTTAGCTACTGCTAACTGTTCAGCCCCTGTTTGTGAAACCGCAAGTCACTTTTAATAACGGTTTAAACTTCATCAAACCACCAAGAAGTTGAAGTAAAATAACTCTGTAGGAGAAAAGTTATATAAAACCAAATAATGAGTATTTTCAGCTCTTATAGCTATTCATTTCCTCATCCACCATTGTTACACCGCAATGCCTTATGGGATATAACGGTGCCTGAAGTCCACAAAAGTCACCTCCAATGCAGACTTGGAAAAGTGGGCGGAACAAGTACACATCCAGGAAATGCTTGTCTTGATGCGTTCCTTGAATTGGAACAGTACTTGGACCTCTACTAATGACGTTTCAAAAGTACACAATAATGCAAGAACACAAAAGTACGCATTTTGAGAAACGGCTAGAGTGGTCTGGAGTTTTTCCATGTCTGTCAGCGTAACCTTATGTGCCAGAAACTTGGCCCTGGCAAAAGTTCCGCTTTGCCTCTAATACAAACTGCGATTAAACGCGTTAAAATTTTTAACGTGCCAATTTTCTTGTAATAAATTAATCTGAATTATCGCATTAAAGTCCCACCCCTAATTATCATTTATAAGCATATTAAAGTATTGGAATAGTTTCTGTTTGATATTGTGGGTGTTTCATTCTTCCTGACTTGATGTTTTTGTTTGTTTTTTTCCTTGATGATTGTCAGTACTGACATTTGGTTACATTTATAAAGCTGAAAAAACTGAAACAGAAACAGTGAGAACGTGAAAGTCAAACTTACATTCAGGTTGAAGTTTCGCCCCTCAGAGGCAGCGATGTCACGGCAGACCTCAGCTGTTTTTCTGAGGATTGCAATCTGCGTAATGTTATAGAGACTGATGGACGTTATGTTATAGAGACTGATGGACGTTCCAGAGGGAAGGAAATCAAACTGGCCAGCGAAATCCACTGAGCAGAAACTCAAGACCAAGAACAAGAGTGCTTGTCTGGCAGTCATGATGGGAGACAGATTAAAGTTATACCGTGTAGCTTTTGGCCACTATCGGCACTAAACCTGTAACTTCCTACAGGCGCCACAACTGTCTCAAAATTAAACAGTCTTTGTCTGTGTTTTAGAAAAGTGTTGCAGACCACTTTGAAAAGCTGATTTTTAAGTCATCAAGCCATTAATCAAAGCGCTTCAGGTTACATGATCCAATGAGAGATGGCCCGCTCCTGAGAAGTTACAATGCCTGGTTTTTGAGAATGACAGCCCCCTTGGAGCAACGGCATGCGTCAAGTGCTCTATATTGACCGCAGAAATCAGCTGTAGTTACTTATATTAATAATAATAGAATATAATATATCATGAATATTTGGCTAACATTGGGTTCAAAAGTTACACGGTATCACTTTAATGAAGATACAAAAAATCTCGAGGGATTTTTCAATGAAACCTGCATGGATTCTTCCCCCCTTCCCTTGCCAGGGGTGTCAATAACCTTCCTTGTCTGAGTTTGAGTCACCAAATCAGATGTAACCAGACACCTGAGGAAGAAGGAAAAAGGACACTCAGCCTATTGTGCAGAAGGAAATCTAACACTACCACAATTAATCTTAAAGAACTACATGAAAATATGAGATCACTTAAAGTCAGGCCCTTTAATCTCCACTACAACATTCTGAGATCCCTGTCCTTTAAAAAAAAAATTGATGTGCAAAATAAAATTTCTTGAGAAATTTTGAGCTAGTTTAAAAATTGTTTCAGAGAAAAGTGAAAGACATAATAATTAGTGTATTTGTACTGAGAAATGACACCATAGGAAAATGGCACCATGCCATCATAACTAATTAAGATGACAAATTTTACTATTTTTCTCAAAACAAAACCCTGACATTAGAGGGATTCTAATATCAGAGAATGCATGATTTAAATGTGTTATGCATGATTTAAATGTGTTATGCTCACGGGAATAAAAAAAAAAGACAGCAAAAGGAGCTGCTTATCACGCTTTTGAAGACAGGTTTCTCCTCTTCTTCGCGTTTTCGAGTGGGGACAGGGCTTCTACGTGGGCGGCGTCATTACATCTTTGTCACGTGAGTAAATAATGCAATCGTTCCATGCTAGCAACCGTTGCAGAGCACCTGACTGTAGGTGGACTTGGGTGCAGCGCTGCGGCCATCGGTCATATTGAAGTTTAAACATTAAGCATATACCCCCCGCTGTTTGAACCCGGGATATACTCCAACCGTGCCAAGTGTGACCGGCCTCTTTGACACAGGGGGCAGTTGCCCCACACTTATCATTAGCTGGGCTGCTAGGCTGCCTGCCCGGCTAAATACTGGAGCTATCTGGAAAATTCCTTCCTCCATCAGTCACGTATTTGAAAGGACATATGACAACAGACCCCAGATTTTAATAAAAGTGAAATTCCCCTTTAATGGAAAAACACTTTTTAACGAAATAACCAATTTTTGTGAATAGATAAAAGGAGAACTTACACAAAGTCCCTTTAAAGAACCACTGTCTTTAAGATGAAAATCTGCCCTGGCTCTGATCACCCCTGAATAAACAAACACAGATGCTCCCCATAAATGTTAAAGATGATTCACTTAAATGTCAGAACTGTCTCCATAACTGTTTGCTCAACTTTTCCATGACCTGAGACCCCTGACTCTCATAGAAGCTGGTCCCCATCAAAGTCGACACTGTTATCTCTTTCAGCAAACCCCATGAAGCCAGAAAGGATTGTCTAATTCCACCACTTCTGTCTATCTCCGATTTCAAAGGACCTACATCAGAATTTTAACAACGTGTTCCTTTGCTTTCATTAAACACTTGACATGATTTTTGCTTTGAGTTAGTTTGATGTGATTCCATACAACCTGACTTAATTCCGTATAATGTGATTCTTCTTTTGTCGTGACTTTATTCCCTTGAGTTTATTTCATTTCTTTTTATTTCAGTTCTGATCATTTAATTGATTTGATTTCGTAGAAATGCACGGAACACATTGCTAGTGCTTCCCTGATACAATCTGACTTAATCAGACAAGAAAGTCTTTGTTTGTTTCCGCCCTAACTACATGTGTTTTTGTCTCGTCCTTTGTTATCTCCATGTAAGTTGTGTAATCCTGTCGGCGTGATCTTAACAACAGATTAGGTTTGATCTAAGAAAGTTACTTTTTGTTTTTGTTTAAGTGTTACCTAGAAACCTCCACTTGTCATCAAAACTGAATTTTTTTTAACCCTCATAGCTTCTTAAGCTTTCTGAAGGGGTAGTGAGTAACCTTTTATGTTGTAACTTTTTTTTCTACAATTGCAAATAGCATAACACTTGGTCAAGGTGTGTATTTTGGCTTGACTCATGACTTTGTAGAAGATGGGTTGCCTAACTCTTTTTCTAAGGTCTTTAACTAAAATATACCTCATTTCCTCCTTAGTGCCAATCCGTGCCACATTGACTTGCATTGAAAATGACCTTTCTATAATCAAATGCCATTTCAGAATAAATTTTTAGGATCAATTTTTTTCACTTCACACACTTGCTCTACACTTCAGTGATGTAGTTTGAACTGTTTTCCATGACATAAGACCATTTACTCAAAAGGGGCCCTGCTTTTTTACCTTAGTGATGAAACCAGAGACTTCAATGTTATTTCAGCAAATCAGTGTCCTTCAAAAACTCAAAACTGCTTAACACATCCAATGAAGTAAATAATCTTTTTTCTTCTTTCATGTGAGGTTATTTGAGCGTGAAAGGGTCTCAAATTTGTAATTTTGGAGGGGTTTTTTTTTTTCGTCAAGCATTTTGATCAGTCAGATCACATGCATTAAAAACAGCTAATTATTTAGGTCAGTCTTTTGCAGGGAATTTAGTTCCCTCTCTGTAATGCACTGCCATTCCTGTTCAAACTGGAATTTTTCCCATATTTTTTTGCATTTTATCTTGAAACAACTTCCCATTGAGCTTTTTTAATTGTGGTTGCTAAAATCTATGCTTAGGTCTGATCTGTATACCTAAGAATAGCCTGCCACCTACAAGCTATTTTTTACTTATTATAACCCACTTTCCAGTTTTAGGCAATGGGAGCATTGTGTGTACAAACTGGAACTTAAAGGATTAAAATTTTGAAACTCATTGATTTTTTTTTTTGGTATTGATGGTTAAGCTAGAAGTCAGTGATGACAGCCATGAAAAAAAATTCAACTTTTAATTTTTAGATAGTATTTACAGGCCATTGGCCAGGCCGTGCCCTTAAGAAGCTTAACGTAACTTTAAAAAAAAAACAAAAAAAAAACCCTGTAACACAAAAAGTATAGATGCATCAAAAAACATTTTTATACCTTTTTTAAAAACTCCAGGGCTCTGATAATCCTGCACAATTTTATTTTTTTTTTTTGCATTAATCACATTTATTTTAACCCCATTTTCAGTTTTTGGAAGTTGGAGCAGCGTGTATGCAAAGTGTAATTTAAAGGGTTAAAATTTTATAACTCATTGATTTTTTGATATTGATGGTTAGGCCAGAAGTCTGTGATGACAGCCATGAAAGAAAATGGCAACATTTCATTTTTAGATAATATTTACAGGCCCTTAATGGACATTGACCAGTGTGTGCCCTTAACATTTTAAGAACTATTTGGAACCACCTTTTTCCATAGAAATAAATCTACAAGTTTCTCTCTTTTCTTCATCTCATCCTCAACTAACTCATTTTCATTATTACAAGTGCCAAACATACATTTTACACTCAAAAATCAAACCCAAAAGGTGACTTATGTAATTAAATTAAATAAAAACTTTTCCATCCAATATTACCTTTATTCAAACAGCTGCATTCAGACAAATATATTTTTTTGTGTTGAGTTAATGTGAATATATTACATCAAGTGAAATTTGATTGAATTAAGGAAACGCAAAACTATACATACACTGTATATCTGCGACCGAGAAGCCATATACATAAAGTGTATGTATACTTTTGTGTTTCCTTTATTCACTCCAAGGCAATTTCACTCTATGTAATATATTCACATTAATTCAACACAATAAAAGGTATGTAATAATATAGGATGGAAAAATTTTATGTGATTAATTAATTAGATTACATAAAATCACCTTTTGGGTTTGATTAACTTTTGAGTGTACATACACATGTTTCATTTTTCTCCTCAACATGATTGTTATGATTTCTGACAACCACAATTCTGATGAACTCACTTCTGTAGAAGTTGCCTCCTTCAGATAGACCGATCTGTTTCTGAGAATACATGTTCAGGCTTTCTCATTTGGCCTGAGCTTAAAGTAGTTAAATCTTTAAGTAGAGATATGAACGGGTGGTGCTCCTAGCCTTTAATAATTAATAATAAATTAAGGTAAATAGCAACAATAGCAAACATTCTCAGATTCGTCAACTCAAATTTAATGAGTTTACAGCAATGGGCTTATTTTCACATTTCCCATCATTCACTGCAGTACCCTCTGTTCTTTTCAGTTAAATTTCCATGCAATCCCAGTCTATTTGACATGTAATATGCAAGCATTGGAAATGCAAACCTTGCTCTAATCAATAGCAAGTGAGCATCCCAACAACAATTGCTTAAATTCTTGATCATTTAGACAGTTAACTCTATCCATGATCTGATTTGATTGGATTATTCCAACTTCTATCCCCAATTAATTTAATTTAATTGAGTCAGTTGAACATACAACACTTCTCATAAGGCAGTGTAAGTCATTTAATCCCACTGAACTACAGTCGTCCTCATAATTATTCATGCCCTCCAATTAAAGGAAAAAAAAAATAGCTTTCAGTGAAATAAGATGAAATGAACAAAAGTAACAATAAATAGAAATTCTATGAAAATCATGAAATTGATTTTGAATTGTGGTTTAAAAGAAATATGAAAAATGAAAGCACAAAAAATAAAACAAGCAAACAAGCATGATGGAGATCCGAAGCTAAAATGTTGTTGAGCAGCACTTTGAGGCAATCACTGCAATCAAGTGTTTTCTGTAACCTTCAATAAGATTTCTGCACCCGCTGACAGGTATGTTGGTCCACTGTTCATGGGAAAGGTGCTCTAGTGTGTTCATTTGTTTGTTTTTAAACTATCATTTCTGACCACAATTAAAAAACAATATTTTATTTCACTAAATTGTAATTTTGTAATTTTTTATTTATCAATAGCATCTTTAGTGTTTTCTTATTTCAATTAGGATTGTGAATTTAGCCTTTTTTTTAATTAGAGGGTATGAATAGTTTGAGGACGAATCATTTACATTAATTAAATGTTATTATTTCCATTCAAAGCAATTGAATGAAAAAAAGTTGTGGTACATTGCATTTATGTATATAGTTTGAGTTCAACCTATATGTATTCGAATGGAAAAACAATTTCAATTTAATTGAGTTTATCCAATGAATATTTTTTGTTTGTTTTTTAGTGAAGAAGGTAATAAATCATTATTCAGACTGCCAAAAAACAACCTAAGAGAACAGCAAAATCTATTGTTAAAGGGTCTCAGAGTTGTTTTCTTCAAAAGTTAAAAGTAATTTCAATGATTACATATTTGGTATTTTTGATTTGGGTCAGTGGCAGTAATGTTAATGGCACAACTGGACCAGACGCCATCAGGGACTCACGAAGCAGCTAGAAAAACAAAGCAGCTATCAGGTCTGGGAAGGGTGAAAAATTCAATCTGTCACAAAGCTTCTCGGGTATAGCTTGTGGCGGGTTGGTAACGTTAGCCTCCATGGTCGGTGACATATAGGCTACATGTAGATTTTTTTCATTCGGAATAAAATAACTCAGATTAAAGTTATACCGTGTAACTTTTGACCACTATGGGCACTAAACCTATAATTTCCTACACGCGCCAAAACTGTCTCAAAATTAAACAGTCTCAGTCTGTGTTTTGGAAAAGTATTGCAGATCACTTTGAAAAGCTGATTTTTAAGTCATTAATCAAAGCGCTCCAGGTTACATGATCCAATGAGGGACGGGCCGCTTCTGACAAGTTACAATGCCTGGTTTATAAGAATGGCAGCCTCCTCAGAGCAACGGCATGCGTCAAGTGCTCTATATTGACAGCAGAAATCAGCTGTAGTTACTTATATTAATAATAATGTTAAAATATGATGTATCATAATATTTGGCTAACATTGGGTTCAAAAGTTACACGTTATCACTTTAAAGATCTCTGAATTGTTTAGATGTAATATATTCTGATGGAGTGTTTGACACTACTAGGGATGTAACGATATGAGAATTTCACATCACGGTTTTTGTGACCAAAATGATCACGGTTATCATTTTTATCACGGTATTATAGAAATACACCCAGCATCTTTTAATATATATCCAAAATGGGTCTAAGTGTCCACTTTGTCCTTTTTGAAGGGGGGAAAAATCTCAAGATTACTGTACACGTGGGTGCCTTTGTCGCCTTCTGCCATGTTTTCATAAATTAAACATTGCAAACTGGGACTGCTGCTGCTTTTCCAGCCTCTGAGCAGCATCATTGAGAGTTTTCAAAGTGCAGTAATCAGTCACGGTTTTCACGATAATTGAATTTTAAAACGGTATTACTAATCGTTGGGAATTTTATCACGATTAAGCATTTTACCGGTAATCGTTACATCCACACTACAAACCATCGTCCTACAGACGTAACATGAGCAAGTCTATCCATGATAGCTGATTCTGTTAGGTTACCATAGCAAATACAATGATATTTGGACTGGCTTAACTGTTTTGCCAAAGGGTGGGAAAATGTGTCAATGCAAAGAGGTAGTGTTGAGACATTTGCAAGACACGCATCTTGTGTTCTGCTGAAATAGTGATGATGAAAACTGAGTGGATCAGTTTGTTTGTTTAAGCAGGTCAAAGGAATCAAAAACTGTAGTACAGCATTATGTCTAAGACAAATGTCCTTACAGCAACAATTAAGTATTGTGTATAGTTTGTATCTTATAGTATTATAAGTAATAGTATTACTAACCATCAACTGACCAAACAGTAAACAATATTTACATATATAAGCTATATCACAGACATATCACTCTTGAAAACAAAATAATAAATCATAAATAGTAGAGAAAAAACTAAAAACTGTACGTCATCAGTAACATTTCAATCACTTTAACAGTTTTAAAAGTTAAAATGTGTAACAGCACTTCAAGTACAGCCATTGATGTGAACTAGTATACAGAAGATTGTACATACGCTTACCTGTGACTGCTGCACACGCGGGTTTATCAAGTCTGTCTGGAGGAACACTGCGCTGTCAGCCGCCCTCTGTTGTGTGACTGAGTCACACAACAGAATGACAGTCACACAACAGAGAGCAGCGCACACTCAGCGCTCTCCTCTCCTCGAAACTAGAGGAAGAGAAGCGCCGTTTGGATTTATTTTATTGGAGAAAATGAAACTACAGCGAGCTTTATATTTATTTGCAACAGGGCTGGTAAATACAGTAAAAACACAACAAACTTTTACAAGCACATGATAAACCACGCAGAAAACGCGGAGCTGCAGAAACGGAGGAGAGACATCCTCCACTCCCTGGCCACTGCACGGGTTTACAGTCGCAGCAGAGAAAATCCAGGTAGATACGAGTGGGCATTTTCATAATCACTTCATTAACTTTCAAAGTGCATGTTCCTTAAGTCATAAGTCAAAAAAGATATAATTAAGACATTGAAATAACATTTGTTCCATCGAAAAGTGTTATCTAAAATAACATTAAATAAAGCTATGATTATCCCAAAACAGGGAAATGTGGATTTAAAGCAACAGGAGGTGCACACGCACAACAAACAAGATTACATAAGGATTTAAAGATATAATATATAAGAGGTGGACTGGAAAAAAATAGATCAATTTTTCTGAAATTAAAACAAATATAATAAATATGATACAGTTCAGACTTGATTGCATATGAAAACCATTTTGTGTTACTTGTGAAATAAATTATTTCCCTTAGCAGATTCCCCAAGAGATGAGTTTGGCGGAATTCTATCCTAGATCTTTTGGATCCTTTGGATCTATGAAACTAAATATGAAAAAGAATCGTATCAATATCAGCGATACTGGCCCTGTATTTATCTGGTATCGGATCGATACCAAAATTCCTGGTGTGGCCCACCTCTACTCATAAGTGTTACTGTAGTATGCCAGGTTTCAACCAACCAGCTGAAAGCAACCAATCACCACTGAGTTTTACTCAGCCTTTAAAAACAAGTGACGCACTCCTTCCTTTAAGCAGTGCCAGGGAACAAGTTTTATAGGATAACATCTACCCTCTGCCAAGATTATACAGAAATGCCACTCCCAACTTGCAACACTCAGCACGTAGGCAAGACAAAACAAAGCATATTTATTTATAGCGCATTTCATGGACATGACAATCAAAACTTAATATTAAGCATTAGATCTGGTGCAGGGAGAAGCAATAAATTGTAAGAAAAAAGAAGTAAAGGACATTTTAATAAGAAGGTTACGCCGCAAACCTAATTAACCACAAAGGTAATAAAATATGCAGCTTATAATGTAATAATCCTGCAAATGTTAACATTTCCCACAAATGTAATAACTGTTGTTTGTGGGAAAGTGTAGAACTTCCAGCAAATGTAATGATGCAATAAATTAGGCTCGTGCAAAGACGTCACTGCTACATGAATCACATGGTACTTGACACGTCATTTTCCGCACCAGTCCGCCATGTTTGTGGGCAAGCTATGGGTTGCCATGGTAACTTAGCCAGAAGCTTTATAGGGGGTTATGGGGAAGAGCAAGACACGTGAGGCGAACTACGGCAGCTATATTCATTTATTTGATCTCAGAAGCTTTCTTACGGAACAGAGCAAGGAAGAGCTGGTACCTGCAGGAACAAGCTGGTCGCAAACGCCAAGGAAAGATATTTGCATATCGATCCACACCAGCTGCCCCAGGCAAGACGGAGCAATGACTTGGATACACTTCCACCGTGGACTCACATGGATATAAGTTATTTCACATTCGGTGTCAACAACTACAAAATGCAGCAATTCAGGAGCCACAAATTTGGAGAGTTGTAAGCAATTTTGCTGTGGCTGGGTGCAACATCTGCACATCATCCGTAAAATAAACAGCGACGTCACCGTTGCGCTTCCAAAGGTAAATTTACGCGCTCTTTGTACGCCATTGTTACAGTAAGTCTTACATGAATGCTTACATGAACGAAAAACTCCTTTAGGACAGTTTAAATTCGTGCAACAACCATTTAAAGGTTGAATATGGAACATTTTTTATTAAAAGCTATATTTTTTCAAAATAATACCTCCACAGGTCGTTTGGGGGTGTACAGAATGAAAGTGCAACATTTCCCAGAAAAATTATATTTAGCCTAAAAATAATTATAAAATAATTTTTGACGGGTTCGATAATGGCATTTTATTTACGTCTATAAGCCAATACACACCGCCATTGCAGGTTGCCAAATACGATCTCTGTGTGGAAACAATATTTCGGTCATAGTCAGGCTTGTACAGGGGAAAACCGTAGAGACGACCAGTGAAGCAGCTGCTTCAGAGCCCTGGAGATATTGTTATCTGTTTCTGGGGAGGAGTGACCTAAGAAGAGCAAAACCTGGAGTAAATTTAGGTGAAGACTTCACTAAATGGACCCACATAAACGTTTTCCACGGAGTAAAACACGGAAATGGCGACTTTCCTGCTGGATCGGTAAGCTAGCTTGTTTGCTAACATGGCTAATGTTAGCTGTCAGTTATAAACTCCTCTGCGTTACTTGTTGGACATGCTGCAGACTGTTGGTCACTTGCGTATCGGCAGTGAGCCTGGCATCCCAGCGGCTGCAGTTGTTTTTCTGCAGTTACAACAACAACCTAGACACACGTGATGTCGCTGTTCTGTCCGTATTCCATATTCAACCTTTAACTACTGTGAAAGAAATAGTGTTTTTTTTTGTTGTTTTTTTTTATAAATGAAAGAAACAGTCAGCCTCTCCGCAGCCGGCCACTGTAGGAGACCAGCCTTCTAACTAATAAGGGCCGGGCCCAGTTCATGCATGCACTGCCCGACTCAAAACAATAGTGATGACGAATCTACCTGACGGGGCTGCGGCTTTTGAGCCAGAGTCTGATCCTGAGAATGAGGATGCTGAGATGGTGGATGAAGCACTTCTACAGCAAAACGTCTTTGAATGGTAACTTTAATTTATAATGTTAACTTACGTTAACTGTTAAGTTACCTGACAAGTCATGTTGTTCATGTTAATGAGTCACAGATTTTATTTCATATGTTGTCAAACCATTTTATTGTTAAACAGGTACTTTTAAAAAAGAAAATGAATTCCATGTTAGTGAACATGATGTGCAGTGTGTTTTTTTTTTTTGTTTTTTTTTTAAAGCAGCAGCATGCGGAGACGGCATCAGTGTTTTGTTTTTTTTTCTAGGTGAGCCTGCATCCTAAAAGACGTGGATGTGTGAAAAACAAAGTCCTTGCTGCACAACTAGCACCTCACAACCTTATCGTTAACTTTTATAAATGTTGCTCAACAAAATTTTAGTTCAGGAATCCCCTTAAATGTTTCTGTTGAACCACAATTCAAAATCAGTGTCATGATGTTCATAAAATTTTTATTTATTATTAATTTTGTCAATTTCAATTTTAATGGTAGCTGGTTTCGGTCTTTAATGAGACGGAAACCACATGTTTGAGCACAACTGTATGTTTCAGTCAGACTGTTTCAATCAAACGTATCCTTGTTAATAATAAATAAATAAAAAAGTAAAATGATTTTGGTGCTGTATAAGTTTAAAGAAGTAAAATGTTTTGGGGCTGTCTAATAATGAACCAGTCAGCTTCCGTTTTGGTTTTCCTGGCCTTGGTCAAAGCTTTCTTTAGTGGATTCAATCAATGATTAATATCAATCAATTTTTTATTCATAAAAGCACTTTAAGTTGATCAGAGCCCTGTAAAAAGATAAAGGCATGTTTAAAAACAAGAAAAAAGAGCAATAGTGGGAATGTAAATGTGATAAAATGCAATCATTTAATTGTGACGCCACTCTCTGATGCAGTAAAAGCTGATTTAAAAAGAAGCTGCTTCAGTCTGACTTCCACAACAAAGAATCTGAGATGGCATGAGGTCTTGGCCCCATCTCCCAAAAAGTCACCATTATTGTTAAATTTTCCTTCAATAAATTGTTTGAGATGGAGGAATTACCACTCATAATTCCAGTAAAATTTCCAATATTCATGATATAATATCAGTGAGGAATGAACAGTATATCTGCTCCAACACACCAGATGCATATAAAATGTATCCAGCTTATCAAATTCTACTTAGTTATTCATTTGTTTCCTTGTTTCAACAACGCACCTTATTTCTCAGCAACATCTGGAAAAACTAGTCAATCATTCATCTTCAGTCAGCTTGATTATTGTAACAGCGTCTTTACTGGTCTACCCAAAAAATCAAACAGCTGCAGCTCATTCAGAACTGTGCTGGCTTGAGTTCTCTCTAAGACCAGAAAAGTGGACCACATCAGTCCAGTTCTGAGGTCTTTGCAGTGGCTGCCGGTCCATCAGAGAATAGACTTTAAAGTTCTGCTGCTGGTCTATAAAGCTCTGAATGGTTTGGGACCAGAATACATCAGTGACCTCTTGACCCAGTATGAACCCACCAGACTCCTCAGGTCATCTGGATCCGGTCTTTTATCAGTTCCCAGAGAGTCAGAACCAGAGCCTGGAGAAGCTGGCGTTCAGCTTCTATGCTCACATGTCTGGAACAAACTCCCAGAAAGTCTCAGATCAGCTGAAACCTCTAAATCCAGGTTAAAGACCAACCTGTTCTCAGCTGGGTTTAAATAAAGTTTTATTCAGGAGTTCAAATCTGCACAACCGTTCTCTTTGTTTTTAATTTTAATTGCTTTTATTCCTTCTTTTACTTTTTACGCTTCTTTTCTTTTGCACCCCGCTGAACACGCGTTCTTCATTTTATGTGAAGCACTTTGAATTGTTGTGTACATGAAATGTGTTGTACAAATAAACCTGCCTTGCCTTTCCTGATTCCTACAAATGAGTCACCAACACCTACACAAACAAAAATCCACTGGTTCTCAGCAACATTTGAAGGTTTTTCTTATTCAGGAGTTTCAATCTGCTCTTTTTCCTTTAAGCTTAAAGTTTTTATCTGTTTTATTCTTAATTCTTTTTCAAATTAAATCATATTTGTTACTCCTGCAAACGTAATAAACCACAAATGTAATAAAAATATGCAGCTTTTTAATGTAATAATCCTGCAAATGTAATACATTTCCCACGAATGTAATAACTATTACGTTTACAGAGATTACGTTTGTGGGAAAGTGTATAACTTCACGCAAATGTATTGGTGTTGTTGTTGCCTGTTGTTTCCTACTGACCCCCAAAGCTTTTTTTTCTTTTTCTCCTTTTTTCCTATTTAAAGTAGGAACCCCCCGTAAAGCTTTGCCATTTTAGTCTCTCTCTCTCCCTCTTGCCGCTGTCTGGAAAATTGAAATTGTTTGAATAAACTTATTTTGGCCGATTTAGACTGATGTGCAGAAATAAACATCAATACATCTCTTCCAGTTTTTTCCAGTTTTCTTCTTTTTCTTTTCTTTTCTTTTTTTGGTTAGTGGCCTGACTTTACCTGACACCCCCCACCCCCACCCCAAAGCAAGTAGTTTATATTAGCCTACTAAAGGCACAAAACGAGACGGATCACTTCTCCTCTGCTACAGAACAATGAACGCAATTTGATGTGACGTGACATTATATCCATGCCAGCAAGAAACTGTATTTGTGACACACGGTGCTTCACTGCTCTGATTAGTTACTAGTGCAGAGAAGGAGATGTATAAAAGTATACTTTTATAGATGTTTGGCACATCTATAGATGTGCCAAACATCTATAGAATGTGCCAAACATACTATTGACATAAAGAGACCGCATTTAGCAACCGCGATGTCGGCTTGTATTGGCTTTAGATGTAAGCATAATGCCATTGTGGAACAATCTATTTTAATATTCATTTTCAGGCTAAATATAATATTTTAAAGGAAATGTGTACTTTCATTCTACACCCTTATGGAGTTTTTTTTTTTAAATATAGCTTTTAAGAGTAGCCTTATATTCACAAAGCTCCTCCTGGTTAAAGGGACACTGTGTAATCGGGAGCAGCTGCCTCGTACTTTTCATGCTGCATTCGCGTGAAACCGGGCAGACCGACGACATCCGCTGCATGTAAAGTTATCACCAGCCTCTATGTGAAGACGTGGTCCGTCAGTTACAGTGACATCAGTCCACATCTGATTTGTTGTCATGGTGATGTCGTATTGTTTTCCCTGACCCATGTTTTACCGTCTTTCGCTCGGCTTCATTGATTAAAATGACATCTGGTTTGTCACCAACGGCCGTCTGTCCGACTGCACGTGAACCCAGCATCAGCGAGACGCTGGTTTCTCCCCACTGCAGCGCGGTGACTTTTCAAAGGCATCACCTCGAACTGAGCTGAAAACTCTGGTGTAGGGTTGCCACCCGTCCCGTAAAATACGGAATCGTCCTTTAATTGACAATAAAACGTTGCGTCCCGTATTGAACCAATACGGGACGCCATTTGTTCCGTATTTCCATAAATGTCAAACACTCATGTCTGTCACACATATATAAACATTAAATTTAGTAATAATGAGCTAAATGAAACACCGGAAATTTTAAAGCCAGCCAAAACCAGCGGGCTCATCGCAGGATCCTCCAGTCCTGCGTCTCTGCCTGGCTGCCTGCGCGCTTGCGTGTGCTGCTGTCACGCGCGCTCTCGGCACCCGCGCCTTTTAAAATGTCCACACCTGATACTCCAGCATGTTCTCAAAAGCGAAAACGCTGCTAAAGAAAACACCTGAGTGGGAACAGGCCCGTCCTTGGGTGGACAGCATCAGTGGAGATGATGAGAGAAACTGTTAAATACGTATGTCTGTGAGGTGTTTTTCAGTGGCGCGCGGTGGACTGTCTGACATCAGACATCATCACCATCAGAAAAGCAACACAAGCACCGTGAGAACCGCGAAGACGACCTAAAAGTGAGTGTCCCATCTTCATCTCCTCATCTCCTGAGACTGAATCGGTCATGACGTCACATTCAGAACAGGATCTGTTTTATCGGTTGTGTTTTTGCCAGAAGATGTCAAAGCAAAGTTTAGGAGACTGGTGGTTTGGTTAGTTTATTGATTGTTTAGGATGTTGACTTTTTTAAATTTGAATGAATGATCATTTATACAGAAACCATTATTAGTAGCAGCCAATATAAATGTTATATGGGTATTTAAACAATAAATCATAGTAATGGATTAACATTTGATAGATAAATTAATAGAAATTAAATTAATATTGTTTCATTCATATATGTATATATATATATGTGTGTGTGTGTGTGTGTGTGTGTGTGTGTTATGTATAGCCTATATGCATTCAATATATTTCCTGTACAGTCCAAACTTATACAGCTTTCTGTGTATTCTGTGCCAAAATGTTGATTTTGAGAACACAGTGTTCTGTATTTCACAACACAAATTCTTTTCTTGGTATGGTTTGACTGTCTAGATGACCTGACTTTCTTTCAAGTCATAGGAGACAGCAAAGAAGAAAGTTAATTAATCAGTCATCCCACTCTGGGTGACACTTGAGGTGACACAGGTGAACCACAGATTCGGACAGCATCAGATCTGTCTACAACAGATCACTTTAACAGTTACATTGTGTTCTTCATGTATTTACACGGCTTATATTTAAAGTTAGTTGTTACCTCACACAAACAGATTTCCTTTGGCTGCTGATGCTGCCATGTGATATGTGCATCACAGCATCTCATTAATTTGCTTTTATTGATAATGCAATATCTAAGTTTTGTGCTTATGGCACATTGTTATATATTTTTTCCTCATTTTATTTTAAATAGAGAGGGATGTAATTACAGCATATGTAGACTAAATAACAGCACTTTCTGTGCAACAGTGTTGCTTAAACAATGTGTTCATTGCAGCATTTCAAGCTTTAAGTGTCACCATTTGTGATCTCTCCTTTCCTAAAAACACTGGTGCAAAGTAAAGCATACCACTGCTGTGAGGAGCCACCTATACGAGTATCGGCCCGTGGTGGTCGTGGCCCTCATGAGCTGTGGTGGGTGTCCCTTATTTTTTTTTCTGAAAGGTGGCAACCCTACTCTGGTGTGTCCGGTGAGTTTCTGTGTTTTCCTGCTGTCACGCTTCTAATGAACGTAAAAACATGGCGATACGACATGGCAGCCTTCACCGAGCCGACCCACTCGATATATAAATGAATGATACGAACGGTGAATTTAGAACTTAGAGGAGCACTTCAGTTTTGTTGATGGGAGTGATTACTGATTAATGAAAAAATACTTTGAGACCAAATAATCAGTTTTTGTGAATAAATAACAGGAGAACTTACACAATATCCCTTAACAAATCTGTTCAACACAACAAAGCAGCCAGATCATCATTCTGCTTGCTAAAAAATATAGCTTTTAATAAAACTGTTCCATATTCAACCTTTAATTGGTACTTTATTTATTTTGTAACGGAATTTGTTTTTGAGGTTAGGTGAGGTTTTCAAATAAGCCCTTCTGGGTTCCTCACATTAACCTTGCACATTTTAATAATAATAATTGTGTCATCTATCTATCTATCTATCTATCTATCTATCTATCTATCTATCTATCTATCTATCTATCTATCTATCTATCTATCTATCTATCTATCTATCTATCTATCTATCTATCTATCTATCTATCTATCTATCTATCTATCTATCTATCTATCTATCTATCTATCTATCTATCTATCTATCTATCTATCTATCTATCTATCTATCTATCTATCTATCTATCTACATACATATATACATATATACATATATACATATATACATACTTGTTGCTTACTTTGGTATTTTGCTAACTTTGATTTCTTCTCAGTTTTTCATTGTTCATGTGTAGTTGTGCTGCCTTCTTGGACAGATCGTTCTTGGAAAAGTGAAATCTAATTTCAACAAGTTTTTCTTGTTCTTTAAAGGAGAATTGAACTTTCTCATACAAAAAGTCAAAAGGTACAAAAGGATTCAAACAAAGAAAGTTGCGGACACTTTTGTCCATGGGGATCACCCAGAGGGAGCAAAATTTCTTCTACTGAATATAAAAGACATTTTGGGGGAAAAGACAATGAATTTCAAGAAACTTGTCATGTCCTTTGTTGCAACACAGCTGAAAATGATCATCAAGTGAAAGAGAAAAGAGTGACCAAAATGGACAAAAGTGTCTGAGTGAAGACATATGGGTTAAAAAAAAGTAAGGTTGGTTGCTAACTTTGTTTTCCTATCAGTGTTTCATTGTTGTTGTCCGTTTGTTTGGTGATGTAAACTCATGATTGTGCTGCTTTCTCGGCCAGACAACCTTTCTGGTTAATTAAAGGGGCACTGAACTTTCTCATACAAAAAGTCAAATGGTACAAAAGAATCCAAACAAATGAGTTCCAGTTTAATACAGTTTCCAGTTTTGTAATGGGCTTGAAGATGCTATTGTCTGCCTGTGTCAATGAGGGCACTCTTATCTGGACAAATCAGGCAGGTTCTGACGATCATGTTCTTTGATGTCTCAAATGCTTTTTAAAATAGCACCGTAATACTAGTTTTTCTGCTTCACCATGAGATGAGTTTTCTTTATTTTGGCAGTGTTGTAGGCCAAAAAATGCTGTCTTAAAACCTGTTTTGCATGTAAATAAAAGGACAGATCTTGATCAAAATACACTTCAAGGTTCTTTAACTGTAATGGAAATCTAAGACAATGCTGCCCAGATAAAACTGTGCATCTACCTCTTCCAGTTAGTCTGAATCAAAGAGAACTTTATCTTATTTGACAAGCAGACGACCATTGAGACATGTTTGTGGTCTGTCTAGCTACATGTTTCCTACTAGTTGTTATCTAGTAGTTTAAGATAATAACTTTGTGCGGTGTCACAGCTTCCGCCATGCACATCTTAAACTACATATTTTGTATCTGAGCTTTGTTTATGTCTGAGACATTTTCAGCAATCATAACACAGTGTGGTAAAAAAAAAAACTTGCTTAAAGGAGCCCTATCATGAAAAAATGGACTTCAAAGAGCTTTTCAGCATGTTACTGTTTTTATTTCCTCTTAAAAAACTTCATTTAAGTAGTTTTTCTTCTGCAATTTGTGCATATTTGAGTAGTTTATATGAATATTCAGGCAAAGCTTTTTAGCTTCCTTAACACAACTGCCTGTCCACTGATGTCGTAACAAGGTGGCCCCCAATCACGAAGCGAAAAAACACGCATGTGAACATCGCAGCAACAGACAGAGATGGGCGACCCATCAGTTGAAGGATGTTGCCCAGAGTTCAGGAGATTTTTTTTTTTTTTTTAACTAGAGGACGGCAAGTTGGGAAAAATGTGGTTGCGTTCAGCGTGGGAGTTTATTTGTTGTAATTGACGAATCGACTTGCCAGAAGTGGTTGTATTATAACTTCAGGAGCAGAAAAAAAAAACCTCAACTTTGTGTGTGAACCTTAACTCTTGGCAACTTCATGCAGGCCGCGGGCCAGTAAAGTGTTTTTCACCGGTGAGAGAAAACATCTCTTAGCTCAATGCTAACTGTTAGCCTATGATTTGTTCAAGAATTTACTTACTTGTCAGGGGTCTCTGTGGTACTTCTGTGGTACTGCGTGTACCCAAACCCATATCAGACTCTGGGTCGAGTGCATACACTCCATAACAGGCTGGTCTGTTTTATTCCGTTGATCAGAATCCAATTATCCATCAATGTTTACAAATAACATCCATGTGAGCTGCCGGTGCCGGTGTTAAGAACAATTCTGTGACCCTTCAGAATAAATGTCTCTTCCGGGGGTACGACGTCATGAAATAGGCATAAAACATGATGCAATTGTTCGAGAGCTCCGTGGTTCAGTACAGTCAACCATCTTACTTCCGTGTTGGAAATTAGACGCGTTAAAAAAACCTAAAATATTTACACCAAATTAGTTTCTATAGTATGGCGATGGGAACATATTTTAGCTTATAAATGCCTGTATTTGACTTTTGAACGTTTGAAAAGCATGATACAGCTCCTTTTAGGTAACGATTAAACAAGTCATGAGTCTACAAATTGTGTTTATCCTCTTGTGGCACTTCCCCTTTCTGTTATGTGTGTCTGTGTCTGCTGAGTGGTGTCGTTTATCAGTTGGTTGAGGGCATGGTTGCCTTCCTGGGTCTCACTTCCTATAAAACTGCGTAGAAAAGATTACTACAGAGTGGCGTATGGAGGAGGACATATATACATCATGATTTATAAAAAAAAAAATGCATGTACATTCTTTTTTCCATTCATAAATCACAATTAACTCTAAAGTTGACCAACATGAGGTTTCAACGTTTTGTCTTAAAACAAGTTCTTTATATCTCACTGAAATGTTTCTATTTAGGTGATTTTGTCTTATTTTGAGTGTGATGAGATATTTCAATTAGAGAGTTAAAAACAACATACTTGGTAAGATTTGAGTTTTCACAGTGTATATTGTTGAAATGAAGCAAGTTTGCTGCAGATAATGAGGCCCATTCATTCTGCCTCCTCACGTTCATTATATGGATATACATGGCTCTACGAACAATCTAAATAGTGTCCAAAGGAATCAGAGTGATGCAGAAATTAGCATGACGAGTAAATGCCCGTATTCTGTATATTTTCCAGAAATAAAATCCAGGTTGAAAGAAACAAAGTTATCCTTTAATAACCCTTGGCCACCCTGTTATTTTCTCTGGCCACCTCTCTAAAAAAAATCTCTGCGGACGCCCCTGATACCGTGGTACAATTCCAAGACACAGAAATGTTCCTTTTGGGAGAAATGACATATTCCTTTTCCGACACACTTCCAGGTGTTTTCTCCACCATTGGGCTGCCGCTGCACCCAGTGGCGGAGCCAGAATTTTCCCTTAAAAATAGAGAGACCATTACTCACGTTGGGGTGGCCATAAGTAGATACCTCAGAGTGCATGTACTGTATGTATGTATGTATATATATATATATATATATATATTCTATGGGACAGTGTGTAAAATAAGAAGGAAAAGTTGTTTGGAATCAGTTTTGGGTCTCACCCCAGAAGCAGAAGTTTTCTTTTCCCCAATCGCAATATCTCAGTGACAAAAGCTTAAAAGTGGGATTTTTTTAACTCTCTGCATGTCCGATCTAAAAATTCCAACTGTATGGGGTAGCTAGTGTCTAAAATAAGAAGAAAATATGGTTTGGAAGCAGCTTGGGGTCTCTGTAACTGCTTGAGTGTTGCCCGGTTACAGCGTGGGGTGGCCAGTGGGGTAGCCACCCTGTAGCTCCTGCCCCTGGCACCCACTGCAAAATTCCAGCGAGTCTGCACCAATGTCTGGCTGAGGCTGAACCGTCCACTTGCCCTCCACCCTACGTGGTTTGTGATAGCAGAGCCCTGTGGGAACACACAGAGGGTTAGCGAGTAGGGGTTGGTTTGGGATTAAGCCAAGAACTATAAGCAGTAAAAGTAGTAGAGAGGATTACAAGTAGTAGAAGTAGTAGCAGAAGGAGACAAGGAACTGCAAATGGTAGTAGTAGAAGTAGCATAAGAAGTAGTGCATGAAAAAAAACTGCAAGTAGTTGAAGTAGTAAAAGAACTACAGGTAGAAGAAGTGGAAGAA